>CM060682.1:181376898-181719453 GCA_030686995.1 Artemisia argyi
AATAGTTTAGGTTGCCGACCTTTTTCTCTTGAAATGGGAGAATTTTATCTGGTTTGAATGTGTTTGACGGTGGGATCAAACCCTGTTAATTAGTCGGCCAAATGTTGGAAATCATGGTCAATGGCGGACCTATAAAGGAGCAGGGGAGGGTCCCCCACGCCCAAAAAAAAAAAAAAAAAAAAAAAAAATGCGGCACGTAGTGTAAATATTATAGGTTTTAGGAATAATTTAGTTGAAGTTAATAACAAATCTTCGATTCGGCCCCTCCAAAATAAATTTGACCCCCCCCCCCCCCCCCCCCCCCCAAAAAAAAAAAAAATGCTCTAGTTCCGCCACTGATCATGGTTACCCAAAAAGTTGATACATACACTAGACTATCACAAATAGGGGCGTAACGAGTAGTGATGAGCCGAGTCTTGCAAAGAGAGACTCGATTGCTAAAACTTAATCTCGAAATTCGACTCGAGCCTGGTTGTGCTTTGGATTTCAAGCTCGATCTCGATTTTTCATCTAAAACTCTAGCTTGAAACTTGACTCGAACTCGATTATCTCAACATTTCAAGTTGAACTCGATAAAAACTCAGTTTATCAAGTTCAACTTGGCTGGATTTTCATGCAAATTAGGTAATAACATCTATATACAATGGTAAAATTGTAATTTAATAAAGCTTGATATACAAGCCGTGTCTTTTGAAGCTCAAGCTCGACTCGTTTAAAATCGAGCCAAGTTCAAGTAGTTTACTAACAAATTTTAAATAGCTCGCGAGTTGTCTTATCTCGTTTAGACCCCTAGTGTAAATAAGAAACGCTTTATGTATTCTTAACAAAACCACAATCAATTCACTATAATTATTTATCAAAACATCTCAATTATAATTATTTGAAATTGTAAAGTTTCGCCGCTATGCATGGACTCTCGTTTAGTATTTAACGAGTTTGGTACCCGCGCGTTGCTGCAGAATTCTTTTGTTGCCGTTAGTTACTTAACAAGAAGCTAGTTACCTAGGACTGATTTTGCAATTGATGTATAACATGAAGGACCATTTATGTAAATTATGTGAGGACTAAATTTGCAATGAACCACTGAGATGAAAGACAAAGTGCGTACAATTTTTTTTAAATGTTAAAGATAACGGTCGTTAGTTAACAGCCGTTAAATAACTAATGACCGTTAATACAAAAAAAAAAAAAAAAAAAAAAAAAAAAAAAAAAAAAAAATACTGTAGCAAGCACAGTACTTGCTACAGTAACCTCTTACCCTTTAGTATATTATATAATATAAACGTGTGTTACGGATAAGTTACAAAATGCTGCAATTTTTCATAATTTTTCACGAAAAAATCACAGGAAAAACTTTTACAAGCCAAGTATTTTGATACTCGAGCTCGACTCAAAACTGTACTTGAGTATCTTGAACTCTCAACTCAATATAAAACAAATCAGTATAGAGTTTTTAGGAGCCAATCTCAATTCTACATCAGCCAACAAGAAGACATGTCACAGCTCAAATCACTCGTAAAAAATTTGGAGTACTATATATATATATATATATATATATATATATATATATATATATATATATATATATATTATTTTCGCATAGGGAAGCCGCGTAAGTTATATGTTTAACTTTATATTTAAAATACGCATATCGCTATACGAAAAGTCACAAATTCTATATGGAAGCTTATACCCGCAACACTATATAACTATATAACATTTCCTCACTTTAACCTATGTGGGATGTTTATTTTATTTTATTTATTTGTCAAAAACTAATAAAGGAACCTATCTATATACACTGATTCAAGCATATTTTAGATGTGGGTCAGCAGTGGAAATTCATTGTCCTCAAAGCATGAGAATGTTTACAAGACAGAATGAAAAATAGAATGTAGTGATAAATTGTTTGTTGAGTTTGTTCAGTACCATTGGCGGAAAAAAAATGTGATTATTAAGTGATGACGCAATTTGGCATGGCTAGTATACATTTATATTACGAAGTACTCCGTGGTTGTGTAGTAACTAGAGCTGGCAATTTCGACACGAAACACGAAAACACGACACGACACTAAGTTAACAGGTTTCGTGTTTGGGCTTATCGTGTTTCGTGTCGTGTTCGTGTTCGTGTAAGATGACACGATAAGATAACGTGTCGTGTTCGTGTCAAGACCTCGTGTAACCTGTTAAGACACGATAAGACCTGTTAAGACCTGTTAAAACCCGTTAAAGACCTGTTAAGACCTGTTAAAGACCTGTTAAGACCTGTTAAGATTTTGTGTTTTAGCGTGTCAAGACCTGTTAAGACCTCTTATCGTGTCTTATCGTGTCGTGTTCGTGTGACCTGTTAATTTTCGTGTTCGTGTTCGTGTTTTAAGATCTGACACGATTAGCTTATCGTGTCGTGTTCGTGTCAAGGCTTAACAGGTCCGTGTCTTATCGTGTTCGTGTCGTGTGCACCTGTTATGCCAGCTCTAGTAGTAACCCATATGTGTAAAAAGTGTGTAAACAACGCATGACAAAGAAAAATGATGTAAAATAAATGGTCTTATCAAATATTTCTTATTGGATTAGGGTGGCAAAACTCGGTCCCAGAAGTAAACTAAATAAAAGGGATTGGAATCAATTATGTTTAGTCGATTTTCGTTCTAATTGTTTTAAGAATCGGTTTATGAATTTGTCATGTTTAATTCAGTTCAAAATCGAACCAAACTTCTTCTTTTGTCGCTTCAATCTTTTAAACCACAATATATCAAGGTTTGCATTTTTAAAAGGGAAAATTGTCCAGAAATGCATCAAACTTGTCACTTGTTTCTATTGTATGGTGTGAACTTTTTTTTTTCCTATTATATACACGAACTTTCTTAATCTTCCTAATATATACACGAACTTTTTTAATCTTCCTATTGTATACATGAATCTGACGTGGCATGGAGTTAATTAAATAAATTTACATGAATCGTCCCTGTGGCTCAAAACAATTACACCATTCGTCCTTGAAACAATTGCATAAAAGGTCCCTGTAGCTCAAAAGTTAAAATATTTGCATCATTAGTCCACCCAACACCCGCCACCCGCCACCTACCAACACCCACCGCTACCACCACCTACCAAACCACCATCGGCCACCACCGCCACCCACCACCACCACCGCCCACTACCGCCACCCATCACCACCACCGCCCACCACCGCCACCTACCAACAACCACCAACACTACCCACCACCTCCACCCACCACCGCCACCACCACCTACTGCCACCCACCACCCACCTCCACCTCCGCCACCCACCACCCACCACCTACCGCCACCACCACCCACCACTCACCACCTACCGCCACCACCACCCACCACCTCCACCCACCACCACCACTACCACCCACCGCCACCTACCAACACCCACCGCCACCACCCACCACCGCCACCACCACCCAACGCCATTAACACCACCCGCATCTACCCACAACCACCCACCATCACCACCACCCACCATCACCTCCACCCACCACCACCACCACCTTCATGCTTTTTTAAACTACTTTTTTAGCAACATTAGCATACCAATTTGTAAATAAACCATGTCAAATGTTAATTATCTCCAAAACTTATGAAAGTTACTTAGCAAACTTTATTTCCATTCCATGCCTGATAATTAATCAACGAATTAAAGTTAACCATTTTCATATGTGTTAAAAACAATTTTCATGTAACAGGAATGATGTTTATAGACAAGAGACGGACTTAAAATATTTGAGAAGGTGTTGTATTATTATTATTATTATTATTATTATTATTATTATTATTATAACTACTAATGTTGCCTTATAAATAATTTATTAAGTAAAATAAAAGATTGCACATGTTAAAAAAATATATTTTATAATAAAAATTTACATTTCATAACCTAAAATAAAGTGTGATCCTACCACACCTTATGAGTTTGTCCCAGTTAATAGTAATCCATTAATTTGAACTTGATAACTTGCAGAGGTGGAGGTGGGTGGTGGTGGAAGTAGGTGGTGGTGGCGGTGGTGGGTGGAGGTGGTGGGTAGTGGTGGTGGGTGTTGGTAGGTGGCGGTGGTGGTGGTGGGTGGCGGTAGTGGGCGGTGGTAGCGGTGGGTGGCGGTGGTGGCCGGTGGTGGTTTTGGTAGGTGGTTGGTGGCGGTAGGTGGGTGTTGGTAGGTGGTGGTGGTGGGCGGTGGTGGTGGTGGGTGGCGGTAGTGGTGGTGGTAGGTAGTGGGTTGTGGTGGGTGTGGGTGGTGGGTGGCGGAGGTGGAGGTGGGTGGTGGTAGCAGTAGGTGGTGGTGGCGGTGGTGGGTGGAGGTGGTGGGTAGTGGTGGTGGGTGTTGGTAGGTGGCAGTGGTGGGCGGTGGTGGGCGGTGGTGGTTTGGTAGATGGTGGTGGCGGTGGTGGGTGGTAGCGGTGGGTGTTGGTAAGTGGCGGGTGGCGGTGGTGGGTGGACTAACGATGCAAATATTTTAACTCTTGAGCTACAGGGACCTTTTATGCAATTGTTTCAAGGACGAATGGTGCAATTGTTTTGAGCCACAGGGACGATTCATGTAAATTTATTTAATTAACTTCATGCCACGTCAGATTCATGTATAAAATAGAAAGATTAAGAAAGTTCGTATATATAATAGGGAAAAAAAAAAAGTTCACACCATACAATAGGAACAAGTGGCAAGTTTGATGCATTTCTGGACAATTTTTCCTTTTTAAAAATCGACATATACCTTCGTCTTTATTTGGTACATTGTTCGATTTTTTATAGCACTAAGCTCTATGGTTCAGGTTGACTTATTTTGTTATGCTAATCTGTTCAGTTTGGTCTCAGGTTGTTCCAAGCAAGAGTACAATCACATATTTTGTTAAACCCCGTATGTAATGCAACAAGCACTTTCAACATATCAATAAAAATCTATTTGTTTTACAATTTTGTATTTGGGATTCCATTGTTTTAATCAAATTACAAGTATATTTAATAACCACGTTCGTTTGGTTATTGCGGTGCAACTTTTAAATCTATTTGCCAAAAAGAAAAATAAAGAATATTACTCCGTATATTTCATCTATAGCTTTAGTTTAGAGTAAATTACATGGTTGGTCCCTGTGGTTTATACAAAGTAACAAGTTTCGTCCCTCTCTTTTAAAAGTTGCATGGTTAGTCCCTAAGTGCGTAAACAAATAACACCACAGGTCCCTTGGTTTAACTGGTGTTAACTAGGTTAGTTAAAATTTACAAGTTAGCCCCCTTTGGTTAAATAGCGCTGCATCGTTAATCCTTTGGTTAAATAGCGCTGCATCGTTAATCCTTTGGCTAAATAGCGCTGCATCGTTAATCCTTTTAACGTTTTCGCCCGTTTTTGTCCGTTTTTTTTTTTGTTTTCGTCCGTTTTTGTCCGTTTTTTTTACGTTTTCGCCCGTTTTTGTCCGTTTTTTTTACGTTTTCGTTTTTTTCACGTTTTCGCCCGTTTTTGTCCCTTTTTTTTTTGTTTTCGCCCGTTTTTTTTTACGTTTTCCGCCCGTTTTTGTCAGTTTTTTTTTGTTTTCGCCCGTTTTTTTTTACGTTTTCGCCTGTTTTTGTCCGTTTTTTTTTTTGTTTTCGCCCGTTTTTTTCCGTTTTTTTTTGTTTTCGCCCGTTTTTGTCCGTTTTTTTTTTGTTTTCGCCCGTTTTTTTTTGTTTTCGCCCCGTTTTTTTTACGTTTTCGCCCGTTTTAGTCCATTTTTTTTTTGTTTTCGCCCGTTTTTTGTCCGTTTTTTTTTACGTTTTCGCCCGTTTTTGTCCGTTTTTTTTTTTTCGCCCGTTTTTGTCCGTTTTTTTTTACGTTTTCGCCCTTTTTTTTTTTCGAAAAATATATTTTAGAAAAAAAATTTTTTACCCAATTTTTTTTTTCGAAAAATATATTTTAGAAACTTTTTTTTACCCAATTTTTTTTTTCGAAAAATATATTTTAGAAACTTTTTTTTACCCAATTTTTTTTTTCGAAAATATTTTTTTCGATGATTATTTAAAAAAAATTCAAAATTATATTTAGACAAAAGACGGACGAAAAATATATTTTAGAAACTTTTTTTTACCCAATTTTTTAAAAAAAATTCTAAATATAATTTTGAATTTTTTTTTAAATAATCATCGAAAAAAATATTTTTGAAAAAAAAATTGGGTAAAAAAAGGTTTCTAAAATATATTTTTCGAAAAAAAAATTTGGGTAAAAAAATATTTTTTCTAAAATATATTTTTCGAAAAAAAAATTGGGTAAAAAAAGGACAAAAACGGGCGAAAAAAAAAAAAAAAAACGGGCGAAAACAAAAAAAAAAACGGACAAAAACGGGCGAAAACGTAAAAAAAACGGACAAAAACGGGCGAAAACAAAAAAAACGGGCGAAAACATAAAAAAAACGGACAAAAACAAAAAAAAAGGACAAAAACGGGCGAAAACAAAAAAAAACGGACAAAAACGGGCGAAAACGTAAAAAAAAACGGTCAAAAACGGGCGAAAAAGTAAAAAAAACGGACAAAAAACGGGCGAAAAAGTAAAAAAAACGGACAAAAAACGGGCGAAAACAAAAAAAAAGGGACAAAAGCGGCGAAAACAAAAAAAAAACGGACAAAAACGGGCGAAAACGTAAAAAAACGGTCAAAACGGGCGAAAACAAAAAAAACGGACAAAAACGGGCGAAAACGTAAAAAAAAGGGGTAAAAAACGGGCGAAAACGTAAAAAAAACGGGCGAAAACGTTAAAAAAAACGGACAAAAACGAGCGAAAACAAAAAAAAAAAACGAACAAAACCGGGCGAAAACGTAAAAAAAAACGGACAAAAACGGGCGAAAACGTTAAAAGGATTAACGATGCAGCGTTATTTAACCAAAGGATTAACGATGCAGCGCTATTTAACCAAAGGATTAACGATGCAGCACTATTTAACCAAAGGGGGCTAACTTGTAAATTTTAACTAACCTTAGTTAACACCAGTTAAACCAAGGGACCTGTGGTGTTATTTGTTTACGCACTTAGGGACTAACCATGCAACTTTTAAAAGAGAGGGACTAAACTTGTTACTTTGTATAAACCACAGGGACCAACCATGTAATTTACTCTTTAGTTTAAAAGCAATTACTAAATTTCTAGCTACATAAAAGTATGCACCATGAACTTCCGTTAGTTTAAAGTTTGGAGTATTTTGTTATGTTAATACAAAATATTAGAAAAAAAAATTAAGATTATATATTAAACTTTGAGCATCATGAATCTGCAGCATTAATAACTATTTTTTAGTTTATGTCAATTATTGTTGCTAAACTCCTAACAATCAAAGTATAACATATTCTTGATGCATACCACTTATATGCGTATTACTATATAACCATGAAACATTCCACTAGTTTTAGCTATGTGGGATGTAAGGTAAAAAGTTTGGAGGTTTTTTTTTTTCAAAATAGAAAACTAACTAACACCTGCATTTTATTTTTTTAACGAACGTACCTACATTGACTCAGGATTTTCAAATGTGTTCATTTTAGAGTTTATATATTTCGGCTACTTTGATAATTAACGCCATCTATTAAATGAGGTTATCATCAGTGGCGAAGCTTGGATTTTTCGAGTGGGGGGTCGGGATCTAAAATTTTTTTTTCCTAACACTATGGGGGGTCGAAACCGAATTAAATTGGGAGGGCGAAACCGAAAATACCGAAATTTTTCTACACGAAAACTATATACCCCTATATCGCAAAAAAAAAATTCGGGGGGTCGGCCGCCCCCCCTCCCCTATGAAGCTGCGCCACTGGTTATCATATGACGGCGCATTGCTATTTTACTACTTCGCATTTGTGTTGTAAACCATATCCGTAAAAAGTAGAAAAAAAGGCAAAAAATGAATTGAATATTAAAATTGAAGCAATTATGTTATTAGCTAATGACGTTATAAATAGTTTCATCATGCGAACTTTACGATAGTTGATAACATTTATACAAGTTTTTCTTCACCCAATTTTGTTGGGGTGGCAAAACTCGATCGAACAAACAAATTGGCTTTAAAAATTCTTTTTGTGTCACTAGTGAAACTACAATATTTCAAGGTCTTCAAATTTTTAAATCGATGCACGCCTACATCTTTATTCGGTTCATGGTAAATTTTTAAGAACTATCACCGGATTCTTTTAAATGTTATCGCTTTATTTTTATATTTTACTAAACAAGGACTTCGATATTTCATTTAATTCATACAACATTCGTTTCACATTTTGGGGTCGGGAACTCCATTCTTTTAATCAAATTACTATTTTTGTAAGCAATAATAGTATTTATTTTTGCCATTCTTGTGCAACTTAAAAAATCTTTTATTGCCAAAAGAACCAAATAATATACTATTTTTAGGGAGTCTTCTTTACTAGATAATCAAATCATCTAACATCCAAAAGCAAATACTAAATAGCTTGTAACCTAAATATTTAAAAGTATAGATTCTGGCTAAATATTTAGAAGTGTAGACTCTGAATGTTGGAATAATTGTTTTGTTAAGATATAAGTAAAAAGTTAAAGAGTTTATACTATTTTTTTTGTGTTTGGAGTACTTGCTATTTTAACATAAATATTAAAAACTTAACCTTATATCAATTTGGAATGGAATGTACTGGAAAGATTTAGTATGTTTATTAAACCTCGTCCTATACACACCGCTCAATATTGACATAAAATAGAGACAAACCATCCGTATACATACTAGTACTAGGATTTTAGCCCGCGCGTTGCCGCGGGGCATTTTGCTAAATAAGGAATTTAGTTAGTTAAAAGAGAAGAGGTGTCATTAACTTTGATGTGTCATCAAATTAGTTAGCTAAACGCACTTGATAGCGCTCATAAATAGTTGTATACAGCATATCTGTTTATAATAGAATTTCTTCCAACTACAAAACCATGAATAACAAAACTCAAGCACTAAACCATATACCATCCTAGTCTTCGCCTGTCACTCCAAAACCTTTTAACTCTTCTTGTAGCACCTTGATTATGCAGGCATTTCTGTCACGATTGTTGCCTCATTGATGGCTCCAATCTACTACGCATTAACCTGCCTCCCAATGCTCTTTATCTTGTAGCTATCTGTCATCACCACCCTTGAATTTCTTGCCATCTTGACACTGTTGTCCCCTGGCATTACTTGTAATTAAACAAAAGTTGAAAGAGAAACAGGTCTAAAATAGTTGAAACTGTAACTATTTACGCGGGCATCAACCTAAATTGCTTTATTTTCAATTGAAACTGTAACTATTCACATGTAAATTCTTTTGGCTAAACGGACGATTTTAATATGCAAACTGTATACTTTAAGTAGAGTTTTATTTCACATTTTTTTTACATGCATTGCTAAAGTAATAATCACATGTATATTATAAACGAAAGAGGCAAAATTAGCACTTGGTTAGATGTAATCATGTTAATATTTAAACCGCCAAGAATAATTTTTTTATCACTACTCAACAGCACTGAGCAAACAGTCGTTAATGCTCACGTTCAAGCTACCTGAAGATACATTACCTGCTTTGTCATTTGCTCTAGCCGTTCTTTGCCTCAGCTTCAAACTAAAGAATGGAATCTTAGATCTTGTCATGAGATTAAGAAAAAAGAACTCTCTTCATTCTCAGCACGCAACGGAAAACTGTAATTTCATAAACTGCTAGCCTGTAAATAAGAAAAATTTGTAATCATAATCATACTCCATTATACTTAAGCATTTTATCTTGCAAGTGAAATAGCGACAACATATATCTGGTTACGCAATAAATTTAGTTAACATAGAGGTTCTAATCAGACAGAATGCAAGCATATCTATATTAATTAGGGCGAACTTCATATACAAAAAATTGTGTAAATGTATCCTTCTATTATACTTTGTAGTGTTACATAGAGTAATAACAAAACCACAATTATTCCATCAGTGAAAGGGGCATACCACTTAAGATTCATATATGCTAATTAGAATCATCATGTCCATAAAACCAAATTCTAGCATGAGGCGATGTGTAACAGTAAGTGAGTAGTACATGTTGGGAAATTGCAGTCGTAAGAAGGCGGTACCAAGTTGACTACTCATAAGGTAAATACACCAACTGATATGATTTTAAATTACGTTTATTTCAAGATCAAGTTTTTCCTAATTGCGACCATATCTACTATACCTCAATGCCAAAAAAACCTCAAAATGATAACCAAGAACATGTGTCGCTCAGTAAAACTTAGCTTTAGACCTATTTAGCTAATATTGAATCTGGATAAATACGCCTTATTAAATTTGAACTTATGTGAATCAATGAGATACCTTGCCGGGTCAGTGAGGATCAAATCAACTCCAAATGACCGCATTGTTACGCTCCTTTCTAAATTCGTGTGTGAAGGCATTGTCAACACCATCTTGTACCCTTTGAAAGGGGCCATAAACGGCATACTGATTCCCATGTTCCCTGATGTGGTATCAACCAACAGCATCTGGTACAAACATCAATTTATAATTTAAGTACGCATGTTTATCAAACGTTGATAGTATGTATTATACAAATCTTAATGCACAAAGTACCTTTCCAGGTGTAATCAGCCCTTTCTCTTCGGCGTCATTGATCATGGAAAGCGCAGACCTAATACAAAATGTGTGAAAAGGTCAAATCTGTGTGTTCTATAAGCATTTATAAAGAATTATTATGTAGCAACAAAGTTCTAAAGATACTTTATTCGTGTCTTCATACTAAGATTAATATCTTTTTATAAGACTTTGTCGTACAGGCCTCGAAAGAGATGTTTGCAACAGCAAGAACCACACAACTGTT
This sequence comes from Artemisia argyi, assembly GCA_030686995.1. Classification (NCBI taxonomy): domain Eukaryota; kingdom Viridiplantae; phylum Streptophyta; class Magnoliopsida; order Asterales; family Asteraceae; genus Artemisia; species Artemisia argyi. Next base: position 181,387,724 of record CM060682.1, read on the forward strand.
TCGACTCCGTAACAAAGGCGAGATACACTGCAGTAGGATCTTCACAGCATCGTAACTATATTTTAACAAAAAAGCACAAATTCAATTTCTATACTACAAACATAACTAAAGTTTAGTAACGCATTGCTCTAACATAATAAAACTATCAGACCTTAAATTAACTATGAATGCATTCTATAACAGTTTTTAGAAATGATGCAAGACACACCCAAAATACTTGAGAAGGAAAAAAAAAAAAAAAAAAAAAAAAAAAAACAAACCATTAGTAAAACAACCAATTAAAAGTTAATTGCATTGTCTATGCACTCACGTTTCAAGAAACATCAAACATTAAGAGCCACATTTCATCTGTCATTCTCGCCTTCAACATTTCATTTAGAAACGTTAATTATGTTTACATTTCAGTTTATTATTAAACTACTTTGTCTACATAAATTAACTTACTAACACTAACTGCATTATATATCCATACACGCACGTGTCAACAATCAAAGTTAATTATTAAAAGTATAACCTGCTTAGTGTCAATAAGTATGATATAATTTTTGTGTCAATAAGTATGTCGTAATTTGCTACTGTAAGTGGAAAAATACTGTCAAATTTGACCTACTGACCCCAGTCAGCCTAAAGGGAACATCCACCTCATGTGTTCGACTTTCTATATTTGCTACTCTAAGTGGACGTCAATGTTAAGTAATAAGTCTCTAAGGAGTGGAAGGAAGAAGAACCTGATACAATTGCACCTAGGCTTCGAGGACTTTCAGTACCTTCTCTTTTGCATTTCCCGCAACTCTGCTGTTGATACATGTATTTTTAAGATCATTTTTAAGATTATTCAGGCGCATCAGATGTTTAATTGGGTGCGTGACTGCTTGGGACTGCTTATTTATATAAGGCCTGAAAATACTTTAAAACATGTGACACAGCGCGATACCAAAACAAACATAAAGACCAATTCTACATACTAATTAAGCATTGCAGCTGAGGAATAAAGTAAAGAACTTATCTTGTATAAGAATTCCAGTTTTGCTGAAGCAACACGGTTGTTCTTCGTTTACAATGAGAGTTAAAAAATGTGCAGATTGTTTCTACACCTGCATTTATCAAAAAAAGGAAGCAACATCAGCTTCTTCAGCGAGCTAGGTGTATCCTCAGGCACACTGAACTGTAAATGGCTCAATAGCAATTTTGGCATATTTTCATTTTCAGCTTATTAGTTTTTTAACAGTCACATAAGCTCATAAACCCAACATCTAATAACACAATTGGTCAATTGGCCTCTTAATCCCATATCACTAATAGGGATTGAATCAAAATTACATAAGTTAATTCAAATTCTGACCTTGGTTGATCTTCAGTGAGCAAATCCATATGCTACTATGTACCGAGAGATGAATATTTATTGGAGTTCTTTCAATTGTCGCGCTTGCGTCTGCATTGCTGGGTTCCAAGCGTTACAGTTCACCACGGACAGCTGTTACAATCATATACGATACGTTTCAACTATGCAGAATTTCAATAGTTGATAAACGCTTGAAATAAGCTAATCCAAACACCCCCTAAGCATCAATAGACTCACCTATTATGATTTTTAACATTTTAATGAAGATAGTACGCAAGCATACCTGAAGAACATGCTCGTTTCCTCCATCTGCAGCAGCTTTCGGTAAATGAGCAGCCTTCACCTACATTAAAAGAAAAATAAATTGTTCTATAAGAAAAAATAAAATAATAGAAAGATGGCCATACAAAATTATGTGCTTATTGCAGATAAATTTCAATTTCTGCCCTCATTTTTAATCTTTAAATGTTTAGGTCGGTATTTCAAATAAAATATAACCTCAAATGAGGAATATTACCTCAGGAATGATCAAATTAGGGAACTAAAGATTAGAAGAACATCTGAGAATGCGGAGGACTGCAAAATGTGCAGGCTTAGGCGTAGGAGCATAGCCTAACGTGCTATTCTTTTTCACAGCCAAGCTAAGATTCGGGGTCACACGTGGTATTATGGTAACGAAAACTCGATTTTCATACAAAATTTTTCTTTAAAAACTGTTTTATGAGTTCATAATATGAGGCTCAGATTCATCAGTATTCTCAAAAATCGGATACATCCGGCATGGCTGCAAACTTAATAGTTTGCCCCGCCAAGACACGGAGATTCACGGCTTTAATTAAACTCATTCAAATTCATCATTGCCTCAGATTTGGAAGTGTGCGCAGATAAAACGGGATGCAACCCGGCATGGCTGCAAACACGATGCCGTGCTGCCCCGCCAAGACACAGGTCGATTTTAACCTTCATAACCAACCAACTTATTCTAGAAAGCGGTATGTACCGGTATTTGTACTCGGGTCAGATTTGTAAGTGCGTGTCCATATTGAAGGGTATGTAGCCCGTCATGGCTGCAAGCACAATGTGGTGCTGCCCCGCCAAGACACGGGTCGATTTCACCCTTCACAATCTAGCAACTTAGTGTAGCTGCAAAATAACAAACGCACAAATGCAACAGTATCATCATCGCTTATAATGTCGTGCCACTAACCCTGTCTCATTACTTCCGCTAACACTGCTTCATTCCTAGCATATTGACCAAAAACCAATAATCAAAAACAATAGCCAAGATAAAATATAAAAACAGAAAATATAAGAACACTGAAAATTGAAATTTATCATGAACCCATCCAAAAGTACCAATTTTCACAGCCTTAACATACTATGCATCACATTTATGATATCAGGTTTTCAAGTATATAGGCTCAGATAGCGTACCAATTAGATAGGTTAGCAATTAGGAAAATAAGGTTTTCAAGCATAAAGGGCGACAATAATATTATATCAATATAACATTTATGGGGCTTTGCGGGGTTTTTTTTTTTTTTTTTTTTTTTTTTTTTTTTTTTTTTTTTTTTTTTTTTCTGACCCGCTTCGCCCAGCCCCGCATAACAAATTGCCCGACCCACACTATTCATAATAACTCACACCCCCTCTTTGTTTGAGATCCGACTGGTCCACCTCCAAGAGCTAAAGCCATTGCCAATAAATTTACCTGACCCGACAAAAATGGTTACTACAGTTGCCTGTGAGGGGGTATGGCTCAGATATGCAAGCTGGAACCGGATAAAAGGGTATCTGACCCGCTTTGGTTGCAAACACGATATTGTGATGCCCCGCCAAGATCCGGGTCTGTGGCACCCAAGACGTTCCAGCAGCTCATTGTAGTTGCAAAAGCATAAATGCACAAACCAATAATATCATCATCGCCTGTATCAGTTCAAAACCACTTATCATTTGTTTCAACTAAACCCAAATACCAAAACATTAGTAACCTGTCACATACTCTCCGATTAAATCGTGAGGAAACAATACTAGAGTAGATAGGTTACTGAGCACTGCCAATATTAGCTTTTGTAAATTGTTTATGTTCTCTGCAGATGGAAACACAAATTCACCCAATTCAGTATTTTAGCATCTATGGCGCGTGCTCATATTTATCTAATGGATTTCTAAAAAAGCTATGCACATCTTACCTTTAAGGTTATCAATTTGTTCTTTGAATAATTGAGCCTGAAATTAACGAAAGGCTTGGCCAATGAGAATGAAAGTCATAGAACGTACTACACCGAACATATTAACTCTGTAATATTTGTTTCTACGTACATTGAGTCGCTGAAATGGTTCTTAATGCATGTTCCAGCTCGCCTGTAAGAATTGAAATAATTTATTCCAATTAATTACATTAAATCTAAACCACACCAACTATAAATTAACTTGAATACATTCAAGTACCCTGTATTAAGGCCAAGTTCATAGAATAAAACAACCAAAACAATAATTCCCATAAAAAGTTAAAAATATAGTACTTGTTTATGATTTATGTCAAAGCTTCTCGCAATTTCAAAAACACAAAAGTCTAAACCGACATAACCAAATCCTCACAAAATTAAAAGTGAAAAATTATAGAAACAAACCTGATAACAAAAGTAATCACAACTCCCAATCGAAAACAACAAAAAGATGGAAAATCATAACACCTAACGCAAAGACCCAAATCTCAAACCAAACCCTAATTCAAAATCAAAACACCTAAAATTGATAAAAAAAAAAAAAAGAAAAGAAAAAAAGGAACCATGTAACTAACCTGATCTGATTGTTTAGTGTCTTTTGATGTGGGTGTTTTTGTTCCGTGTATCATTTGTTCGCCAGGATTTGTTTTCCTCATCTTCTTGATCCGTTCATCTGTGGGTATGCGTGTATTTGTGTGTGTCTGTTCGTGTTTTGTGGATAGAGAGCCAGAGAGATAGAGGGTGGGTGAGATGGTTCTAGAGAGACCAAGAGAGACACTGTTGCCCCAAGCGGGAGGGCAAAAATAATAGGGAAAAAAGGAACTGTTCATAACACTGTTCATAACACTGTTCATAAGCAGCTGATGAGTGTCTAAATACTCATCATTTTATACTAATCTGAACTGCCAAAACATACAAAAACACTCAAATATGTATCAAAATACTTAAAATATCTTAGAAGTGTGTTTTATATGTTTCAAATGCAAAATATGCAAAAACAAATGAAAAACGTACAAAGTTTGCATAATTGGCAGTTTCAGTCCCTCAAGTTTCATAAATTGTCAAAACTAGTCCCTGGTTATTCTAAAAACATGAAAATATCATCAAAGGTCCTTTTTAATCATAAAGTTACATATTTAGTCCTTTGGTGCAAAGTTTCACAAAATTACAAGTTTAATCCCTGTACTTTGCAAATTGACAGAAATAGTCCCTGGGATGTAAAAACTTTGAGAAAAATCAATTTTGGTCCTTGTACTAATAATCTTTTGCAGGAATGGTCTTTGGTATGAAGTTTGGTGAAATTACATAATTGGTCCCTCAAGTTTGGCAGTTTGTCAGTTTTGGTCCCTAGACTTTCAAACTTGACAGTTTTGGTCCCCGAGTGTTAAAAATGGGAAAATTATCATTAAGGGTCCTTGGGAATTCACAAAGTGTCACAATTGGTCCTTGGGTGGAAATTTTAACAAAATTACAAAAGTGGTCCCTGAAGTTTAAAAATTGACAAGAATAGTCCCCGGGTATTTTTAATAATGAAAGAAATCAAATATACCCTTTTACTATTCACACTTGTCAAGTTAGGTCCTCATTATTACTTTTGGAAACTTACAAGACCAGCCCCTCAACTTTTACAAATTACATTTTTGGTCCTTGTGTATTACTTAAACCAAACGGACCTTATGTTATTATTTAAACCAAATCCAAAATAAACCCAAACCACTATCCTAATTCCCAGCCCACTCCACAAAGCCCAGTCCACCCCTTTGGTCAACTCGGTCAACACCCCTAAAACAAAACCACCCCGTATCTCCTTTCCCACCAAAACCACCCTCCACCACTGCTAAACCATACCACCTTCCACCTCAACCCCCCACCTGTCAAACTTGATCCCCACTCCTCTCCTACCTCTCCTCCACCTTACACAACATTCCAAACTTCCCTAAAAACCCTCACACGCAACATATCTGACAACATAGAAAAAAGGCGCCAAAAAGCATTTTGAATGGTGAGGATGCAATTGGGCCAATCCAAGGGCTCTCATATGGTGGGAAATGACAAGTGGGTCCCACATGCTCAGAAAAGGTCTACAAAAGGGAAAAGAAGCAGTGGTGAAGATTAATTAGTTAGGTTTTAGTTAAAATTAGAGTCGTATAGTGTAATTTTTGTCTCTCAGTATAATTCTGAGCTTGTAAGCAATCAATTAAGTTGTTTCTATGTATCATTAAATTTTTTAAGTAATCAATTTCAGTTTTCAAGTGCTCTCTCAGTTTATGCCATTTTTACTTAATTTCAAGAATTTCAAAAATCTCAATAAGTTTGTATGTTGTTAATTGTTGTTGTTATTGAAATCTAAAGTCTACTTAAGCCTTGACAAAGCTTATCAAAGCTTTTAAATTTCCTCAGAAGTCAGTTAGAATAGAAAACACAAAAATTCATAGAAAATCAAAGAAAATAAAAAATAAATAAAAAATTAGTGATAATGATGAATGGAAGCAAGGAGCAGGGAGTATTTTGGAATTTTATGGTTTAGAATCCTATGGGGGATACTAGGTTATGAAATTGGTCCATGGTTCTTTGTTGCTCAGTCCATTTCCATTGTGTAAGCATTTTCAATTAATTTGGCATTTTACTGTTTAAGTAATTTAGTTGGTTAGATCTTTATAATTTTATGTTTCTTACATGTTACTTAGTATAATTAGTGTTTTACCTCAGTTACTTGTTCATTGACTTTACTTGTTACTCAAAATCAAAGATTACACAGTGGAATACTCATTTTTGACAAACCTGTGTATTCTGCTTGTGGAGTGGTTGATTCTTGCCCATTTGATCTTAGTATATCATAATATAGAGTTAGGAATCAGTTTAGTTGTCTAAATATACCATTTGCTTTGAAAATCATCATAACTGCCTAGTTATAGGGGTGTTTGGTTTAAGAGATACCTCTGTGTTCAGGGTGTTTGTTTGTGTTGTTTCCTCTTGCTACATGTTTCTTTAGTGTTACTTAGGTCTTAGGAACAATAAAAACTTGGTCATTAGGAAAGAAAGTCAAAACCATACCACAAATCCCACTCATCTGTCCACTGTGTGGACAGTTAAGTCTCAAACCCCTCACTTTAGCTTATAAGTTATAATTTTAGCTTATTTTAGGTCTCTTGTAGCTTATTACAACTTAATTAATCAGTAACATAAGTTAGAATCTCATATAAGTCAACCTAGCTCAGTTTTCCTCAAAAGTCAAAATTGCACTTATCAGATTTTTCCAAATATTGGGAGATTTGTTTAGAATTTAGGAAAGGGATCCAAGGTTTGAAATTTATTGTACTAACACTCTATCACCTTGTCTTTAAGATCCAACAATCTTTATATTTTTAGGATTTTTAGTGTGGGCCCCAATCAACTCCAAACACAACTGCAGGGCAAGATCTTGCCCTGCTACAACAGACCATAGCCAAACCTCCCACTTTGTGGTGGTTTTGTGACCACCTCAGTGAGCCCTACACCACAAAATCAGTTCCATACAACCCCCCTCCTAGTAGACTCTTAGGTTTGACTTTTGGTTTGACTTGAATCACTGTGGACCCCACCTAGAAATAGCCCTTAACTTTGTCCCATTTCTGTATTGAATTTAGGTATTGGATTAGCTTATTGTGGTTAACAGCTTTTCTACTGAGCTTATTTAACCAACTTAAGCTTTGACAAGTCCAACAATCTTAATAGAACCAGAAATATCCAAAGTGGGTCCCACATAAGCTCATTTGAGCTTATTTTCCATCTCAGTCAACCAAAGTCAACTGTGGTAGCAATAAGCTTCCACAGTGCTTATTATTAAGCTAGAAATTAGTTGTTTTTACAAAAGTTACTTATTTTTATATATAATATAGTTTTGTAAAATAAAAATCCAGAAAAAACAATATAAAATTAAGTGATAGTTTCTATTTAATTTAATTTAATTTTAATTTTCATTTTTAGATTTTAATTAAGTAAGTTGTGTTTTTATATTTTTATTAATTTCCTTATAGGTTAAAGTAATTTAAATAATTTTCTTAGATTTTTATATTGTCATTTGATATTTATTAGAATTAAAAATAGTTTTATTAATAATTAATAAATAATTAAGTTATAATTAGCATAATTAGTTTTTATATAGTAACACCTATATTTTATATTTTTCCTAGCTTCTATAAGTCATAAGATAATTTTATAAATTTTCTTGTGATTTATACTGTTCAGTTAATAGTTTTTATAATTTAAATAGTTTAAATAGTAATTAAATAATAAATAGAATAATAAATAGTAAACTAGTTTAAAAATACATAAAATAAAGTTTTTATAATTTTTTAGGATTCATATGATGATTAATTAGGTTTATAAAAATTTTCTTAATTTTCCAAGTCATTTTAGTATTATTTGTAATTTGAAATAGTTTAATTAGTTTAATTAATATAAATAGTTTTTAATTAATATAAAGCTTATAAAAAGACAAAAAGATTTATTTTTATTTTTTATACTTTCTTCAAGTTCTAATTTAAGTTTAGAAATTATTTTTATAAGTTTTTAGTTTAATTTGTATTGTTTATCATTTTTAGTTTAATTTTAATTAAATAGTTAAATAATTTTTAATTAAATAATTAATAATAAATAATATAATAATCTAATCTAAAAAATAGTTTTCTTTTTAATTTAATTTTATTTTAAGTTTAAGTTTATAGAATTTTCAATTTTAACCCTTGTAGTTTATTTTTCCTTAAACTCACCTTTTTCTCAGTACGCAGTCGCGTCTGATTTTAAATTGGTATACGTTTATACGTTTTAGATACCTAGGTTTCACGTAATCGTTAAAATAGTTTTCCTAAGTTATTTTAAGTTATAAAACCCTAGTCTAATCACACACACACACTTCTATACCATTCCCTGTTCAGATTCACTCGATCACAGATTCGTTTATAATACAACATCGCACACCTCGTTGGGACATTACGACCCGGGAAAACACTGTATTTCACGGAAGCATTTGCCTCAGCTGTTTGACTTTACTATTGACCATTCACAAGTGGTTGAGAAATATTATCTGACTGTTTGAGACGAATCAAAATTTGGCGCCGCTGCCGGGGAGGCTGTGCGCATTATTTTAAACGATTTTGCGTATTAGTGAGTTTGGATATACATCCATTGTATATTTACCATCTTTTATCCATATTTCTATAAAACAAAACCCAAAAATATTCACCTTTACACCCCTACCTATTTGATTCTTCATTTCTCATCCCCAAAACCTTTTGATTCTACATTCTTCCACTTATCTCATAATTGATTCTAATGGCATCTCTCGATGACGATTTCTTTAAACAAAGGGCCTGTAAAAGTAAAGTTGAAAAACTTATGGCCTTGTCAAAAATGTCGAGATGTTATGTTGATTATGATGGACCTTCGATTCCTATTCCCTCTCCAGTGAGGGAAAGAGATCATGAAACCGAGGTGACAAAGGACCTTGTACTTTCCTCTGATGATGGAGGTGCTAAATACGTCCAAACCACGGTTGTCCAAAAACCTGAGCTCACAAATGCTCCTAAACCTTCAAGAATCAATCCTGATCTTTCACGGTTTACGGTTAAAAGTTTGTCAAGCAAACGTACAGAGCTTAGGGCAGTGACTGAAAAGAACGATTTGCCTAATCTTCACATTTATCAAAAACAAAACCCCGAGACCATAACGGAAGTGGTGGAAATTCCTAGCTCTCAGAGCACACCACTTGTCCCACCTCCAGATTTTGTTTCTTGTGTCGGTTGTGGTAAGCCGCTTTTCGGTTTTCCATGTCATTGGTGTACATGTGAACAATGTGGTAATGATATCCAAAACGGGAGTTGTTTGTTTTGTGGATCGAGTAATTCATTTGCTTATGATCCTAATCAAAACTCATTCAACGACTCCTCAAATTTTTCCAACTACCCATCACATTCATACGAGCAAGAATCATATTATCCAAATCTCAATGATGCTTCGTATCAAAATACACCACGCCAGACTCAGCAGTTTAACTGTTGTGAGTACTGTGGAGGTCCACATTTTAGCTCTGATTGTCAAACAAGGAATCCATTTCCTTGTAACAATTACGACTATTCGTTTCAAGACCCACCTCCACAATACCAAATGAACCAAGCAACTCCTCAAAACCAGCAAGACCCTTGTCTAGAGGTTCTTGAAAAACTTAAAAATATTAGAGAGGAGTTAGCTAATATGTCGTCTCGCAATGCACCAAGTTTTTCTTGTGTATATTGTGGGGGTCCTCATAATGATGATCAATGTCAACCTTCCGGTTTTGACACATCTACACCCCCACAGTCTCCACTCATTCCATATTCTCGTGATAAAACTATCACGGAATTACTTGATGAAAAACATGCTGCTACAGACGAAAGAAGCATGGAAGATTTAATTGCTAAGCAAAGAGTAGCCAAAATACGTGCCAATATTCGCTATGCTGTTTTTTATGAGGACGATGATGACAGTGATGATGATGATAACATTGTTATCATTCAAAAAGATTCATCAAAGTCATCAGTTGAGACTTCTTCCATGGATATACAGGGGGAAATATTATAACTGAATCACCAGCAGTAGAAATAATGGAACTTGTAGACTCCATTACTGCTAGTCCTTCTCATCTCCCTGAGTATGATGTTATCACACCCGAGGTTCCCACTCACTCTCTAAACATGGGGGACGAGCATCTTGACACTATTCCTGCAAAGGAATCGGACGAATTCATAAAGTCTAGTGTTGAGAACCTTGTCTCAATCCCAAGTGAGTCACAGGGAATTCTTGAACATATGTGTGATATTCCTCCCCCTCTTGTCTTTCCAAATGATCATATTGAGATGTTCTCTGATTCTGATGAGAACTATTCTTTATCTTGTGGAGACATGAGTTATATGGGGGAATTACCTTCTGAGCTTGTCAACTCAGAAGAAGAGAATGAAGAAGAAATTATCTAAGACGAATCTCTTCGTCTTACATTATTAAATGCTAATCTTCTCATTTCTAGAATCGAGGCTTTTAATGAAAAGCCTATTTCATCTCCTATCCCCGTCAAGGATAGTGAGGTTTTGATCAATGATTCTATTCCGGAATTGCAAACGTTCCATTTTGATCAAACGGAAGAGAAGATAAGTGGTATCATCACTTCTCATTCTTATAATTCTCTTTCCGTTTATGAATCATTTACTATTGAGGAGTTCCCAAGTGAATTCACTCAAATCAATCCCGAATACGAATCATTTACCTTTGAGGAGTTCTCCGGTGAACTCACTCATATCATATCTCCACCGGAGTATGATAATTTCTATTTTGATCTAGACATACCCATAATATGTCTTGATCAAGCGAGCTTAAATGAGGAGATTCATGAAACAATGAATTCTCCTATTGAAGATGAGGAGTTAATCATGATTTTCATCACGACTTTCTTTCTTTTCTTCATATATCCCGTGGCTTATCCTATTCTTCACTCTTTCGGGAGTGAAGACATTATCTTTGATCCCGGCATTCTCATTTATAAATTATGAGCCGGTTACTTGTCTCATCGGTGTGGAACTTTCACGTGCTTCAAATGTTTATCCGAACATCTTGAATGAAAGTCCGATTGAGATTATCTCTTCCACTTACTTCCCCATAGATTTTTAAATTGCTTTTTCTCCCGATCTGTTCAGGACCTCTTTATTACAGTTAACCATTCACAAGCAGTTAGCTTGCGTGATAAACCTGACAGTTTGGGAGAAAAGGAATCAAATACGGGGTCGAGTCAAGTTAGTGACTCGGGAATCAAAAACATTAGCAAAAACATGGGCTTGTCACCCGTGTGTAACACCCTAGTGTGGGGGAGATGCCCCACATGTTGTATATATATATATATATATATATATATATATATATATATATATATATATATATATATATATATATATATATATATATATATATATATATATATATCCAAAAAAAAAAAAAATGTAAATATAGTGATAGCTTCTATTTAAGAAGTTTTATCTAAAAAAATAATTGTATGTATATACATCTTAAATAAAGGCTATGGAATATTTTCTTCTTATGTTCTAAGTTCGGTTTAACATCCGGTACTTTGAATATTGAGGACAATATTCAGTTTTAAGTGTGGGGGGAGATTCGTTATTCTAACGAATTTAAACACATGTTCCATCAAGAACCCCCATTTTAGCCAAAATTTTAAAATTTTTTCTCACTTAGAACGCAATAAATGGTATCAATCCTCCATGTCTAACCCACAACAGGATTGGCTAATCCAGGAGCAAACGGTTCTTGGTAAAGATAACTCAAACCCGTTTATGGCTTGCAATTTGCCAAAAATTGTATGGTTCCTCAACTCCCCATTATCCTCAAAAGCTAATGAGTTGGCTAGCCCGCAAGATTATGGCTTGTGGTAAAGGCTGTTGAAAATCCATAATTGGTAATCAGCTCACCAAGATGTTGACTATTCCATCAAGAGTTGGCTAGTCCAGAAGCAAACGGCTTTTGGTAAAGACTAATCAAATCCGTTGACAGCTGGTGGTTTGCTCAAAATCACACGGTTATCAGGTGTGCCACAGTTCTTACACCTGGCTACTCCAGAAGTGATGGCTTTTGGTAAAGAGTTTTTCAAATCCATTAAGTTTTTCTCAAATAGATTGCTAGGGACTAGCAATAGATTAGTGTGGGGGAATGATGAGTGTCTAAATACTCATCATTTTATACTAATCTGAACTGCCAAAACATACAAAAACACTCAAATATGTATCAAAATACTTAAAATATCTTAGAAGTGTGTTTTATATGTTTCAAATGCAAAATATGCAAAAACAGATGAAAAACGTACAAAGTTTGCATAATTGGCAGTTTCAGTCCCTCAAGTTTCATAAATTGTCAAAACTAGTCCCTGGTTATTCTAAAAACATGAAAATATCATCAAAGGTCCTTTTTAATCATAAAGTTACATATTTAGTCCTTTGGTGCAAAGTTTCACAAAATTACAAGTTTAATCCCTGTACTTTGCAAATTGACAGAAATAGTCCCTGGGATGTAAAAACTTTGAGAAAAATCAATTTTGGTCCTTGTACTAATAATCTTTTGCAGGAATGGTCTTTGGTATGAAGTTTGGTGAAATTACATAATTGGTCCCTCAAGTTTGGCAGTTTGTCAGTTTTGGTCCCTAGACTTTCAAACTTGACAGTTTTGGTCCCCGAGTGTTAAAAATGGGAAAATTATCATTAAGGGTCCTTGGGAATTCACAAAGTGTCACAATTGGTCCTTGGGTGGAAATTTTAACAAAATTACAAAAGTGGTCCCTGAAGTTTAAAAATTGACAAGAATAGTCCCCGGGTATTTTTAATAATGAAAGAAATCAAATATACCCTTTTACTATTCACACTTGTCAAGTTAGGTCCTCATTATTACTTTTGGAAACTTACAAGACCAGCCCCTCAACTTTTACAATTTACATTTTTGGTCCTTGTGTATTACTTAAACCAAACGGACCTTATGTTATTATTTAAACCAAATCCAAAATAAACCCAAACCACTATCCTAATTCCCAGCCCACTCCACAAAGCCCAGTCCACCCCTTTGGTCAACTCGGTCAACACCCCTAAAACAAAACCACCCCGTATCTCCTTTCCCACCAAAACCACCCTCCACCACTGCTAAACCATACCACCTTCCACCTCAACCCCCCACCTGTCAAACTTGATCCCCACTCCTCTCCTACCTCTCCTCCACCTCACACAACATTCCAAACTTCCCTAAAAACCCTCACACGCAGCATATCTGACAACATAGAAAAAAGGCGCCAAAAAGCATTTTGAATGGTGAGGATGCAATTGGGCCAATCCAAGGGCTCTCATATGGTGGGAAATGACAAGTGGGTCCCACATGCTCAGAAAAGGTCTACAAAAGGGAAAAGAAGCAGTGGTGAAGATTAATTAGTTAGGTTTTAGTTAAAATTAGAGTCGTATAGTGTAATTTTAGTCTCTCAGTATAATTCTGAGCTTGTAAGCAATCAATTAAGTTGTTTCTATGTATCTTTAAACTTTTTAAGTAATCAATTTCAGTTTTCAAGTGCTCTCTCAGTTTATGCCATTTTTACTTATTTTCAAGAATTTTAAAAATCTCAATAAGTTTGTATGTTGTTAATTGTTGTTGTTATTGAAATCTAAAGTCTACTTAAGCCTTGACAAAGCTTATCAAAGCTTTTAAATTTCCTCAGAAGTCAGTTAGAATAGAAAACACAAAAATTCATAGAAAATCAAAGAAAATAAAAAATAAATAAAAAATTAGTGATAATGATGAATGGAAGCAAGGAGCAGGGAGTATTTTGGAATTTTATGGTTTAGAATCCTATGGGGGATACTAGGTTATGAAATTGGTCCATGGTTCTTTGTTGCTCAGTCCATTTCCATTGTGTAAGCATTTTCAATTAATTTGGCATTTTACTGTTTAAGTAATTTAGTTGGTTAGATCTTTATAATTTTATGTTTCTTACATGTTACTTAGTATAATTAGTGTTTTACCTCAGTTACTTGTTCATTGACTTTACTTGTTACTCAAAATCAAAGATTACACAGTGGAATACTCATTTTTGACAAACCTGTGTATTCTGCTTGTGGAGTGGTTGATTCTTGCCCATTTGATCTTAGTATATCATAATATAGAGTTAGGAATCAGTTTAGTTGTCTAAATATACCATTTGCTTTGAAAATCATCATAACTGCCTAGTTATAGGGGTGTTTGGTTTAAGAGATACCTCTGTGTTCAGGGTGTTTGTTTGTGTTGTTTCCTCTTGCTACATGTTTCTTTAGTGTTACTTAGGTCTTAGGAACAATAAAAACTTGGTCATTAGGAAAGAAAGTCAAAACCATACCACAAATCCCACTCATCTGTCCACTGTGTGGACAGTTAAGTCTCAAACCCCTCACTTTAGCTTATAAGTTATAATTTTAGCTTATTTTAGGTCTCTTGTAGCTTATTACAACTTAATTAATCAGTAACATAAGTTAGAATCTCATATAAGTCAACCTAGCTCAGTTTTCCTCAAAAGTCAAAATTGCACTTATCAGATTTTTCCAAATATTGGGAGATTTGTTTAGAATTTAGGAAAGGGATCCAAGGTTTGAAATTTATTGTACTAACACTCTATCACCTTGTCTTTAAGATCCAACAATCTTTATATTTTTAGGATTTTTAGTGTGGGCCCCAATCAACTCCAAACACAACTGCAGGGCAAGATCTTGCCCTGCTACAGCAGACCATAGCCAAACCTCCCACTTTGTGGTGGTTTTGTGACCACCTCAATGAGCCCTACACCACAAAATCAGTTCCATACAACCCCCCTCCTAGTAGACTCTTAGGTTTGACTTTTGGTTTGACTTGAATCACTGTGGACCCCACCTAGAAATAGCCCTTAACTTTGTCCCATTTCTGTATTGAATTTAGGTATTGGATTAGCTTATTGTGGTTTAACAGCCTTTCTACTGAGCTTATTTAACCAACTTAAGCTTTGACAAGTCCAACTATCTTAATAGAACCAGAAATATCCAAAGTGGGTCCCACATAAGCTCATTTGAGCTTATTTTCCATCTCAGTCAACCAAAATCAACTGTGGTAGCAATAAGCTTCCACAGTGCTTATTATTAAGCTAGAAATTAGTTGTTTTTACAAAAGTTACTTATTTTTATATATAATATAGTTTTGTAAAATAAAAATCCAGAAAAAACAATATAAAATTAAGTGATAGTTTCTATTTAATTTAATTTAATTTAATTTTAATTTTCATTTTTAGATTTTAATTAAGTAAGTTGTGTTTTTATATTTTTATTAATTTCCTTATAGGTTAAAGTAATTTAAATAATTTTCTTAGATTTTTATATTGTCATTTGATATTTATTAGAATTAAAAATAATTTTATTAATAATTAATAAATAATTAAGTTATAATTAGCATAATTAGTTTTTATATAGTAACACCTATATTTTATATTTTTCCTAGCTTCTATAAGTCATAAGATAATTTTATAAATTTTCTTGTGATTTATACTGTTCATTTAATAGTTTTTATAATTTAAATAGTTTAAATAGTAATTAAATAATAAATAGAATAATAAATAGTAAACTAGTTTAAAAATACATAAAATAAAGTTTTTATAATTTTTTAGGATTCCTATGATGGTTAATTAGGTTTATAAAAATTTTCTTAATTTTCCAAGTCATTTTAGTATTATTTGTAATTTGAAATAGTTTAATTAATATAAATAGTTTTTAATTAATAAAAAGCTTATAAAAAGACAAAAAGATTTATTTTTATTTTTTATACTTTCTTCAAGTTCTAATTTAAGTTTAGAAATTATTTTTTTAAGTTTTTAGTTTAATTTGTATTGTTTATCATTTTTAGTTTAATTTTAATTAAATAGTTAAATAATTTTTAATTAAATAATTAATAATATAATAATCGAATCTAAAAAATAGTTTTCTTTTTAATTTAATTTTATTTTAAGTTTAAGTTTATAGAATTTTCAATTTTAACCCTTGTAGTTTATTTTTCCTTAAACTCACCTTTTTCTCAGTACGCAGTCGCGTCTGATTTTAAATTGGTATACGTTTATACGTTTTAGATACCTAGGTTTCACGTAATCGTTAAAATAGTTTTCCTAAGTTATTTTAAGTTATAAAACCCTAGTCTAATCACACACACACACTTCTATACCATTCCCTGTTCAGATTCACTGGATCACAGATTCGTTTATAATAAAACATCGCACACCTCGTTGGGACATTACGACCCGGGAAAACACTGTATTTCACGGAAGCATTTGCCTCAGCTGTTTGACTTTACTATTGACCATTCACAAGTGGTTGAGAAATATTATCTGACTGTTTGAGACGAATCAGCAGCACTGTTCATAAGTGCCTGCTAAATGTAATATAGGTATAATATGATCAAAAAACATTTCACTTCTCCCACCTATGTGGGATGCAAGGTCGAAAATTTGATTTTTTTTTTTTTTTTTTTCTTCCTTCCTAATCAAAAATCAATAAAGGAAAAGTCACCTACATGGCTACATTGACTCGAGCATTTTCGTATTCTAATGTTAATCTATACCATTTATGTTTTCTTAGAACTTTGATTAGCAGATCCTCTAAGGAATATGAACATATCAATGATATCAATTTCATGTTTTCCTACTAGATGAAAAAATGAGCAGTAACGCAACTCATGTTTGTTTCTTGAATTACATGCCATAAAATTAAGCTATTTGGCATTGGTATTTTACTACTCCGTAATTGTGTAGTAACTCATATGAGTAAAAGGCGGACCAAGAAATATGGTATAAATCTAGTCTAGTCAAGTATCAATCTCCACTAGGGTTGAGCATCGCAGACTTAAAACCGACCGAACCGAAGGACTAGTGGTCCGGTCTCGGTCCAGATTTTTTCCTTATTTCAGTCTCAGTCTTAGTCGGTCCGATTCGATCCGGTTTTAGAACGACGCTCACCCCTAATCTCCACACTCAAGCTCGAGCTTAGTGATAGAATATTGGTTACGATATCAATATAAGTTATCATTACTTGATTTGAGATATTTTAGCTCGACTTGCTTGTATATTATAAGAAAGATGTAAATATACAAATACTCGATTTGAGACATTAATACAAAGACACAATCTCAATAAACCTCACGAGCTACAAGCTGAGTATTAAAATGGTTGAGCTCAACATCAAAGTCTAGTCGATTCCCTCAAGCTCGACTCAATTTACGGAATCATTTGAGTATTTCGTAAGATATCATATTTAGTATTTGAGGATGTTCAGATAATGGTCGGAAATGATCTCGTGATTAACCCTGTAAGAGCTCATACACCTAAGTAAAAAAGCTTACTCTCCCTGATTAACCTGAACTTGAAAAACCTCATCCGTTTACCAATCTTAACCTTAAACAAGTCACGAATATTACGAGCTAAAGGCTTTAATGCTCAAGCTTAACTCGATTTAAATAAGGCCAATCCCTTATATTAGACGCCTCAATCTCTAGTTCACAAGTTTTATGATAGGAAAACAAAAGGAGCAACACTTTTAGCCTATTTTTATTCTTTAGTCACTTTTTATAAAAAAAAGTAAAAACACAACCTATTTATCTTTCTTTTTATTTTTTTCATTTCCTTCACAATATGTATAAATAAAATAGTCAAAATAGCAATTTAAAACTCAAAAGTAATCTCAATCCAACAATCAATCACCCTATTCCTATTCCGTAGCGCAAAAATTGGGACTACATATCATCTCCTTCAAGTCAAACCTACCAAACACACACCAAAAACACACACTAAAACACACACACAAACACAAACACTTAACAAATAGCTTTCACGCAATAGCTAACAATAAAAAATTAACTTTCGATTAAGCTAAATCAGATTATCATAATAACGGTGACGATAACGGTGAGTGACGGTGACGGTGACGGAGGTGAAGAAGGATGAAGAAGAAGCTGAATTCGTTGAAGATAATATCTTCGTGTATAAAAACCGTTGGAACTAATGCTAGTACTGTTGTTCGTGCTTCTCTTGCTAATTCCGTTACTGCTGTTGATGAGCATAGAGATCAGGTTGTTAGGGCAGTTGATAAGGATAAAACTGTTTGTGGTTTTAGATTATTTGCATCTTGGATGTCAACTGAGATGTCTTTCCAAATCAAGTCCCTATAGCCTAAACACAGATGTTCTAGGAATTACAACCTAGGTAGCTTGGTAACATATAAATGGATAGCACACCATTATGCCAAGGAACTCATTGCAGATCCTTTTATTCCATTATTGAAGATGAAAAATGACATTAGGGCAAAATATCACATAAATGTTAGCATTGGTCAATGTCAGAGAGCAAAATAGAGAGCTTTATTTGATTATGAAGGTGGGTTAAAGGAACATTATGCCAGGTTATGGGAGTATAGGAATGTTGTACTTGATACTAATCCAGGTAGTACATGTAGAGTTGATGATGAAGAGACCTCTTCAGGCAACTACTATTTTAGAAGGTTTTATGTATGTTTTAAAGGTGTGAGAGATGGTTGGTTAGCAGGGTGTATATTAAAGGCAAACCATCCATATCCAAATCAAACAAACAACTGCAATAATGTCTTCCAATAAGAAGAAATGTATTCAACACTGCTTCAATTGTCATATTTGTGAACTATAGCAGTAATTAGTAACAAATTTTTTTGCTTATTTTGTGCAGAAATCATCAACATTCCAAGTGACAGCTCTGAGTCAAACTTTGGCATTTCAAGTGACTATTCTGATGCCATCATTGTTGCACAACAATCATCATGGGAGGATTACTTCCCAAAGGATTATAATGCAAAGGATTACTTCCCACAGGTTGCAAAGAGGTTGGAAAGTAGCAATAACCTTACACCCAAACAGGAAGCAAAGAAAGAATTTAATGCAAGGCTTAAGGTACTAGGACTGCCATGTAACAAAAAATGTGAAGAACATGGTGTCAAACCATTTGTGATCAAATACCCCAAGGATCCAACAGGAAAGGGCAAAAGAAGATGGGTTAAGGGCTTTTTCATGTTGTAGGCTGCTATTGGTTGCAAACATTGTATGTATGTTTGTGGATAAGTGCGTAACTAAAACCACCCTAGAAAAAAACAAGTGTAACCATAATCTCTATCAATGACAATTAACTTGCTTTAGTAACAAATATATGTAGATAACAATAATTTTATTGCATATAACCATGAAGACAGCATACAATTGATTGTGTTTACAAGGGTGTAACTAGGACTAAATACTACCCTAAAACAACAAAACAACACAATCCTAATGACAACTACTACCCTAACACTACTTTAGGCCAAGGACCAAAGCAACAACAACTGCAAAGACAACCATGAATGCATACTTCCAAACAGTGACTTTTTTCTTAGCTTTTTTCAATTCACGTTCTAGTTCTTCAATCCTCCTTTGTCTTGTTACTTCTCTTTGAACTTCACGCCTTTGGTTTGGATTAAGTCTAGTGTACATCTCAAACAGATGCATTCGGTACCAATCACACTCCTCCTCGGGGTCATACCAATCAAATTGTTCACACCTTTTGGTGCTAGGTCTCTACAATCAAATAAATGGTTTTTACTAATTAGAATTACTACTCTTTCAAAATATAACAAGTCTTGAATGCTTACCCAACGATTTTGACAACAAACAAAACGACGAGCAGGATTGTCTGCTGTCCATGAAGTAACAACCATTGACGGCCTTCCACATTTGCAGTTATCATTGCATAAATAAGACGAGGAAGACATGATTTGTTATTGAATTTGATTTGGGATTGGTTTAGATTTGATTTGTGTTTTCAAAGGGTAATGACCGTTATAAATTAGGGTTTATGTAAAAATAGTGTAAGAAATAGGGAAATTGAGGATATATGCGGTTATCTGGGGCCACTTATGGGACCCACAAAATTAGACGGTCATATTCCATAACATTAACGGTTATAATAAGTTTTGTTGGTTATCTTAATATTTTTGAAAGTTCGTTACTTAACATAGAAATTTTCCAAAGTTCATTACCTATCTGTGTAATTTACCCTAAGATATAAGTAAAAGTTAGAGTTTACACTATTTTTTTTGTGTTTGGAGTACTTGCTATTTTAACATAAATATTAAAAACTTAACCTTATATCAATTTGGAGTGGAATGTACTCGAAAGGTTTAATATGTTTATTAAACCTTGTCCCATCCGTATACACGGTAGTATATGATCAAGAAACATTTCACTTCTCCCACCTATGTGGGATGCAAGGTTGAAATTTTGAAATGTCTTTTTTTTTTTTTTTTTTTTTTTTTTTTTTTTTTAATCAAAAATCAATAAAGGAAAAGTCACCTACATGGCTACATTGACTTGAGCATTTTCGTATTCTAATGTTAATATATACCATTTATGTTTTCTTAGAACTTTGATTAGCAGATCCTCTATGGAATATGAACATATCAATGATATCAATTTCATGTTTTCCTACTAGACGAAAAAATGAGCAGTAACGCAACTCATGTTTGTTTCTTGAATTACATGCCAGAAAAGTAAGCTAATTGGCATTGGTATTTTTACTACTCCGTAATTGTGTAGTAACTCTATGAGTAAAAGGCAGACCAAGAAATATGGCATAAATCTAGTCGAGCCAAGTATCAATCTCCACTAGGGCTGAGCATCGCAGACTCAAAACTGACCGAGACCGAGAGGACCGACCGAACCGAAGGACCAGCGGTCCGGTCTCGATCCAGATTTTTTCCTTATTTCAGTCTCGGTCTAGTTCGGTCCGGCGTACAAACCGACCATTTTTCTTTCTTGGACCGGACCAGACCGAACCAACCCGTACCAGACCGAACACATTCGGTCCGGTCCTCGGTCTAGGTTTTTAGGCTATTTCGGTCTCGGTCTTGGTCGGTCCGATTTGATTCGGTCTTAGACCGACGCTCACCCCTAATCTCCACACTCAAGCTCGAGCTTAGTGATATAATATTGGTTAGGATATCAGTATAAGTTATCATCACTTGATTTGAGATATTTGAGCTCGACTTGCTTGTATATTATAAAAGATGTAAATATACAAATACTCGATTTGAGACATTTGTACAAAGACACAATCTTAATAAACCTCACGAGCTACAAGCTGAGTATTAAAATGGTTAAGCTCAACACAAAAGACACAATCTTATAAGTTCGTTCGTTTGTAATTATGTGCTGATTTGAGAACTTATAAGTTCGTTTGTTAATTACAGTTAACCGTTGCCGAACGGTTTATTTCGCGAGTTAGAGCTGTGTGCAGTTATGAGCTGATTTGAGGAGTTATAAGTTTATGTTAAATTAGTTTTTATAGTTATGTTAGATAATTAACTGATTTTATTTGTTATTTAACCGTTTGAAATAAGTGCGTTTATGTTAGTTAGTTAATTACAGTTAAGTGCTCGATAAGCGTTGGCGGTTATGAATGTTTTATGTGTAATTATGTGCTGATTTGAGAACTTATAAGTCTTGTCGATTCCCTCAAGCTCGACTCAATTTAGGGAATCATTTTGAGTATTTCGTAAGGTAATCATTTTGAGTATTTGAGGATGATGAGAGAATGGTTGGAAATGATCTCGTAATTAACCTTGTAAGACCGCATATATTTAAGTAAAAAGCTTGCCTCGCCCTCTCCGATTAACCTGTCTTAAAAACCTCATCTGCTTACCCGTTTTTACCTTCGGGTCCCGATCCCGAATATTACGAGCTAAAAGTTTTAATGCTCGAGCTCAACTTACTTTAAATCAGGTCAATTCCTTATATTTTACGCCTCAATCTTAACTAGCTCACAAGTTTTATGATAGGAAAACAAAAAGGAGCAACACTTTTAGCATATTTTTATTCTTTACTCACTTTTTATTATACAAAAAGTAAAAACACAACCTATTATCTTTCTTTTCTTTTATTTCATTTCCATCAAATAATAAAATAGTCAAAAATACCAAATTTGAAACTCAAAAGTAATCTCAATCCAACAATCAATCACTTCCGTAGCGCAAAAATTGGGACTACATATCCCATCTCCTTCAAGTCAAACCTACCAAACACCAAAAACACACACTAAAAACACACACAAACACAAACACTTAAACAGTAGCTTTCACGCAACAATTAACAATAAGAAATTAACTTCCGATTAAGCTAGAATCGGATGATCATAATAACGGTGAGTGACGGTGACGGTGGTGAAGGAGGATGAAGAAGAAGCTGAATTCGTTGAAGATAATATCTTCGTGTATTAAAACCGTTGGAACTAATGCTAGTACTGTTGTTCGTGCTTCTCTTGCTAATTCTATTACCGCTGCTGATGAGCATAGAGATCAGGTTGTTAATTTTGTTAAATGATTAGTTATTTTTAGTTATGTTAGTTAATTTAACTGTTTGAAATAGGTGTGTTTGTGTTTGTTAGTTAGAAACTGATTTTAGGAGTTGTTAGGTTTGTTAATTACAGTTATATGCTCTTAACCGTTGCCGAACGCGAGTTAGAGCTGTGTGCAGTTATGAGCTGATTTGAGGAGTTATAAGTTCATGTTAAATACGTTAAATTAGTTTTTATTGTTAATTAACTGATTTTGTTTGTTAATTAACTGTTTGAAATAAATACGCTTATGTTAGTTAGTTAATTACAGTTATGTGCTTCGGTGAGCGTTGCCGGTTATTAACGTTTATTTTCACGCGTTATAGTTATGTGACTATGTCTAATTATGAGCTGATTTTAGAAGTTATTAGTTATAACTGATCAGTTTGTTAATTGACTGTTTGAAATAAGTAGGTTTATGTCCGGTTATAAATGTTAACGCGCGAGATATAGTTAAGTGTAATTATGAGCTGATTTCAGAAGTTAACTGTTTGTTATATGATCGGGTTACTTAGTTTTTTTTGCTGTGTTAGTTAGTTAATTGCTTGAAATAGGTGTGTTTATGCTTGTTAGTTACAGTTCTGAGATGATGAAATGAAATGTGTTTTAGTGTTGTTAGGTTTGTTAGTTACAGTTATGTGCTGTGGTGAGTGTTGCAAAACGTTTTATTTCGCGAGTTATAGTTAAATACGTTAAATTAGTTTTTGTAGTTTTGTTAGCTAATTAACTGATTTTGTTTGTTGATTACTAACTGTTTGAAATAAGTATGTTTATGTTAGTTAATTATAGTTAAGAGATACCGGTTAGTAACATTTTATTCGCTAGTTATAGTTGTGTAATTATGAGCTGATTTCAGAAGTTATAAGTTCATGTGATGTTAATTATTTGCTTTTTTAGTTATGTTAGTAAATTAGCTGTTCGAAAAATGTGTTTATGTTGACAGTTATGAGCTGATTTGAGAAATCACGAGTTATTGCGTTGATGTTGATTTTACGAGTAGTTAGATTTTTGGATGTTAAATACTTAGATAACTGATTGAGTTAAGTATGCTGGTAAGTTTAACCGAGACGTATTTTAGGAGTCGTTACGTTTGTTAGTTACATTTATGTGCTTCGGTGAGTGGTGCCGATTATCAACATATCTGCGCGAGTTATAGTTATGTGCAGTCATGAGCTGATTTGAGAGCTTATGAGTTCATGTGATTTTAATTAGTTTTTGTTTGTATTTAGATTAACAATATAGATTTTAGTATTGTCTAGGTTAGTTAATTACATTTATTAGCAGTTTTGTGATTATTTTAATTAGTTTTTTTAGTTATGTTAGTTAATTAACTGTTTGAAATAAGCGTGTTTATGTTTGTTAGTAACAGTTATGAGCAGTTTAAATGAAATGTATTTTAGTATTGTTAGGTTTGTTAGTTACAGTTATGTGCTCTGATGACTGTTGCCAAAGGTTTTTCTTTTCATTTTAGGAGTTGTTAGGTTTGTTAGTTACAGTTATGTTAAAGAGTTTTACTGTTTGAAATAACTATCCTGAGTAAGATTATGCGGAACTGATTTTAGGAGTTGTTAGGTTTGTTAATTATGTGCTCGGTAAGCTTTTTATTTATTTATTTATTTATTTATTTTATTTTTTTTTCCACGAGTTATAGTTATGTGAAGTTATGAGCTGATTTGAGGAGTTATAAGTTCATGTTATATGTTAATTATTTTTTTAGTTACGTTAGTTAATTAACTGTTTGATTTTAGGATTGTTAGTTACAGTTAGTTCATGTGATGATGTTGATTTTAGTTAGATCTTTGTATCTTAATTAACTGATTGATTAAAATGAATCATATCTTAGGAATTGTAAGATTTGTTAGTTACAGTAAAGTGCTCCAGTGAGCATTGCCGAACATGTTTTTCTCGATATATAGTTATGTGAGGTTGTGAGCTGATTTGAGTGGTTATGCGTTCATGTTATATATGTTAATTATTAGTTTTTATATGTTAAATTAACCGTTTGAGATAAGTATGCTGAATAATATTACATGAAAATGATTTTAGGAGTTGTTAGGTCTGTTAATTATAGCAGTAGTAGTTAGGAGCTTATTTGAGGAGTTATAAGTTCCTGTTATGTATTTAAATTAACTGTTGAAGTACGATTATATGGAATAGAATTTTGTATTGTTAGGTTTGTTATTTACAATTATTAGCAATTATGAGCTATTTAGTTTTTTTCGCTTACATGTTAGTTAACTGTTTGAAATAAGTGTTTATGTTTCTTAACTCGAGTTATGTGCTTGGTCGGCGTTGCCGGTTAGGAACGATTTTTCTGAATTATAGTTATTTGTAATTGTGACTTCCTGAGCTCATTTGAGGACTTACAAGTTCATGTGATGTTGTTGATTTCAGTTGGATTTTTGTATGTTAATTAACTTTTGTGAAATTAGTATGCTAGATATGATTAAGCGAAACTGATTTTAGGAGTATTAGGTTTGTTGATTGCAGTTACTAGCGATTTTGAGCTGATTTGAGGACGTAATGAGTTCATGTGATAGATGCGAATTAAGTGTATAATATAGGTATGGTGGATTAGTAAGTTCATGTGATATATGTTAATTAACTGCTGATATAAGTATGCTTGATAAGAGTAAATGAAATAGATTTTAGGATTGTTGAGTCTCTTAATGACAGTTACTATCAGTTATGAGATGATTTGAGGACTTATAAAGCTATAAGTTTCTGTGATATTGTTTGTGCATAGTGTAATAGATAGAATATGTATGCTGGATAAGATTAAATGAAACAGATTTTAGCATAGTTATGTTTGTTAGATTCAGTTATTAGCAGTTTTGAGGACTTATAAGCACACTTAATAAGATTAAGTGAAATAAATTTAGTATTGTTATGTTGGTTAGTTGCCAGTATGTGCAATCATGAGCTGATTTGAGAGCTTACAAGTTCATGTGATGTTGTTAACTGCGTGTTAAGTATTTGTGGTTGTATAATTGAAATAAGTTTGCTGGGTAGGATTAAACGAAACGGTTTTTGCATTGTTAGGTTTTTATTTAACATCATGAGCTGATTTGAGAGCTTCTAAGCTCATGTGATGCTGTTTCTGCAATTGTGCTTAATTGAGGAATGTAATGGGTAGTCGTCTAAGAGTTTGGACCATATGCGTTTATACTATAAAACTGGATAAGTATTATGGAAAGGTTATGGGACTTATACCATGGGTGTCAGATTTTGTTTGATCATTTTTAGTTTTGTCCAATTAGTTGAGTTTTGCAATAACTCATTTAGTTCTTATACATTTGTGTTTAAGCATGCATGAAGGCCTCCTATCTTATATATTTGATGTAACCAGGTGATATGGGCCGGCTTCGACAGATTAGAAATCGGTCCTGCTTCCTTCAGACACGTACTACTGCTTGGTTATCAGAATGGTTTTCAAGTAATTGATGTCGAGGATGCTTCTGATTTTACCGTGCTAGTATCAAAGCGGGGTGGCCCTGTCACTTTTTTACAGTTACTGCATATTCCTGCAAAGTCTGATGAAAATGACAAGTTCATACCCCTACATCCGTTACTCATGGTCGTTGCAGGTGACGAAGCCCCCAGGTCTGCATTGGGTCAAAATCGTACCTATCTGAGTGCACCTGGCAGGGATGGTTCTAATGTTGCTCAATCAGGAACATCTGTGGATTCTCCTACTGCTGTGAGGTTTTATTCCCTTCAATCCAACTGCTACGTGAAGGTTCTCAGGTTCAGGTCAACTGTTTTTATGGTCAGATGTAGTCCTACGATAGTGGCTGTGGGTCTTGAAAAGGAGGTAAGATGCTAACTTTTCAAGATTCTTTTGACATGTATGCCAAGTTTCATGACTAATATCCACAAAGCAATTTGTACTTGCATATTAGAATTAATTACATAAAAAGGTAACCAACTTTGGTCTAGTATCCTTATCGGGTAACTGATTTCTTTATTCAGAAAATTACCATTAAACCATCAAAAATTTCAATTTAATTAAATCCTTGATTACGTGGCAGCTAACTTGTTTTGGGAATTTGACCATGTTGATATTTTAGAGATGTGTCACTTTCAAGCAGTTAACATAGAAGATTTACCTTAAATCCAATATTTTGGAACTTTGGTAATTCTTTCTGGTCTTAAAAAAGTTGTCTAAACAACAAATTGACCTAAGTTGGCTAATTTTTTTTATGTGTTTTGCCCTATGTATTATACAACACATTTGTTAATACATATTAATTATGGTTAATCAAAAATGTACTCTTCCATGAGATAATATTTGTTGGGTAATTTCTTATATAAACTTTTTATATGTGATAGATACACTGCATAGATGCTGTTACACTTGAGAATAAGTTCACGGTTCCCACCTATCCGGTTCCTCGATCTGGAGGACAAGGAAAGGTTGGAGTTAACTTTGGGTATGGTCCATTAGCCGTGGGTCCACGATGGTTAGCTTATGCTTCAAACAAACTAATTGTATCCAACTCGGGCCACTTAAGTCCAATGAACCTCACTCCTGGTATAAGCCCATCCACCTCGCCCAGCAATGGTTCTTTGGTGGCTCGTTATGCAATGGAATCTAGCAAGCAGTTGGCTGCTGGAATAATCACCCTCGGTGACAAAGGGTATAAAACATTCTCTAAATATTATCCTGAGATGCTTCAAGAACGTCCTATTGCATCGTCAAAGCCGGGATTGAAAGCTGGGAATTCTTCAGAAGTAGATAATGCTGGAATGGTTAGTTCTTTTGACTTGTTTGCATGCTTTAGTAGTTATAGGTTGACTTAGCTATGTGACGAATAAGTAAACAAAACAAGATACTGAAAAACGAATCGTTATTGGACCTGTTAATTTGATAAATGTGGCTGGATGTGAAACTAGACCTGAAACTATAAAGGAATGGTATCCGCCCTGTTTTTACATACTATACCCATCAACCATAACATTCGTATGATGTTTTTCTATAGGCAGCGATTAGCGAATAACAGTATTTGGCCCTATAAATTTTAGGTCAAATTACAAAACACTTATGAAAAGTGCAAAGCAGCTCACGAAACTAACAGTAATATGCAATATTGAACTTGGCGAATTCGACTGTTATATTGTTAAAAGAGAGCAAAGTGACCATTCTGCCCTTATTGAAGCTACCAGTTTTGCCCATGGGAAATTTGGTTTTAAAAGTTTTTTGCATTTCTGCAAAATCTCACCATCCTTTTTCTGTGTTTTATCTATAAATGGGCATTCATTTCAGTTCTAGGGTCTGACCATGTTTAAAAGAGATGATGGTGCAAGGTGTTTCTGCATGGGCTCTCAATAAATAAAGAGCTTATAATATTTTGAAGTCACGTGAATATTTTCTGACCAAGGGTTAAATGTGCTTTATATAATATACCAGAAAGAGATCGGTGTAGGCCTGACACCGATTTAAAAGCTCTACAAACTTCATAAAAGTTGTGTATAAATCTACTTGTTGCGGTATATATTAATGAAGTTAGCAGGTTATATGAATTGATCTATATAGGTTATCATACAATGTGCAGGTCATTGTGAAGGATGTCGTTTCAGAAGCTGTCCTATCACAGTTTAGAGCTCATCCAAGCCCACTGTCTGCATTGTGTTTTGATCCAAGCGGGACTCTTCTGGTTACAGCCTCGATACATGGTAATAATGTCAATATCTTCCGAATTATGCCTTGTACCCGCACCGGTTCTAGCAATCAAATCCATGATTGGAATTCCTCTCATGTGCTTCTTTACAAGTTGCACCGTGGCATAACTTCAGCTGTAAGTATATATTTATTCCTTTTATTTTGTACAATGGTGAAATATTTGAGTTATTTATGCGGTCAAACAGGCGAAAATTTAATGCAAGTGTAGCTAAAAAGGAAACAAGTCAACTGTCAAAAGCTGTCCAAAGCGTAATTAATGCATACACCCACCCTTATCAATCTTTTGAAAGAAACATATTTGCATTGTAATAGTATATCTGTATGACTATCCTAGTATCCTTATTTAACACATTATTTATGCAAGTCGATCAAACCGGACCGTGATAAAAGTCTGACCAGTTTGATCTGTTATGTAACCTACCTGTTTTCTACCTCTCTCACTTCATACTTCATTTTATTTGATTGACAGGTTATCCAAGATATAAGCTTTAGTTGCTATTGTCAGTGGATTTCTATTGTTACATCCAAGGGTACAAGCCATGTTTTTGCTCTATCACCCTTTGGAGGTGATGCGGGGTATCGAGCCCACGGGTCCCATGGTCACTCAATTAATCCGGTTCGGTCTCTGCCATGGTGGTCTACTCCATCATTCGTTGTAGATGAGCAACCATTTCCACCACCTCCTCCTCTTACTCTTTCTGTAGTGGGTAGGATCAAGAACAATAGTTCTTTTGTGGGAAAGACTAATATACCTTCTGGTGCTGTTGCATCTGTGTTCCACAACTCTATGAGTTCCGGTAAACAGGATGTTCCCAAAATGGTTAATTCCTTGGATCATCTGTTAGTTTATACTCCATCTGGATATGTAGTTCAATATGAACTTCTGCCATCAATTGGGACCCAGAATATTGATGCTGGTTCAAAAAATCAGCCAGTTTCATATCAACCGGGTCGAGATGATGAATTAGGAATGGTATTTCAGTCTCGTCAATGGTGGCAAGTTTGCAGAAGGTTGGATTCTCCAGAAAGGGAAGAATGCATATCTACAATGTCAGTATATAACGAAGGTGAAAAGCTGGTGAAAGATGATTCATTAAAGAAAATTGATTCATTAAAGCAAAATGATAGAGTCCATTTGTTTCTGTCAAATGCTGAGGTCCAAATAAACTCTGGGAGATTACCACTATGGCAAAATACTAAGGTATGCATAGAGGGCAATTTAATAGTTATGCCACTTTTTATGATTTGTTTCATAATATGTATACATAAAGCCCAGCAAGAAATTAGAAAAAAGATAATAAAGGGAAATACTATCAGTTATATCTTTGATTTTCCTATTCAAAACTATAAACTACAAAGGCCGAAACCAGATTCTGTTCCATTCCAATTCATTTGACATATATCATTCCTTTATATTTTGGTATTGATTCATAGTCTTTTGGCGCAGGTACATTTTTATGTGATGAGATCTGTGAGTGTGGAAGGATTTGCAGGTGGAGAGACTCAGATTGAGAATATTCTTTGTCATGAAGTTGACATAAGAAGAAAGGATTTGTTGCCTGTTTATGAACAATTTAATAGCATCAAATCAGGCTGGGATGACAGGTAATGGCCATTTATTTCAACTCCATAAAGCCGTAATTGTGATGCCTGTGTGTTTTCACTCTTGATTATATCGAGCTGGAAACTGATTGTCTAGTTCCTTTTCACAACTGTTGGGTGACCATAGGTGAATAGTGTCTTAGATAGGTGCTTACATTACATCTTGCCCCTTCTAGCAATTTCTAATTTGTGTTTCGGTCTATCATTGCTGACTAGATTTGTGGCTTTTGAGTACTATGTTCGTGAGCCAATAGGTGTGTCTAGACAATTAGGACCGACGTTTGGTGTCATTCTTGAACTGACTTTCTTGTTTGCTTTTCTTTTTCATAGAGCATATAATGTGAGAAAACGTAGCGGTGCATCATCTTTGGATTCTGGTCAATCTAGAGAGAAGACCAATGATGAATCCGTCATTTGTCTTTCGAAGCCAGAATCAGTTAGCTCCACTGAAAGCTCGGATGGAGGTATAACCGAATACGTATGATAAATGATTGTTTGATTGCGTTTTGAACTTTTCATGAGGCCTCATATGAAATAAAACCAAAATTTCATGTAAATACTTCAAGTGGTGCTTGACATATACTTTATTTTTTTCTTCTTTTTATAAATGGGAGTGGCAAAATGGGTGGGTTATGCGAGTAGGGAAAACTGATCAAATTGGGTTCAGGATGAATTGACCCACCACCTTCAGTGTGTTAATATGCTTACCTAATAATATTATCATATTAATATTATGTTCTTTTTGAAATAAGTTGGGAGAATTCTACCCCTTCGTTCAACCCATTTCCTATTTGTGTGTTTTACTTGGTATTTCTCATTTGACCTGTTTTGTTAAATCGGTCGAAATTGCTGTCTCCCCAAGCAGTCTACCTAATATGTAAACATTCACCGCATTTGTTTCACCTGAGCATTTAATAATTTCAATGATATTTGTAATGTGCTTTACAGGATCATCCCGAAGGACAGAGAATTTGCTTGATCTTGATCCAGTGAATGAACTATATTTTGAACAAAAAATTTCTATTAGTCCATCGCTGCTAAACCAAAAGGTCCAAAACCCTAACGAAGCAGCGTTTTTCCCTTCTGAGCTTTACATGCCTGCTATTTCTCAAATGAACGGAAACAGTGGCAGCAGTAGAATGATGAGCACACCATTGTTAACCACTGACCATTTTGATATCAAGGACCCGCCTAATGTGTCTTCTGGTCCACAGAAAACCATGGATTATGAAGGTTGTTTTCAACACGATGGCTGCAACAAGATAACAGGAAGCACAACTGATTATGGTGAAAATGATGGAAATCATTGTGGGACGGAAACTTCAGAAAATGAAGGGGAGGAGGATGAATTATTTGGTGCTATGTTTGACCTTTCTGAAGAAGGTAATTCTCATTTTGCATTCACCCTATTTCTTAAAGGTGGCAATTTCAACCTATTTGCTAATGAATGGGTCAATTTGGGGTGTGTTTTATCTCAAACGGGTCGGTTCAAATAATCAAAACTAGCTAAAAGGGAAACTGGCTGAAAGTTCAAAGCCGCCCGTCATTCTATTTACTCGGGAACAATGAATATTCTCTATGGATATATGGAGTATCATTGTTTTATAAGTCATAATACACGAATTCGTTTTTAGCGTTATTTATATAAAGTAGAAAATTGGACAAATAAGTGTTAGTTAGTCAACCCAACAAACCTCACCCAAACTATTACACAACTCACCGTCAACCCAACAAACCTCATCCAAACTATTACACAACTCACCCATTTTGCGACATTGGTATAACTTTTCGGTAAATGGGGGCAATTTCAACCCACTGGACCATTTATGTCAAGATGAGTCTATTTAGGTTGGTAACGACTTCATTTAAGTGATATACTTAGCTAAAAAGGTCAAATGGTTACAACCTTCTAAATCTTTATCATTTTGAAAAATAAATAGTATTATATGACATATGTATTAGTTATTGATGAAACTAAGAGAGGATGGCCAAAAAAGTGTTGGTGGCGACCGTGGCGCAACTCATTCCAGTATATTTTCACGAACTCTGAAGTTTACCCGTTTTGAACTGTCCATAGTGCCATACCTTTTACAGTTAAACCAGACATTCTATTTATAGTATGATCTGGAAGAATTTAATCTGTTCGACTGTAGAATTCAACACAACTCAAACTGAACCATATTATGCTATACTACAGGTTGATTAGTTGCAAGATTCACGTAAATTCATGGATGGCGGTTGGCCGGTTGTTATGGCGTTGGCCGTGTCAGAGCATTGTATCATTCTATGTAATAACCTCTCTTTCTCTCTCATGTATATTTGTGAATAAATTACGGATTTTATGGTTACGGTGGGTCTGGTATTGGGTGAAAAGTAAATGAGTCATGTTTGGTTCGCTTCATGCACTGAACTTTCTATCTAGTTTGCTTGTTTAGATGTGATAAGTATGAAAGTTCTCTACAAATGTATATAGAAGTTTATTTCTATTTTTTTATTCAAAAAGAGAAAGCAATATCAATGGAAACCAAGTGCTAGAAAATTATCTTGTTTGGAGTCTTTGTCTTTGTCTTTGAGTATGATGATTATTACTTTACTCCGTCTATATAACAGTGACAATATGGGTTAGGCAGGTCGGGTTACAGGTCAAAATGAGTAATTTCAGTCTGTATGAGTCAGGTCATGTCGACTTACTTGCGTATATATCATTTGAGTTTTTAGTAAATAGTTGATGTATATAAATTACAAAATGATGTTTAAGGTACTAGTAGTTGGGACATCTTTGACGACTTTTTTAGTTCCACTTATTTGACCCATGTTGACAATTTCTTGGAGGTTTACAAATGTGGACTTTTGAGATTATTTCTTCAAATATATATATGTATTTAATCTCTGATACAACATTTTCTCTAGATTTGTGATATCATTAAGATTTTTTTTTTTCTTGGAAGTCCCCTAAATTGTCTTTTAAAAGCATCTCCAACCTCTTAAATCACTTTTACCAAGAATTTATATCATTATGTGGTCTTTTGTTATCAAGTTAAAACACACTTAATTTTTTATAACTATTCATCCATTCATAAGATCTAATTTGACCCATTATTTAACGACACTGATCTATCCGTTTGACACTTTGACTTCTGTGTACTCCGTATCATTTAAATATTTAATTAATAGATATGTTAAGTATTTACATGATGCTAGAGCAAGGCTGGCAAGTTTTATGTTTTATTATAAAACCATCAAAGAACAGTAACCTGACAAATTTGCTAAAAAAACAAAATGTTTCAGCTGAGCAACACTACACATGATTGAAACGTTAGAATAGTTAGAATCTTTGTGTACTCAAGTGCAATGAAATAAACTACGCAGTTACACGTAGGGCAAGCATTCTAAAACAGTTTTATCAATATCTGTCTAGTTTTTTTCTTTAAAATTAATTACTAGTAAAGTGAAAAAAAGGAAATTAGACACTCAAAAGTGTGAGTTGACTAACCTAATCATTAAAAGGGTTATGACCAAAAAGGTTTTAATGTGTTACAAGTATCAATTAATTTAGTTGGTGTAAAGACATTTATTACTACAACTATCTTTTTCACAAGCTTCTCTTCAATCAATGCATGTATTCACTTTATTTGATCTCTCTACATCTTGTCTCCTTAACAAAATTTTGATGGTTCGGTTACTTTTAATAAAAATTTGTGTATCACTCTATAAAATGTTTGTAAATCACACAACGTCATAAAAAATAAAGTACGTCTAGCAAAAACAGCATCGGTCAGAAACTAGGAATACTACTAGTTACTTGTTTCCAAACAAGTATTTTGTACAAAACGTTAAACCCTGATAATCACTTGATACTAAAAATACTGTACTCTAACGTAAATATTTGACAAAAATCTAAACATTATTTTGATGTAATCAAGGAAATACATATTAAAGTCAGAACTCGCGTGCAACTTCATCAATACTACAAAGTACAAACGACGTGGCAAATAAAACACAAACCTCCCACGTAGGCTCGGACAACCGTTGGAACCACCCGAACCTAAAACAAAGCAAAAAACAATAATATTCCATTATAGAGCAAACACACGTACAAACACAAACATTATACGTCTGGTATCATTTACATAGGTTACTTGTACTTGATCACCCCCATCATCTTCATCTTCATCTTCACTTTCATCTACCTCACCATTAAAGCTATTCTTAAAACTCACCACATTGGTACACATTTGCTAGTTTTTTTATATATTTCATTTTGTGTATTTGTATATTCTTTTTCATTACCCTTTATAAGTTCTTATATTTGTGTCTATAGTTTTTTTCTCTCTTCATTTTGTTGTTGTTTGTGATTTTTAGAACTAGGTTGTGTCTTGTATTAAAAAACTGTCTTTTGGGGGGTTTTGATCTTGATTAACATTTGTGTTTTTAATAAAGAAAAATCAGCACTTTTGAAATTTTACTCATCTTCTAAGTTTGTGATCTTGATAAAAAGAAAACAATAATTTTTTTTCAGGTTTTGTGTTTTTAATAAAAAATCAGCGCTTTTTGTTTTGTGTTTTGTGATCTTGATTAAAACCTGTGTGTTTTTTTAGGTTTTGTGTTCTTAATAAAATAAAATTTACATTTTTTTGTATACTTCATTAGCTTTTGTGTTACTTTTTTTATTTACTTTATGATAATGATGAACAAAATGTTTGTATCACTTACAATCAATTTATTCATCATTATAAACCAAATCCATATATCATATGCAATACTAGACCCAAATGACTTCCTAGCACTCCAATCCATAAGAAAATCACTACAAGACATGCCAGGATCAACTTTTTTTTCATCATGGGATTTCACAGGCGACCCATGTAACTTCGCAGGGGTTTTCTGCTCGGGGGAGCGTGTCATTTCCCTAAACCTAGGTGACCCACGGGCAGGCGCCCCAGGTCTCTCGGGGCGCCTTGATCCCGCCATAGGGAAGTTGACCCAGCTCGCCGAACTAACTGTAGTCCCCGGGCGAATAATGGGTCAACTTCCCGCGACTTTGTCTGAGTTAAAAAGCCTTAGGTTTCTAGCTATAAGTAGGAACTTTATCTCGGGTGAGATACCAGCCACACTGAATCAACTCACTGAGTTGAGAACACTTGATCTTAGTTACAATCAGCTTTCGGGTAGTATTCCTTGGGGTATTGGTAGTTTAACGGCTTTAACTAATGTCGTGTTATGTCATAACCATTTAAACGGTTCTTTACCATATTTCGCTTCACAAGTATTAACCCGGTTGGATTTAAAGCATAACACTTTATCGGGTTCAATCCAACCGGGTTCGTTACCTTCTTCACTACAATACCTTTCGCTTGCGTGGAACCAGTTCACAGGACCGGTGGAGTATGTGCTTCCTCAATTAACCCGGTTGAACTACTTGGACTTGAGCTTGAACCGGTTCACTGGTCCAATCCCAAGCCGCGTGTTTAGTTTCCCTATAACCAACCTTCAGCTCGAAAGAAACATGTTCACAGGTCCAGTTCAGCCTTTTAGCGAAGTTTCGATCCCGACAGTTGATCTTAGTCACAACATGTTGTATGGAGAAGTGTCTGCATTGTTTTCGACAGTTGAGAATCTTTACTTGAATAATAACCGGTTCAGTGGCGCGGTTCCTACTAGTTTGGTGGACCGGTTGATGGCGGGTAATGTGCAGCTGTTGTATCTGCAGCATAATTTTTTGACGGGTGTTCCGATTAATCCAATGGCTACGATACCGTTGAGTACCTCGTTGTGTTTACAGTATAATTGTATGGTGCCACCGGTTCAGACGCCTTGTCCACTTGAAGCCGGTTCGCAGAAGACCCGGCCTACTTCACAGTGTATGCAATGGAAAGGGTAATATAAGAAATACTATTGTACTTTTTATTTTGGTATCCAATTCAATTGATTTTTTTGTGTATAAAGGATGGGATTTTGGGAGTTTAGTTTTTATAAAATATTAAAGTTTGTCAATGTTCCTCTTGTTCATGCTATGCTTTAAATTTGGATGAGTAGATTTAGAAATGATTAGATTTGTCAAGTTCAAAAGGCTTGGTTTAGGGCAATTTGAAATCGACTGATCCGTGTTTAGTAGTAAGCCGGTAACAACTCACAGAGTCACGATCTCATGTTTTGGCATTTTCGACTTGTGACTTGATTCAGTTTACTGTCTTCAAGTTAGTCCATGGCTTATTTTTGTCTTTCGAATTTATTTTGGCCACTTGGTAACAATGATGCTTTGGGCTAGGGTAAGAAGAGTTGGTAATATAAGTTGTTTAGAAGTATCATTTTCAATATTTACTTATTAGAGAGCTAGTTGAAGCATAACACCAATAACACTTATTGGTGACACGCCAATAACTAAAACATTTTCTTTAGCAATGAAATCAATCACTGTTATTGGCGCATATACTAAAAAAGAAAAAAAAGTAAAAATGGCATCAGCCAGTGGGATAGTTAGGGACGAACGTCGCTATGGGACGGTGCATCAATGGCGCGAATGGTGGCACCGTTGGTGCATTTTTTTGGCGAATGTGGTCACCTTGCACCGAGCTCTCTTATGTTCTACTATGGTAGTAGATAGTCTTAACCATTTTGTTTAAATTGTATTTTAAACGTTTGTGATTTGTTTTTTTATTATCCACGATTGAACTTTGTTGGTCACGTGGTTGGTAAAAATTGTTTGATCATAGAAAAAGCTTAGCTCATTCAATATTTTATAAACGTCATTGCTTATTGATAGATAAAAATGTTTGATTTCTCACGTGGTTGGTAAAAATGTCTGACTATAGACATTGTACTCGACATTGTTGCTGATGAGTTTGGTTCAGCAAAGAGAAGTGAACAAAAAAAGAAAAAAAATCAAAGAAAAATGTAACAATTTGAGCCTCTCGTTAACTGTTGATAGTTAAATAAAACTAATTACATCATAATATCAAGCTTAAGTATCTTTTATTAGAGTAACACTTCTATATACTTTCGATGAATTTTTTTTCGATTTTTTTTTTTTTTTTTTTTTTTTTTTAATTTTTGAGTGCCAAAATTTACATCCATATAAATCACACTGATTTGTGAATCACATGTGATTTGTACTTTAAAAATTCATACTCCGTATATGCTTTTGTGAAAACTCAAAATCACATGTGATTTGTGATTTAAACTTTAAAACTCGTATCACAAATCACATGTGATTTCGTATTGTGTAATATCCCATACTCATTAAAAAAACTAGAAAAATAAAGTTTGTCGAAAGTGTGTTGAAATGTTCATCTATTGAAAGATAGACAAATTTTCTTTGCGGAAGTGTCTTTCTTGTCGTTTATAAGATATTTTATTTATTTTTATAAAAAGTTGAAAAATATGATGTTTAGTTTAGATCGAGAAATGAATAGCTAAGATTGCACCATTTGATCTTTGGTATTTTTTTAATCTTTGTTGAACACACCTTGATGATTGATAAATGCAAATGTAAAATGTTATTCAACATTGTGCTTAAAGTTTGGTTTTTAAATTCTGAAGACCGTTGTAGTTGTACAAAGGTAAAATGTACAAAAGAAGGACAGTATATTTTTACTTTTCCTTCGGTTCAAGCAACGTGATGTCGTCTCTTACACAAAAGATTTCATTCTTTGATCATGAATTATTTAAGTACGTATGGTTATTTATGTTTCGAAGCAATTGTATTGACTATGAAATAAAAGTTGGTTATTTTGAAAAATATAATGTCGTAGAAACACGAAAAGACGTTCAAGTGTTAGTAATATGTTTTCGGCAACCCAGACGATTCGTTTAAATTCAGCTATAGTTGTTGTAGATGTTCATTTTCAAAATAAAAAGGATTGGGATCCTCTTAAGTTTTGTTTTTTTTTTTTTTTTTTTTTTTGTCTCAAGCCAGACTTCGTGGCTTTACATATATCACAGTGACTATATTTGGCAAAACTATCGATGTCTGCAAATAGTTACCACATTTAGCAGTACACAGTTTATTTTATAGAAGTGCTTGATATTGTTGTTATATATGTAATTATTAAGTGTAAAATGACGTAAAAACTAAATACTTATTTTCTTAGTGTGTTAAACAAGAGTTTTTAAACAACACTTAAAATACAGATGTTGTTCGTCAAACATGTTGAAATAAATAACTCAACCTGGAAATATAAGTTGAGGGACTAATTTGTACATTGTTGTATTTTCAGTTATAGCTATTTTGGTTCTTGGAGGTGAGTTGACTAAAGCTAAGAAGTACAAGGGCTGAAGTTGACAAGTCTTGAAAGATGCTGAGAGGAGCTATATATACTCTCTTCCCTGCTAGGGTTTCTTCACTTCAACACATCAAAATTACGCAGTCTTATCTTTTGTTATTCAATCAAAGTTAGTAGAAATCTGTTGTTAGTATTCATTGTGAGATTGAGTGTATTGTATCAAACTATTGGCAAGATAGTCAATAGACTTGCACCTGAGTAGCAGTGGCAAGTTGTGTGATTCATTCTGGTTGTTGTACTGATTGAGATCAGTTGCTTTCTGATCTTGTGATTGTTTTGGTTGAATAATAAGTTTGACTTGAATTGAGATTCAAGTCGTGTTTTCTCAATTCATTATAAAATTTTACATGGTATCAGAGCCAGGTTCTTCATCTTGCTCTCTTTAAAAAATCGATTTCGGAAAAATTAGGGTTTCTAAAATTTGGGGGTTTTTCAAAATTGCTTTGATTAAACCTAATTAACCGTGGTTAATTAGTGTTCTTGGTTCTAATTGATCAATTCAAAAAGGTTTTTTCAAAACGCCTAATTTTTGAGAAAATTAGGGTTTGGATAAGTTTGGGGGTTTTTGATCTCTGGTTTCGATTGGTAGTTGATTTCTGGGTTCTTGATCTGGTTTGTTGGATCTTGGTGAATCTTGGTGATTCTGGACTGATTTAGATCGTGTGGGTTATAATTCTTGACTAAGTGAATCAAGAATTATAATCTGGGTTGATTGTTCCGCTGCTGGTTGTGTTCTTGTGTGCACTGTAACACCTCTCACGCTCTCTTCTTTAATTATGTTCTTTACTTTCTTGTTTAGTGACGGGGAGTAGGATTTGGGTTGTTGAAGTTGAGTTTATTGTGTTTGTGTTTCTGTGCTTACTTGGTACCTGTTTTCTTTATTGTCATTAGATACTCTATGGTTGTGTGTTTTAGCCCTTGACCTACCACTTTGAGTGGCAAGGAAGCCTGGGAACTACCTTCTTGACCCTTTTGTGTGTTGATTTCTTTGCATTATGTCTGTGCATGGTGATACCCCACCTCAGTCTGAGAATGAGACTGATGATGATGAGGTTCAAGTTACCTTAATTAGTAAACTTGACCTCAGCCATCCTTTACATTTACACCCTAATGATTCTGCCACCCTTACTGTTGTGTCTATAAAGCTAAAAGGGACTGAGAACTATAATGTGTGGTCTTGTGCTATGTTATTGGCCTTAGAGGGAAAAAATAAGACTGGGTTTATAGATGGGTCTTGTAGAAGATCTAATACTGATGAAGTCCTAGGTAGACAATGGGACAGGGTGAATGCTATTGTTTTGGGATGGATCTTAAATTCCATATCAGAAGAATTGTTTCTTGGGCAAATTTTTTCAAAAAAGGCTTCTGATGTGTGGACTGAATTAAAGGAAACTTTTGATAGGGTTGATGGGTCTGTTACTTTTAATCTGCATCATAAAATCAATTCTTTGTCTCAAAATGGTTGTTCTATTGCTGAGTATTTTAATAAGTTGAGTACTTTGTGGAAACAATTTGATGCTTTAATACAATTGCCTAAATGCACTTGTCATGCTGCTGAGGAGTTTAAAAAACATAATCAATTAATGAAGCTTATGCAATTTTTAATGGGATTAGATGACTCATATATGCAAATTAGAAGCAATATCTTGTCTAGAGACCCTTTCCCTGATGTGAAAGGGGCATTTGCCATCATCTCTAGTGAGGAAGCTCACAGATATGTGGTTACTGGTTCAGGTGGTGGGACTTCCCAAAAGTCTCAATCATCTGTGTTCAACTCCAGTGTGCCTGATGAGGCGAAAAATGATCCGTTTTTAGGGGGTCATTTAAGCCCGAATCCGAATTTATTTGATCAAATATTGCCCTAAATCGTTCCTTTTGTGATTTTAGGTGTTTGGAGAGTGAATTTTGGAAAAGAAGCCATTTTGGACGTTTTTGGAGCATA
The DNA here is from genome assembly GCA_030686995.1 of Artemisia argyi. Classification (NCBI taxonomy): domain Eukaryota; kingdom Viridiplantae; phylum Streptophyta; class Magnoliopsida; order Asterales; family Asteraceae; genus Artemisia; species Artemisia argyi. Next base: position 181,427,779 of record CM060682.1, read on the forward strand.
AAAGTGAAGAAAACGGCAAAGTACCAAATTTCCATGCTGAAGATACAAGGTGACGGCGTCAAGAGTAATACCTTGACGGCGTCAGACATGAAGATTAAAATACCGAAGGTGGTGACGGCGTCAAACGCCTTCATGACGGCGTCAAAGTGGCAAGAATAAAATACCGTGGTCGGTGACGGCGTCACATAGGCCGTCATAAGTAGATCAAGGCCGTCCGAGGAAGTATATGGCGGCGAGGTGACGGCGTCACATGTTACTCTTGACGCCGTCAGCCTACTTTTCCTATATATAGTTTTCTAGTTTTTTCATTAAAGAGAGAGAAGTTTTGGTGAAACCCTAAAGACGATTTTGGTGTATCTTTTACAGGTTTTTCAAGGGTTCCAAACCCTTGAGACCTTGCATTGTAATTGAGATAAGTGTTCTTCCAATTCAATCAATATGTCTATATGTTGGTTGTTTATATCTTGTTCTTGTCTCAATTCTACTATGCTAGGCTAGATCTCTTTTGTGTTTGCTTAGATCTAATGAAACCTAGATGTTGATTATGTGTTGATTACTTGTCTATTCTTGTTTTGGATGAATGATATTATATGTTAGGCTTAAGAAAACTGGCAGATCTCCAAATGGTAACATGCTTGAACGTCTTAAGAAACATGAACCGAGGCGTACTAGGTCTTTATTGGTTGTATTTAATGCATGAGCCACTGTTTACAATCCCTATAGTTGTGCTGGGTCATGGTGTAGGAGGAGATAAGAGCTCATAGAGTTGGGGAGTTATGTATGCCACCCCACGAATGGTATTAAGGAATACAATCCGTCATCCATACAAGTTTAACAAGTAATTAACGTGTAAAAGATATCTAGGGAGTAGTGAAGTCTAAGTAAACACAATTTCTCCAATTACTGCTCACAACCTTAGTATAATTAGTTTATTTTCATTTTTAGTATTTTATTTTGATTGCATCTTAGTTTTGGGTTAGTTGAATAGCAACTAATTCCGCCCACTCTTCCAAAACCCGAGATTTTACTTGCTTTTATAAAAATATAAAAATACAAAAATAATCATCTCTCACCTTTAGAACTATTAATTAGGTTTTCTAATCCTAGCGACACTATTCCTAAGCTGAACGATCAATCCCCCGGTACTTGTCACTATACTATACTACAACGATCAGGTACACTGCCTGGTGGGGGTTGTAAGCTTCTCGAGATCCCTCGAGAGGTAAAGCAAGGTGTGATTCCCACGCATCAAGTTTTTGGCGCCGCAGCCCGGGGAATAGTTATTGTATAGGTTAGGATTTCTTTTTATTAGGTCTACTTGCTAGATTCCTTTCTAGTAAGATTTTATTTTTATTTTCTAGGTTTTCTTTAGTCTATCTTTTTCTTTGTGTGTTTGTTCGTAATTTCCATTGACTCTTCCGTTCACCATTATGGAGTACGCGAATCCACCATACCACCAACCACAAAGGCCATTCTACCCTATTGACATCTCGAATTTCAAACAATATCGAGATGAACCCATATATGATGCATGGACTCATTTTAAAATTTTACTTCGAAAATTCCCTCATCATAGTTTCTCTTTAGCATCCCTAACCGAAACCTTTTACTATCGTGTCAGCCGATGTGACCAAATGTGCATTGATGATTTTGCCAATGGGGGCCCTAGGGAATTAAGTGATGAAGAAGCATGGGATACCATAGAAAACTGTGCCCAATATTATTATAGAGTAGACAACCCAATAAACAACATCACAAATCAATCAAAAACAAGTTTGAAGGAGCAAACAGGAAGCTTGTCTGGGGATGATTACTCAGGGATACCTGTGTGGATGTCACCTAAAGCCATAGTACAAAACAAACACATAGGTGACCTTGATGTGATGGAGGATGTAGCTGAACATGATCACATTGATCAAAAAGACCCACGTTTTATGATCGATGATGATGAATCTCAAGAAACAGATGATAAATCTTTTGGGCAATTTGTATATAGTAGTCATAATATTGAGGATGATCCTTATGATTCGGATATAGAAGTTGAGATGCCTAAAGAAGCACTTGAGATACTTGGGAAAATGTTAGGGTTAGATTATAATAAAAGACATGTTGAGGATACTGGTGATCCTGACACAAGGAATGATGAAGTAGAAAATCTAAGCCCACCAAGTACCCCACAAGTCCTAGCATCATCTGAGGCACACACACCGCCCGTGACTTATTCGGATGAAGTAGAAGAGACTATAGGAACCCCAATTGAGGTAGAACCCATGGACCAAACACAACTAGAGGATGTAGGTTTGAACACTTATAATGATAACCTTACTCTTAGTTCTAGGGAAGTTCCTAGTTTTGATGAACCGGAGCCTCAACCAAAACCGTTACCTAATTTTCCATCCTTGGATGAAGATTTAGGAATTGAAATAGGTCCCGATCCGCCCATCAAACCATATAGTCCGGGTAGTCTTAGGACAAAGGTAGTGGACTCTAAGCCTTGTAAAGAGGAAGAAAATATAGGAGTGGAAAATGACCTTACATACTTACATCACCCATTCATGATTGATCATAAGAAACATTATGGGTTTAAACCGGGTCTATTGGGTCAAGATGGATCCCCAACTAGTAGTTTCTTGAAGCTAATAGAAAATGATCCCTTTCTAGGAGAAAATCTTAATCCACCCACTAACCCGATTGAATTAGGTTAGGTTATGATGATAGGAGCACAACCCTTTGAGCATATAATTCATCCACCACTCTTTTCTCACGTGGCATACTTCCACCATAAGGGTGTGTATCGCTACTTCCACCCGCACTTAATCCTAAGTGTAGGGAAAACCTCCCTTCTTTCCATTAAATAATGGAAGAGTCAGGCTCGTGACTCAAACAAAAACAAGCGCTTCTTGGGAGGCAACCCATGTTTTGTGTGTGATTTTATTTGTTTGATAGTTATTTGCTTCCGTATGCATGTTTTATTTTTTTTATTGTTGGTTGATCATGTTTCTCAATTAAAATGTGGAAATACTTTATTATGTTGTTTGGCCTAGTCTTAACTTCAACCTAAAGGTATTTTTGCAAAAGATAAGTGTAAGGGGAAACCCCAAATATGTTTTTAAGAAACAAACCGATCATGATTCTCCACAATATTTAATGAACATGTATATTCGTATTTGTTAGAGTCAAATGCTTGTATTGAGTCATAATGAAGTTTTGCAAGATTTTCCAGGAAGTAGGACAAAGTTTTTCCAGAAATTTTCCAGAAACTTAACATAAGAATTTATGCAGGTCCATTCTGACGGCGTCAGAGTATTGCTCTTGACGGCGTCAGGAGTTAAAATCTGGAAATTTTACCGGTTTTGTTTTTCTAACGGAGTCTTATGGTTTTTGTGAATTATTAAGTTTTATAATCTCCAGGAAATCTGCAAACTTCATTCCACAAGCATTATATTTTACTATGCTTTCCAGGATTTAGTAACTTATATAGGATGCCGCCGATTTTACGCGAGGTTGCCTTGTCTATTGTTGTCAGGATTTACAGGTTATTTATGACAAGAAGATGATTTATATTCTGGAAGGGAAGCTTTGATTGTTTGTTTTCTTGGAGGAAGATTTAACCTGGCCAACCTATAATCCATACCGAGCGAATCAGGGGAGTATTTGATTTCATTCTCTTTACCTCTTAACTTTTACATTCTTTACTTGAACATTGGGGACAATGTTTATCCTAAGTGTAAGGGGAGGGTAAAAAGATAATACCTTACATATGCATTTTCGCTTGAGTTTGTTTTGTTTGATAGTAGATGTGTAATAAAACTATGAGAAATACTTGTTAGTATAATTTTAGCGCCAAATTTAAATTTTTTTACAACATTTAGGAGTGAAACTTTAGCCATAGCAAGCGTCTCATGGATAGGAGATTGTATGACTAGCACATAACCGTATATTCAGAAAAATTTTCCACCCAAAAATGTGAGGTTCGCCTTTAGATTTGATAGGAAAAGCATTTACTATCAGTGCTTATGAGTGTACCGGTAGCATTTAGATTCTAGAACTTGCGTTAGTGATGCATCCCGAGACCGCGAGTGAGACTACATTCGTGTGGTAGGATTTACTACATGATAAGAGGCATTAGGATCACCCTTGTGTTGAACCCGTATTATAATTACTTGACCATTTAAGTCATATTACTTGGCTAGTTAAGTCAACTAATTTTTCCCACACCCATAGCGTTGTACTCATTTTTAGTACACGAAACCCCTAGTACACCCCTCCGAGCCTATCTTTTCGTTTCTAACTTTAAGCATCTTACTTAAAGGAAGAATTTGTTACACCCCACTTAAATGTACACCCAAATCGCCTTAGCCTTCCGTGTATGCGCTCATTTTTAGTGCATTATTGTTATTTGTTAAATCCTAAGTTAACTTTCTAATTGATTACATGGTTGCTAAGTCGAGTCATATCATTGTACATATTGTTTTGGGATTATTGGGACTCATGGGTAAGTACTTATTTTATGGAGTAATGGGGAAGAACATAATATATTACCCCCATATGTACGTTAATCTTAAAAGTGCTCCAAGTGTTTTGATTTTCTTAATTCGAGTCATTAGATTAGTTAATTGTAAAGTATGTAAAGATTCAAGTGTAAGGGGAACGTTCATACCCCTATGATGTATTATTTTGGATGGTAGGGTAAGAGTGTATGTAAAAAAAAAAAAAATATATATATATATATATATATATATATATATATATATATATATATATATATATATATATATATATATATATATATATATATATATATATATATATACGGACTACCATCCCGTTTTTATTCTACGTTCATTTTATGTTTTTGTTATTTTTCATTTATTAGCTTAAGTCGAGTCTAGTCTTGGCTTAGCAACGCCATCTTGTACATGTAATTGACCAAGATTGTTAACTCGCCACCAGTAAAATTTCCTTTATCCAACAAAACCGTGTAATTCATATCCCTATACCTAACGTTACAACCCTTTAAAAGACCTCTTTGATAGTTTATCCTAGGTGCTTACGCCATGTGGTGGAGGTTTGATCCTTTCCCAAGCCTATGGTAATCTATTTTGCTATGACAGGTAGTGAGAGATATCTTCCATTTCCATAATGTTATATTACTTTATTACACCCGAGAGATGTGAGTATCTAAACACTATTTGTGAGGTGCTTGTGTATGACCTCCGTGCTTGTCTATTGGTCTTTAGTGGAACGATTATTTGTTGTAATTACTTTTATATTAGTGTTAAATGACCCCTAACTTGTCTTTCGAATATAATAAAAGCGCATTTGCTTGAGGACAAGCAAATCTCAAGTGTAAGGGTATATGATGAGGCGAAAAATGATCCGTTTTTAGGGGGTCATTTAAGCCCGAATCCGAATTTATTTGATCAAATATTGCCCTAAATCGTTCCTTTTGTGATTTTAGGTGTTTGGAGAGTGAATTCTGGAAAAGAAGCCATTTTGGACGTTTTTGGAGCATAAAAGTGAAGAAAACGGCAAAGTACCAAATTTCCATGCTGAAGATACAAGGTGACGGCGTCAAGAGTAATACCTTGACGGCGTCAGACATGAAGATTAAAATACCGAAGGTGGTGACGGCGTCAAACGCCTTCATGACGGCGTCAAACGCCTTCATGACGGCGTCAAAGTGGCAAGAATAAAATACCGTGGTCGGTGACGGCGTCACATAGGCCGTCATAAGTAGATCAAGGCCGTTCGAGGAAGTATATGGCGGCGAGGTGACGGCGTCACATGTTACTCTTGACGCCGTCAGCCTACTTTTCCTATATGTAGTTTTCTAGTTTTTTCATTAAAGAGAGAGAAGTTTTGGTGAAACCCTAAAGACGATTTTGGTGTATCTTTTACAGGTTTTTCAAGGGTTCCAAACCCTTGAGACCTTGCATTGTAATTGAGATAAGTGTTCTTCCAATTCAATCAATATGTCTATATGTTGGTTGTTTATATCTTGTTCTTGTCTCAATTCTACTATGCTAGGCTAGATCTCTTTTGTGTTTGCTTAGATCTAATGAAACCTAGATGTTGATTATGTGTTGATTACTTGTCTATTCTTGTTTTGGATGAATGATATTATATGTTAGGCTTAAGAAAACTGGCAGATCTCCAAATGGTAACATGCTTGAACGTCTTAAGAAACATGAACCGAGGCGTACTAGGTCTTTATTGGTTGTATTTAATGCATGAGCCACTGTTTACAATCCCTATAGTTGTGCTGGGTCATGGTGTAGGAGGAGATAAGAGCTCATAGAGTTGGGGAGTTATGTATGCCACCCCACGAATGGTATTAAGGAATACAATCCGTCATCCATACAAGTTTAACAAGTAATTAACGTGTAAAAGATATCTAGGGAGTAGTGAAGTCTAAGTAAACACAATTTCTCCAATTACTGCTCACAACCTTAGTATAATTAGTTTATTTTCATTTTTAGTATTTTATTTTGATTGCATCTTAGTTTTGGGTTAGTTGAATAGCAACTAATTCCGCCCACTCTTCTAAAACCCGAGATTTTACTTGCTTTTATAAAAATATAAAAATACAAAAATAATCATCTCTCACCTTTAGAACTATTAATTAGGTTTTCTAATCCTAGCGACACTATTCCTAAGCTGAACGATCAATCTCCCGGTACTTGTCACTATACTATACTACAACGATCAGGTACACTGCCTGGTGGGGGTTGTAAGCTTCTCGAGATCCCTCGAGAGGTAAAGCAAGGTGCGATTCCCACGCATCAGTGCCTAATAAGGGGAATTTCCAAAGGTCTCCCACCTCTGGTAACTCTTTTAGACCCAACAATGGACCTAGGAATAATGATAATAAAAGGACCTCTGGTGGTCCTCTCTTGGTTTGTGAACATTGTGGGTTTCATGGACATACTGTGGATAGATGTTTTAAAATCATTGGATATCCTGCTGATTTTGGGAAAAATAAAAGAAATGGTAATAATGGTAACAATCAGGGTACTCAAAACTTTAATAAAAGATTTGTTAACAATAACAACTCTGTTGGATCTAGTTCCACTTCTGCTTTTTCTGATGAACAGATTTCAAAACTTCTTTCTTTGATTAAAGAAACCTCTGTTAAAACAGATGGAAATGGGAAAAATGTTCATGCCAATATGGCAGGTATTATTCTTAACACTAGTAAATTCTTTAATCAAAATTTCAAAAGATTTTTCTGTCATAATAGTAAAATGAGAACTGCTCTTGTGGCAGCTGGAATCATTGTTGATTCTGGTGCAAATCAACACTTAACATATACTGACAAATCTTTGGTAAATGTTTTTGATATTTCCAAACTTGGTATCAAGGTTTCACATCCTAATGGTACTGAAGCCTTGATTACCAAAGTTGGAAATATGGTTCTCACCAAACATTTGACTCTATATGATGTGTTACTTGTTCCAGAATACTGTGTTAGTTTAATGTCTGTTCATAAAGTGGCTAGAGATAGTAAATTTGTTATTGCTTTTGATGAAACAAAGTGTTATGTTTTACCTCAGGATTTGAGGGGAATGAGTGTTCTAGGGATTGGTAGACAAATGGATGGTTTATATTACTTTGATGGAAATCAAGGTATTGGCCTAGATTTTAAGAATTTTAAATCTGTGTGTCAGTTACCTAAGAAAACTTGGCATTGTAGACTTGGTCATCCCTCTGATCAAGTCTTATCTGAGCTAAAAGGTGAAATCAATTTTTTAAATAGTAATAAATCTGAGCCTTGTGACATTTGTCAAAAGGCTAAACAGACAAGGGAACCTTTTCCCTTGAGTGATCATAAAACTACTTTTCTTGGTGAACTTGTTCACTTGGATCTTTGGGGTCCTTATCGAGTTAAAAGTAAAGAAGGATATAGATATTTTTTAACTATTGTTGATGATTTCACCAGGGCTGTTTGGGTTTACTTACTTAAGAGTAAGCATGAGGTGTTTGAATGTATTCAAGTTTTTTATAATCTGATTAATACACAGTTTGAGAAAAGTGTCAAAATTTTTAGAAGTGATAATGGAACTGAGTTTGTTAATAATCAATTTGATAAGTTCTGTAAAGACAAAGGAATTATACATCAGACCTCTTGTGCTTATACACCTCAACAGAATGGGGTGGTTGAGAGGAAACATAGGCATCTTTTAAATGTTGCTAGATCCCTTATGTTTCAGGGGGGATTGCCTTTATTTTTGTGGTCTGAATGTGTGCTTACTGCTACTTATCTTATTAACAGATTGCCATCTTCAGTGCTGAGTGGAGACTCTCCTTACAATCTTGTGTTTAAAAGTAAACCTGATTTAAGTCATTTAAGAAATTTTGGATGTCTTTGTTTTGCTACTATACTTACCAGTAATGATAAGTTTAGTAGTAGAGCAGAAAAATGTGTTCTTGTTGGCTATTCTAATTCTCAAAAAGGTTATAAATTGTATAGTCTTGAGAGGAAACAGTTTATCTTTTCTAGAGATGTTAGATTTTTTGAAAATGTGTTCCCTTTCAAGATAAATCACTCTTCTGCTACTCCTGACCCTCTCAGTCAGAGTCTGAATCATGTTAATTTCTTTAATGAAGTGACATGTGACAGCTCTGACACACCCAATGATGATAACAATAGTCAAGATGATCATCATGAGGGTGAGGGTGGCAACTCCTTGCATCTAGGTAGCCCAACTATTGACCATGAGCAGGGTGATTTTGGGGCACTCTGCTGGTTCCAATGGGGTTTCCAGTACAAGTGAGATGGCTGCTACACCTCTAGATGTGAGCACTTCTGAGGGTGTCAGTAGTCCCTTACATGAACAAGCAGAAGAGGTAGTTTTTGATAATAATGATCAGTCTTCTATAAGAAAATCTGATAGAACTTCGGTTTTTCCAAATAAATATAAAGAGTTTGTGGTTGAGTCTAAAGTTAAGTATGGGCTTGAAAAATTTGTTAACTACTCAAAACTAAGTTCTGAAAACTTTTGTTTTGTTGTTGAGCTAAATAAAGCTGTTGAACCAAAAACTTTTAGAGAAGCTTATAAACAACAGGACTGGAGAGATGCAATGGATAAAGAAATGTATGCTCTTTATAGTAATGACACTTTTGAGGTTTGTGAGTTACCTGTTGGTAGAAAGGCCATAGGAAATAAGTGGGTTTATAAGATTAAGTATAAGTCCACAGGAGAGGTTGAAAGATATAAGGGTAGATTAGTTGTTAAAGGTTATAGCCAAAAGGAAGGTGTTGACTTTGATGAAACTTTTTCTCCTGTGGTTAAGATTGTCACTATTAGATGTGTTGTGAATCTTGCTGTTCAAATGTGCTGGCCTATTTTCCAACTTGATGTTAATAATGCTTTTCTTTATGGTGATCTTAATGAAACTGTATATATGACTTTACCTGAGGGTTACTTTGATGTTAATGATAAAAGAGTTTGTAGACTCAAGAAATCTTTGTATGGGTTGAAACAAGCACCTAGACAATGGAATGCTAAACTGACTAGTGCTCTTATTGAGAATGGTTTCAAACAGAGTAAAAGCGATTATTCTTTGTTTACTAAGAATGACTCAGGTAACTTCATTGCTCTTCTTGTTTATGTGGATGATATAATAATCACTGGGAATAATTTGAATGAAATTGAAAGTTTTAAAGTTTTTCTGAATTCTAAATTTCAAATTAAAGATTTAGGAAAACTTAAATACTTTCTTGGCATTGAAGTGATTGAAACTGAACAAGGTGTTTGTTTAACTCAAAGAAAATATTGCTTGGACTTGTTAACTGAGTTTGGATTGCTGGCTTGTAAACCATCTGCTTTTCCTCTTGAGCAGAATTTGTTTTTGACTAGTGAACCTACAATAAGTGATCCTGTGATAGATAATTGACTGAATATTAAAAATTGTTTGGAAAATTGATTTACTTAACTCATACAAGGCCTAATATTGCATATTCTGTTCATTGCTTGAGTCAGTTTATGCATAAGCCTCTTAAGTCTCATTTGAAAATTGCACTTAAAGTTTTAAGATATCTAAAAGGTTCTCCTGGAAAAGGTGTTCATATTATTAGATGTCCAAATGTTTCTCTTGAGGCTTTTGTTGATGCAGATTGGGCAAAATGTGTTATCACTAGAAAATCTGTCACAGGTTACTGTTTGTTCTTAAATGGTTCATTAGTTTCCTGGAAAAGCAAAAAACAAAATACCATTTCTAAGTCATCAGCAGAGGCTGAGTACAGAGCTATGGCCTCTGCTACTTCTGAAGTTGTTTGTGTTTTAAAAATCTTAAATGACTTGAACTGGGAACATTTCTTACCTGTTAAACTTTTTTGTGATAGTCAAGCTGCTATTAAAATAGCAGCCAATCCTGTTTTTCATGAAAGGACTAAGCACTTAGAAATTGACTTACATTTTGTAAGGGAAAAAATTTTGGCAGGAGTTATTAAAACTGAAAAGATTAATACTGCAGATCAAACTGCTGACATTTTGACTAAAGGATTAGGCAAGCTTCAACATGATAAGCTTGTTGGTAAACTGGGTATGATTGATGTGTTCCAGGTTGGAGTTAAGGGGGGATGTTGAAATAAATAACTCAACCTGGAAATATAAGTTGAGGGACTAATTTGTACATTGTTGTATTTTCAGTTATAGCTATTTTGGTTCTTGGAGGTGAGTTGACTAAAGCTAAGAAGTACAAGGGCTGAAGTTGACAAGTCTTGAAAGATGCTGAGAGGAGCTATATATACTCTCTTCCCTGCTAGGGTTTCTTCACTTCAACACATCAAAATTACACAGTCTTATCTTTTGTTATTCAATCAAAGTTAGTAGAAATTTGTTGTTAGTATTCATTGTGAGATTGAGTGTATTGTATCAAACTATTGGCAAGATAGTCAATAGACTTGCACCTGAGTAGCAGTGGCAAGTTGTGTGATTCATTCTTGTTGTTGTACTGATTGAGATCAGTTGCTTTCTGATCTTGTGATTGTTTTGGTTGAATAATAAGTTTGACTTAAATTGAGATTCAAGTCTTGTTTTGTGGATTCATTATAAAATATTACAAAACATGATATTATAAATGTTAAAGGGCTCGGATTCGTTGGGTACATCTCTTAAAAAAAGTGTGATTCGAGGAGTTTATTATGTGGTTATATGGCTATTTGACAATAGAGAAACCGGTTAGTTCATGCTCCGAAAGTCCAAAGATATAGTACAAGTTACTAGTTCATGCTTACTTTTTTAGGAAGATGTTGTGTTAGTGAAGTTCTTGGCTTTTTCAAAAAAAAAAAAAAAAAAAAAAAAAAAAGGATATTATGAAATGTTAAAAACTAGACGTTCTAAAACGATTGTTGTGAAACATAGTCATTGTGCTAATCGTAGATTAATAAAAGTGAAATACAGTAAATGTGTGAAATTATTGGTTATGAGGTACAATACATGTCACTCTTCTAAATCATAAAGGTAAACAGAATGAAGTGCTTTATTTTTCTTTTTTTTTTACCTGAGTTTGTGACTCGACATTATGATCCGATTAATTTCAAAGCAACTATTTTTTTTAGATAGTTCAGAGTCGACGCAGGTGAACTTCCATTGTCACAAAAGGATTAATTTTTTCCCCGTTAGATTCAAACGGTTGACTTCATCTTTTGAAGGCCGGTATTCTTTATTACTGCGTCACCGTTTAATAAAAGGATTTATTTATTTATTTATTTTAATTTTTTGTTGTGCAAAGGTGAAAATATATTATTTCTCCAACAGATGTACATCATAAGATAGAAGAAACAGATTTTGACGTACCTCAAATCTTTATACAAAAGGAAAAATAAAGTAGGCAATTTGTAGCATTAAATGATTTGTTACATTTTGTTACCGTTTTAAGAAAAGATAAAATAAAGGAAGAGTAGCAGCATGTGGTATTTACACTTTAGATGCAGGAGTTGGTGGCGTGAGACATGTTGCAGGTTCAGTGATGTTTGTTTTGTTGTTTATTTCTTGTTTTACTACTTTTCTTTCTTTATTTCTGTCACTTCATATAATTTTTAATGCTCCACTTCCTTTGTTTATTTCTTTTTGTAAGTTTCTAATATAAGTAATTCTTTATTAAAGTTGGCATATGGATATGTCCTAAAACCATACATTTAACATCAAAGTTTCCATATATATCCATTTATGTAAAACTACTAAAATTCAAACAAATTATTCTACTTATGAACTCACCAGAAACGAACTGAAAAACTGACTAACGAGTCTATCTCTGTACAATACGATACCATTTTCTATAGTTACTATTGTATTGTACAGACGTAAACTCATTAGTCAGTTTTTCAGTTCGACTTTGGTGAGTTTAGAAGTATAATCTGATAAGAAAGAAAGAAAAGTGCATTTAGTTTTTTTTTCTGATGGTTCAAGTACGTACCATTTTATAGAATTATGTCCGATATTATACAAACATCTTAGGAACGGTTAGCCGTTAGGTACGTTTGCTATGTTTTATATGAGTTTAGAGGCATCTTTTGATAAGCTAGCTCAAATAAGGTAGGATAATGAATTTTTCTCAACAAGATCAGAATAAGAGAGAATACTTAACAATCAAGATAAACATAAGCAAATTAACAACTAAGATTAAGCATTGTAATTGTAATTTATAAGATTCAACAAAACGCATTACTGCGTATAGAACACGAGTTCTAATTTTCAGCTAACAAATTGCGTGTACCGGTTTGAAAGTTCTTTTTTGTTGGCAAATATATATTACCACAAAGGAAAGGATCTTAAATAATCCAAGGTAGTTTACATTTAAAGAAGATGAAGAACTTGTATAAGAGTAAAGGTAATGCATTTACCGAAACAACTATGGTGTTTTTTTTTTTTTTTTTTGACTAAGAAACTAATTTTGATCAAGATTTAATTAGTTGGATTGCTGGTTAGATATTACTAAAAAAACATAAGTACCCAATCATAAAAGATCATATAGCTTAACCCAAGCTGATGACATTATGGTATGCGAGGAAGGTGAATACATTATGGTATGCACATATACAACACATACGTATCACGTATGCTATAAGCCACACATAACTGGCAATGTCGCAAAAAAGTCAACAACGATATCAATTTTTATCTAAGCGCCACAAGCAAAAGACACAAAAGACTCGTCCATATGACCATATGTTCGTATTAACATACCATTATTGACACATAATTTTACATATATAAAAATCAATATTACCCTGTATAAAAAGAATTTATAGTATAAAATTTATATACAGTCACTTCTGCGGAAATAGAATAACAAATTAAAGGGTTGATGTATACTGCACAACAACAAAAAAGTCATTCTTCAATTCCTTATTTTATTACCTGAACGAAAGAACTTACAGATGTTGCAGAGAAATTAATCGAAATGTCGTCTCCGCGGCCTACTATTGTTCACAGGAATCGGTGTTTCTCCATTACCAGGAAATTCCCACTTTGCAATATCTCCATCAAATGAAGAACTAACAAGCATTGGATAATGAGGGTGCCAACTGCAGTCTCGTACAGTTGACTTATGGTGCACAAGTCTTGCAGCTTGGGCTCCGGTCACCTGCAAATAGTTAACACAAGCTGAATGAGGGAGATGCAAAACAATAAAAATAAAAGACATGCGTGTTTACTAACTAAAGGGGGCTTATTTTGACACATTTTCTTATGCATGGGTTGATATGGATTGTGGTTTATCTCAAAAACGTCAAATGGTCAAACTAAATAACATGGTTACAATGCAAACTAGTCGAATGTGTCAAAAACCCTTGTATAAGAAAAGTTTGTATTTGAAAAAAATGTGCTACAGGTCTGACACATATCGACCCAACCCCGTTTTGACCCCTACATTAAGGTGACCCGGGACCTGGTGCAGAGCCAACCCACACTTCGGCTGCTTACAACTTTGAGTTGGTAATTTAGTATTATCGTTGACATTGCATCATAAAAGTAGAAACCAATAATAGTGTTTTTTTGAGGTTTCTTATTTTATAGTTTGCCACTTTTGCAACATGTTAAGTGTTCTGTGCATGTACAATCCCATTTAAAATCATCGAAATCTTATGAAGTCCACAAGTTCTGAGGTTGAGAATAGTTTAGAGATACTCGCATTTATGCTGACGTGAAAATTAGTTTAAAAGCAGGGTAACAATTTATGGTGAGAAAATAGTGCAGTTTAAAGAGAATGATACGTACCAAATCATAGACATAAACACAAGAATCATGAGATCCTGTATAAATGTACTTCTGGCCAGTGCTGCAATATCATAAACAAGGAATCGGTTAAGTATAGTAATCAATATAGCAAAATCCCACCTCCATCACACACACACAGAGTAAAAGAAGATGGGAAAATGAAACGACAAGATATAACCCGTCCCCTCAATCTCCCTGAAAGTTAAACATGCTTAGACAGATAACATCTCCCTACCTTAGATTCGTCCAAAAAGTTTACGTTTTAATTTAGCAATCTTAAGATTGTTTGTTAAGAATAATAAATGCAAATTAACAATAATTGTTATCAAGCATCTTCCTCTGAAAATGACTATCAAAATTGGCGTTTCTTCCAGTAAGAATAGATTATTTTGTTATATTAAGGCCAAAGAAAAATTGGACAAGAATCGAAGAGTCAACACAAAAGACCATGGAAAAGCCTTGATATAAGTTGAACACAACCTAAGCATGCAAAGCAAAGATATCCAACTCCCTGGTGCACGACAAGCCCAACCCTCCGTACGAAAAGGAGTCCACTTTTCAGATGTTATCTCTCATCTTTATTTCCAGATGTAGCATACTATTAATCTGATTCTCAAATTACATGTCACTTAAAATCTGTATTGATATTGGGTAACCTAATTGATGAATGAATTTCTTCTAAAATGTAAAAAATAACCTTCCAGAACTAAGAATTATAACCATGACAATTCCGTGACTCGGAATTGTAATGCAACCCTTAGTGGCTTCATTTGGAAATGAGTAGTTAATGACGCTGCAAAAGTGCTACACAAACACACACACACATAGTGAAAATTTGAACACAGCCTGCTACTTGATGTGTTCGATCAGCTAAGCTTATAATGACGACCAAATTCATACTCGTAAAGATTGCTACAGCAAGTATATAACCCTAAGTGTGCCAAGCATACTTTCAATTACCTATATTCTGGTGAAAAGTAGCAGCGTATCAGTGTACGCAATACCGAATGACCCTTATATGTTGAAACAGATTGGTCACACGGATGCTTCATATCTCGAGCCTGAATTGGATAGTCCATCCATCTATAATCCCATTCATAGTTCCTGAACCCAGGAGTGCTGAAAACAAAGAAGATAGTCAAAATTAAATGCATTCAGGATGTAACTGTTTGAAGCCTAATTCTAAATGACGATGATCGACTTATGATCTTGATTCCCCCATTCTACCCAAAACAAGAAAGTATTGAATTTCAAAAGTCAAACGAGTTGAATAGATCTTGTTTGTGTATCAATCTAAGAGAGATATTATGTAACAAAAAAGTAGGAAAAACTGCATAATGGCTATGATACTCTAATCACTGAAAGAATAACAAATTGTTCTGAAGAACCTCAAAGTTATTTAATCACAATGATTTATATTTGCATGTATCTGATCACAAATAGAAGGATGTCTACATACCGAGTTTTGGCATTAGAGGACATTTTTCGGATGTCCCAAAGCTTGATTGTCTGATCCTTTCCATTAGAAATGAAATAACGACCATCGTTACGGCTGTCAAGAAATGTAATCCCTTCTAGATGCCCCATCAGGATTCCAGCAGGCTTTCCTTTTGATCTAAAACAACGTCTGTCCCAAACCTGGAAAGATCTTAATATTAATATTTCCATCCAATTGGAAGGAATTTCCAAATGCTAGAATTGCTATATATACCGATCAGATGTAGAGAAGCCAACCAACATTTTAGGATTTACCTTACAGAGATTATCATCGCTCCCAGAATATATCAGATGGCTGGCTTCATCAGCAAAGCACACGCTGTTTACATCTGACTGCATCAACCACAAAATACTGCAGCAAGTCAAACAATGGATGACAATACTCATAACAAACAATGGAAATGCGCGTTCACAATCACATAACTCAAAGACTATAAGCTTTCTAAACCAGCAACATGGATGCAGAAATAAGACTAGTATTAACATTGGTATTACCGTATGTGCTTGAATTCGAAGAGAGAGTCTGTTCGTTTCAAGATCATAAACATAAATTGAATCATCACTACTTCCGGCCACAAGTTCTTTGCCGTCATTAGAAAACTTTACAGAAAAAATTCCAAATGAATATCCCCCTTCATCATCACCAGAAAAGTCCAGTCCTTCGTGGATTTCCTGCAAATTTTCACATCGGTATTAAGTAACTGCCTGAGAACCCTTTAATTGAAGGAATTGAAATTTATCGAACATCAAAGAACATGTTAAACTAGAAAGCCAAATCAAAGAGTTATACGATTACGACAACTAGATAACTAACCATTTGATACTAGATTGCATGCAGAAGATGTTGGGAAATCAAGCATACAAACAAATGCATTCAGACGTGGACATGGTTATCACCATAATTAAGGAATCATTGAGAATATACATAGTAATAAGTATTACAGAAACGGTAATAAATTATTAAAAAAAACAAGTTCCCGCTGTAGTTACTGTCCAGTCCCGATATATCTAATTTTCCTTTCAGTCATTTTTAGGATATCCCGATACGAACACTTTCAAACCCGCAAAACACTCGCATAATAAATGTAATTCATACCGTGACATTTGCATGAGATTCTGTTCCGGCAGATCCAATATTAACAATGTTGACGATAGGAGACATAGTCGCATAAACCTGCAAGTACCAAAATGATGTTAGTATCATAAAGAACAGGAGTAACTAATAGATAAGACGGACTGCTTTTGTTAAACGGTTAAACGTTTAAGGAAATTCTGTAATCACTTGATATGCATAAAACCCATTGTGACAAACACGGAAACTATTCTGCGCAGTGATTTTAAAACGAAAAACGGGAGCTAGGATTTAGAGCATTCATGTTGATGTGCCCATTACAACCATCCATTATAGTCTATTTCCATTTTATTTATTTAGCTTTGTTACTTGGAAAGTACGTAATGTAGTCTCAAACGACACTGCGGTTAAATAGAAAGAATATAGGTAATTAATACATGTCAATCACAGGGGAGGATAAAACTCACCAGGGAACGTTTGTCTGGAGAAAGAGATGTATCAGTAACTGTCCATCGCAAGCTTTTCGCAACAATATTCTTCTGAAGTTTCCACCCCTTTTCGACATTATAAATCTTAATGTGGCTTCCCTGTTACAGAAGAAAATTTTACTTGTTTACATCAATAACCAACCACGGCTCCTCGTTAAGTATTATCAAAACTTCATTAAGAGGACAAAAGGTACCTGAAACGCGGCAACAAAAAGGGCACCATCGTTTGAAAACTGTGAAACATAAGCTCGGGTAGTCAATTGGTCTACAATAGAAGGACCTTTAACAGGCAAATATTTGTTCATAAGATGACACCGATCAGCTGAAGAGAATCTCCCTCTACCCGTATAATTCCCTTCCCGACCAGCCAACATTTTAACCGGCGAAACAGGAAACTCCTGCCTTCGTGGAAGTACACGTTTCAGCTTGTCATGAGGTTCAGATCTCATTTTTGTTAACTGAGCGACTTCATGATCGAGTTCATTTTGTGACGAAGATTGAGCACTGTCGCTATCATCTCCAACAGGAGAAGATTCACCATCGGAAAAATCTGGGTCTATTTCTAATCTACTTAAAGCGTAACCCATATCACCTATAGCAGTGTTCCAAGCCCTAAAGTACATTTTACCACAAATACTTTGTAAATGATTCGAGAGTTAAAATGACATAAAGCATTACACCATGCTCTTTCATATCATTCCCGGATTCAGCTTGCAAACCCTGTAAACAAATATATCATACATTATATCTCGATTCTAACGTACCTTAAATAGACTCAACCATTAGTTACACACTTTTTATTCTCCACGTTAAGATAGTTATTCTAGATTCAAAGACGTTATGTATTCGTTAGAAAAATTACGACAAACACCTTTTGTTTTTAGTATTTCACGAATGCTTAATGTAAGTATGTAACTCAACTTTTAGCGGTTTTTAGACTAATTGTTTATTGCTTTTTTGAAATAAGCAACTCCAAACTAGTTAACTCACATATAAGCAATCCAAACTAGTTAACGAGGTGTGGGCCTTTTTTAAATAACCAACTCCAAAATCGCTTCACTCATATTAAATCATAGTATAAGCAATCCCCAAACACTATAAAAACTGCTTCTGTGTAAACTAACCCGAAATGGATGTTTTCCGCCTAGTGTAAATTTTCATAAAAAATCTCGGAAATTTTGTTTGACACAAATACATGTCGTGTTAATGTGTTTACAACTTTTAATGAAATCGTACAGTTTACTTCATTTTTATTTCCATATATTTATAAAAAAAAAAAAAAAAAAAAAAAAAAAAAAAAAAAAAAAAAAAAAAGTGCGCGTGGTGAGTCGTGTGTCCGCCGCTTGATCCAAACACTGAAAAGTAACTAGTTATCTCATCTAACAACATTAACCACATAAACACATAAATAATAAGCAAATATCATGTGACTGTTAATCATAACTAACTAACTAATCAACAAAATTCATAACTAACTAACTAACAAATAATATATCAACCTCAAAATAATAATACGAACTTATTGAAGAATTTATGAATTAATTACCAGAAGAAGATTAGTGAAAATGAAGATGAAGAAATTTGTGTGTATTGTTTGTGGATATCTATCTGATGAATTTTCACTCAGCCACCTACCATACCAGGATTGTATTTAATTTTATTTATTAATTCTTTCCTTTATTTATTCATTTTACAATTAATTATTACTTTATGACTTTAATAACGCTCATGGATATACTATTCAATAGTCAAACGTGTTGAACAGAAAAGTAAAATAGAGATTTTAATTCTCTACTAAATATAAAAAATTCTTTAAGGCTACTCAGTGGTGACCCATATTGCATCATCTTTTCGGCTGCCACATCAGCTTTCTCTCTCTTCAACCCATATTCATCTCTCTCATCACAGTGGCAACCTATATTGCATCATCATCATTTTTTTTTTTTTTTAAACATTTTTAAACATGCATGCATGTAAATGTAATTTGTTTCCTCTATACGTGTAACATGCTCTATACGTGTATCAAATGCATGTAAATGTAATTTGTTTGCTCTATACGTGTAACATGCTCAAGAACTTCCTCACCTTAATTCATTTGTTTATCTAGAGATTAAATAGCTAGATACGGGTGGATTTCTACAATTTCATCATGCAACATCCTACTCCTTGCAACTCTATTTATATGGTAGCAGAAACATCCTACTCCTTGCAACTCCATGATATTCTCAATAAGAAAGAAAGCTAGTAGCAGAAAGATCAAGCAGTGGCTCGTAAAAAATCAAGTATGTAAATTTGTTTTTTGTTTGTTTCAAGCGTGTTTTGGTTTTTGGTTCAAACGGTAAAAAGGAAATTAGAAGCTTTTCAAACAAATACTTCTTGTACAATATCGAGCGGATTGTCGACCCATATTGATTTTTTGTCCGGCGATCGATTTCATCACAGTGGGCACATCGATCGGTTAGATCGATCGATCGATCCTCGTGATCGATATTTTCCGACCCACTACCACCAGCCTAAATTGACTTCATTTCTATTATTATTATTATTATTATTATTATTATTATTATTATTATTATTATTATTATTATTTTTCTTTCAATTTTCCTTGTTAAGTTAGAAATTCTATTAAAAATTTAATGAAAAACAATTAATTTGAACGTAATCTCTAATTTTTTTTCCTTTTCTTTTTTATTTTATTTATTTTTGTTTCAGTGTTCTAACCAAACGCGTCATAAGGGTTCGAAGTTGGTTATTCAAATATTTTAGTAATGATTAGAGAAACAGTTTATGATCGGTTATAGAGATATACTTTAACGGTACTCGCGCAATGCGGCGGCGGGTATTGTGTGATTATATGTTGCGTTATTTAGTTACACGTTTAGTTGTCTTAATGCGAAAGAGAAAAGAGGGCTTGGCATTGATAGTCTTTGGGCTTTTAACCAAGCGTTAATTTTTAAATGGCGATGGAGATTTTTAAATGGGAATGATCTTTTGTGGGTGAATCTTATGAAAAGCTGTCATGGCAGAGAAGGGGTTTTTTAAAGGAAGGAACGACAACTCCAAAAAGTGAAGTGTGGGCTGGTATTGTAAAGGCGTCAATGGAGCTTCATAAGCGTGAGTTAATTCCTTCTTCGGCTATCAGGAGAAAGGTTGGGAATAGTATGAATACTAGATTCTGAAAAGACGTGTGGTGTGGTGACCGAACGTTAGAAGCTAGATTTCCTAGGATGGCGATTTTAGCTTCTAATAGGAATGCTTGTGTTAGAGAGTACTGGTCCTCGCAGGGGTGGAATATTAACTGGCGGCGAGAGATTCGTGGAGGGGTTGAGCTATCTCAATATTCTAAATTAATGAGTTGTATTCAGATAATGCGTATCAACTTGGACCAAGATGCATGGCAGTAGAAGTTTGGTGATGAGGAATCCTTCACGGTGAGGTATGTTAGATACAGTTTAGACGTATCTCATATTCCATTTGCTAGTATAGCGACTCCTTGGTGCAAAATTCTTCCAATCAAGGTGAATGTGTTCGTGTGGAGAGCTATGCTAAATCGTCTTCCTACTCGTTCAAGTCTAGATCATCGAGTGTTGAAGTAAAACCCTGCGGTATGGTTCCACCTCAGCAAAGTCTTCTGGAATGAGTCGTAACACAAGATCTCTCCGGCTGCACAGGTAAAACACACGTCAGACTCGCCTCGGGTGTATTCCCGAGACCGACTCCGGCGTGAGAGTAAGTATGGAGGGTATGATGATGAGTATAGATAAAAGTAGGTGAATACTATGTGTGTGTTAGTTGTGCGACATAAATGAGATAAGGGTATTTATACTACCTTAATTCTGAGCGCACAGTGCCATGCCATACCTGGTAGGTAATTGTCAGATCACGTGGGCCGACAAGATCCCTGAAAATCCTGTTGGAACTTCGGCCTACCTTCGTCCAAGGTCCGGACGGTTAGCATGACCGATGGGTCAAACGAGCCGAAGGTCAAGATAATATCCGGAGGATATGTGCCTTTCGGGCACATACGCCAACATGTCCCCCCAGTATTGGAGTATCGGGTAAAGACTGATGGTTCAATACTTGAAAAGAAAAAAATATGTCTTTGCCGTTGTGTTACGGACGCTGATGAATGAACGGCATTAGGGTTCCGTTAAGGGCTTTCGTTGGGAGTTCTTATTGGGCTATTGATAGATTAGGCCCATGGGCCGAATAAAATATTGTTTCTCCGCTTACAGCTGGATGCCACTATCTTCCTACCTACATAGATCGGACGGCCTGCTTTCTTCCACATGGTGATGTTACTGTGTGACGCGACGTTTCGCGTTCTTCAACGACGGCCCCTATATATATCTATGCTTCTCACCTCACTTGTTACCATTCACTGTATATTTCTCTGAAACGTCTTTCCACACACACACAACTCTTCGTCCAGCGTCCGGTTCAGTGTTCTCGTAAGGTGCGTCCCATACCTTTTTGTAATTATCTTTTTCGCATAGTTTTCAGCATCTTTTAGTTATGACCATCAGCGAGCCCGGGGAAATGAATAGACCTGTAAGTCAACCCATTACCGAAAGGCCTGGTCCCTCGGTTGCTACTCCCCATGGTAAATTTGATATGTATATTCAAGTATCCAAACTTACCCAGGGCACCTTAGACGACCTAATCATAGAGTTCGGTATCCCTAGAGAACTGAATCCCATTCTTCCTCCTTCCGGTTTAACGATGGATAGATTACCGGAAGATAAGATAGGTATTTACGTACACCAGTTGAAGATTGGGGGGGTCAGGGTTCCTTTTTCTACCTTTTTGCTCGCCGTCATCGACTATTTTAGGGTACACATTTCTCAGCTTATTCCGATAGGCTTAAATAGGGTAACCCTCTTCGAGCTTCGGTGTTACAGTTTGAATGTTAATCCCACAGTCCCTTTATTTCGGGTATTTTACCAATTGTGCAAGCAAGGGAATTGGTTCTCCTTTGAGAGCCGAACGGGTAAGAGGGCTAAGACGTGTTTTGAGGAAATTCTCTCCGGATTGAAGCATTGGAAAGACCACTTTTTCTTGATAGACCGAAGGGCAATTCCTCATGCCATGCCTTGGAGGCATAAAGATTCCAAGATTAGTGATCCTTTTCCTGAGAACTATTCGGATTCCGATGCACGCAGACTTGCCGGTAAACTAATCTATCTTCGTAAGCCTCCTGCCAGTCTCCTTTGGATGACTGATTCGCCTCAAACGGTCAGACGATTATTAGTCAACCACTTGTGAATGGTCAACCGTAAAAGTCAAACGTCTGAGACCAATGCTTCCGTGGAATACAGTGTTTCCCCGGGTCGTAATGTCCCAACGAGGTTGTGATGGTATTAAAAACGAATCTGTGATTGAGTGAATGTGAACAGGTAAGGGTATAAAGTGCGTGTGTGTGATTACACTAGGGTTTTATAACTTAAAATAACTTAGATAAACTATTTTAACGATTACGTGAAACCTAGATATTTAAAAACGTTTAAAACCTAGAAACGCGTACGTTTAATTTAATTCTACGTAAACGTACGAAACAAAAACGATTTTAACTAAAGTAGTAATTTGCAAACCTTAGGGGCTTAAATGTAAATTAAATAAACCTAAAATATTTAATTTATAATTACTAATTATTTAATTAATTATTTATTATTTAATAACTATTTATAATTATCTAATAATACACTAATAATTAAGAAAATGTAAAATAAGTCTTAGAAATATAAAATTAAACTTTGTAAAAGTCTAAAATATTATAAAACTTATTTTAAAAATAAAATAATATTTTTCACACTATTATTCTAATTATTATTAATTATTAACTATTTATTTATTAATTAACTATTTATATGATTTAAATTATAAAAAATACTAAAAAGACTTAGATAATTTAAGAAGATTTTTATAAATCTAATTAACCATCACAGGAATCCTAAAAAATTATAAAAACTTTATTTTATCTATTTTTAAACTAGTTAACTAATTATTATTCAATTTATTAATTAATTATCAATTAAACTATTTAAATTATAAAAACTAGTAAATGAATAGTAAAAATTATGGAAAAATTCCTAAAATTATTTTATGACTTATAAAAGCTAGGAAAAATATAAAAACTAGGTGTTACTATGTAAAAATTAATTATGCTATTTAAAACCTATTTATTGATTAATTATTAATTAAACTATTACTAATTCTAATAAATACTAAATGAAATTATAAAAATCTAATAAAATTACTAAGAATACTTTAATATAAGAGGAAATTATTAAAAATATAAAAATACAAATTACTTAATAAAAATCTAAAAATGAAAATTAAAATTAAATTATATTAAATAGAAACTATCACTTATTTTTATATTGGTTTTTTCTGGATTTTTCTTTTACAAAACTAAATTATACTTAAAAATAAACAACTTTTGTGAAAACAACTAATTTATAAGCTAATATTAAGCACTGTGGAAGCTTATTGCTACCACAGTTGACTTTGTTTGACCAAACAAGCTAATAAGCTCAACAGAGCTTATGTGGGACCCACTATGGTATTTTCTGAATCTGATAAGTTAAGTAAACAAGTTAAAGCAAGAATAAGCAATAATGGTTCACAGAATAAGCTAAATTATCAAAATAAGCACTTTGATTATTTGACTCAACTCAGAAAATGGGACACATTAGATGGGCTTATACAGGTGGGGTCCACTGGGTACCAGGTCAAACGATTGGTCAATCCTAAGAGTCTACTAGGAGGGGGTTCAATGGAACAATATTTGAGGTCTGGGGCCCATTGTGGTAATCACAAATCACCACCAAAGTGGTGGTGATGGCCTGAGATCTGCTGCACAGGGGAGATGCTCTCCCTGCAGTTGAGTTTGAGGGTGAGTGGGGCCTAGAGGAAAAATCACAAAAATGTAAGCTAGATGGGAACTTAAATATGAGCTGGTAATCTATCACTAGGAACAAGTTTCAAGTCCTAGATCCTATTCCTAAATTCTAAACAAATCTCCCAAGTTTTGGAAAAATCTGAGAAGTGTAAAATTGACTTTTTGATGAAACTTGGTATGTAGACTTTTATGAACTTCTAGCTTAATCTAGTGACTGAATATGAAGTAATAAGTTATAATAAGACTTAATTAAGCTATTATAACAACTGATAAGCATGTATGGCTGATTTGGGAGTGTCAATCCCAAACAGTTAACTGCTTATGATGTTAGAATGTGATTTTGACTTTTGACAACTAAACCTACCCAATTTTATGACTTGCCTAACTGACTTAGACCTAATATAACTTGTGCACACAGAAATTACTAACAAACAAACCCTACAACACAGAGTAACAGGCTAATCCAAACACACCTTAATATGATTTATTACACTACAACTTTTGATTTCTAAACTATAACTACTGATTTTATGACTAAAACAGATTATATAAATACAATTTAAGCTATTTTAACTGAGATTACATAACAGAAACAATAAAAACTCATTAAGCTAAGAAATTAAGAACTTGCTTACAAATGGGAAATGGACTGAGAACAAAAGTGAACCAGTGATCATAACCTAGTGTCCCCCATAGGACTCTAAACCATGTTCATCCAGGATTCAACATGCTCCATTGCTTTCATCATCACTAACACTATTTTTTTATTTATTTTTTATTTTCTTGAATTTTCTTGAATTTTTGAGTCTAATCACTAAACTGAAAAGTGAGATATCTAAAAGCTTTCAAAAGCTTTGTCAGAGCTTTATATGAGTTTTAGAATTCAATAACAACAACAAATAACAAATAACAACATACAAGCTTATGGTGATTTTTTTTAGAATTTGAGAAATACAAAAACTGAGAATCAACTGAAATCTTAAATTGATTATTGCAAAAGATGTAAAGTACACTGAGATAACTTAAATGATTACTCAAAAGCTTTAAATTACACTAATAAGATTAAATTACACTAGTCGACACTAAGATTACACTAACTAAACTAATAATACTGGTCTTCTGCTTCTTTTCCCTTTTGTAGCCATTTTATGAGTTTGTGGGACCCACCTTGACATTTCCCACCACTCCTCAGCCCTTGGATTGCTCAAATGAATCATAACCGTTTAAAATGGTAACTTGGCGCCAAAGGGTCTTGGGGGTACTGTAGATAATGTGGGGAGGGTTTTAAGGGTTTAAATGCGTTTGGGAGCATGTGTGAGGTGGAGGGTTTGCGTGGAGAGGTGGGGGGTTGAGGTGGAAGGCCAGGTTGTCACACCCTCGCCGAAGGCGGAAACACGAGGTGTAACGAAATCGATATACATCACCAAAGAGAAATAAGACAATACCATAATTTACATTAAGGAAAAATATAACATTACAACGTTGTTATTGCCGACTTTGGCAAATAAAAGACATAAGTTTGATTCCCAAAAGATGGTATTTTAATACATAATGAAAAGAAGTGACATGTGAAAACTTCATTATGCAAGACCTTGATGACAAGCTTACTGACGATCACCTGAAATGCATGAGAGAAAACGGTCAACTATAAAAATAGTTGGTGAGTATAAACGTTTTAAATAATAAGAAAACCATTTGAGAAAGTTCGCCAGGCAAAGGCATTGTGAATCCACTCAGTTGCAAGTCTTGGCCATAACAAGACTTACAACCTATGTGTTCACAACCCCTTTGCATATAAAGTATTACGTTTGATTTTCAAGTACATATGGTCAATATAGTTCACAGTAAGGGCACAAAGTATATAATAAGTCAAGGCCGCTCCGAACAATGGAGACTTTATAATGTTGCTCCGAACATGGGAGACTTGAAGTCACTCCACCACCTAGGCGAGATTTATTAGTCACTTTACCGACTTGGCAAAGATTTATTAGTCACTCCACCATGGCGAGATTTATTAAGGATGCTCTGAACATGAGAGACTTTATAACGTTGCTCCGAACAAGGGAGACTTTAAGTCTTAGAACGTACGGCACATTAAGTCTAAAAGTTCAAGTCAAACGGTTCAAGAGTGCAAACAAGTTATAATGTCAAGACAAGTCAAAAAGTTCAGATAATAGTGTTCGTAAATAGTAAACAAGTTTGTTTAAGTACGTTTTGCTTACGAGCATAAATAGTGAAACAAAAGTCTTTTAAGTTCATATAAGAGTACACAGTATTATTCATGCATCCACCCCAAAACGATTAAAATAGTTAGAAAAGGGAGTTCGTGAATACTCACCTGATATAAGCGATATGATAACAAAAAGGTATGAACTAAAGTAAGGCGCGCACTCTATCCGCAACCTAAATGAATGATATGATCTACTTTAGATCATGAAATGATGAAAGGAATGTACATGCACATGTTCCCTATACCACTCTACTCTTTGTAAAAACACTTGTGTTATCAAAATATATAATCCAAGAATTTGGAAAAATATTGCTATTAGAAAATATAATAAGCTAGTTGTAATATATATATACTTATATATATATATATCGTATGTTTCCATGTTAGTGTTGAAATACTCGGATTGTAATCTTTGAAATGATGAAAACATACTCGTGATAACTAATACTACATTAGTTATAAAGCTTGGTACTTAATATTACTTCTAGCTTGAAAATGTACTTCGTAGTTTTTGCGCCAAAATTTAATAAAAGCTGTCAAATATAAAGTGGTTTTAGCCGATATTCAAACGTGTATATCTTTGTCGTTACTTGTCCGTTTTACTTGTTCTTTATGTCCACGGTTACGTCTTAGTATGTAGTAATATATTTTGGAAAGCTCGGCTCCTCCGGGTTACGTCTAAAGCCTCTTTTTGACCGACGAAAAACGTCCAACAGCAACTAATTTCCAGAAAATACTTTTCGTCAACAATCTTGCAAAAATCATAACTCCTTCGTTATAGACTCTTTTTAATCCGTTCTTTCGCCTACGGATTCGTTTTTGAAAGTATTTTCTAAAAATTTTGCCAAAGTTTCCTTGGTGTTTACTGATTTTCCAGATTTTTACAAAACGGGACAGCATGTCTAAAATAGGTTCCAAATCAAGTTTTCAAGGTTAAAAACTAATTTCTACCATCACCAAACCTCTTGTAATCACCACATGACTAATCTAATCTTACCATACACCTTCTTAGGGTGCCATGGGATCCTAACCAAGTTATTATAGCAAGGGGATTCATAAATAAAAAGTTAGGGTTTGTATGTTCCATTTTTGACAAAATAAATGGTGGTATAGCTAGTTGTACATGGTTTTTAGCATGGAAATCATGTAATACAAGTAAATATAAGATGTTTCATGTAAAAATAAATTTGATAACTTACTTGATAAAATGAGATGATTAGATGATGATTATGCTTGGATTTCTTGTGTTTTTCTTGATTGATTCTTGATTAGGCAAGTAAAAGGAACAAGTTTAGTGCTTTAGCTTTTGAAAAATGATCACTTGATCATGGAGGATGAGTTTGGTCGTGGGTTGAAGAAAGGAAAAGGGTGAGAAGAACTTTGATCTTAGCTAAAAAGTTAGATTATGATTTATGTTTTTGGTAAATGAAATGATTTTAGAGGTTTATTAGTATAATATAGGAAATCAATGCACATGGTTAAAGGGGTGTTTCATGGCTGGTTTTGGGTGTGAAAAGGAGTAGCCAAAACGGTTTTGATCACTTAGAAAATATAGTGTAGCGTTAAGTGTTATTACGCGTTATTCGTTAAAATCGGGTACCGGTTTTAATAGCAATAAACGTTCACGAAGTTAACCGGGATGAAATAAAAGTCATAATAATGTTAAAAACATATTAAAAATATGTTGGGTACATTTACTGAGTGATCGGGTGATTATTGTTTAGTTTTCACGAAAACCGTCGTTATATTCATACGCGTACGTTCTAAATAAAATAAATTTCCAAAATACTGGGTAACTGAATGTTATAACTTTTATGATGTTAAAATGGATATAAAAATATGTCGGGACCATTGTGGGAATATTTAGATATATTCGTCGTGTATAAACCGGGTGTTAACGTTTAATTATAAATACTTACACGTAAAACGTTAAATATACTAAATATATTAATTTGAGAATCCTAAGAGTGGTATAGCATGTAAATGACATTATGATGATATGCAGACTATTCTAGTCCGTATGAGAGGTCCTTACTGATAATGCACGTGAATAGTGGAATTTCTTCCGGAATGAATAGTGTTCTGTGAATAGTAAAATTTTCAAATGTTTCTCAGAATATCAAACGGACATAAAAAACGATGAATAGTAAAATAATGAATAGTGTTTTGATGAATAGTAATCGATGAATAGTGAATTTCCAAAGTTGGAAAAAAAATAAACGTAGACGTGGAAAATATCGGGTTGTTACATTCTACCAACCTTAAAAGGAATCTCGTCCTCGAGATTCAATTCATCCATTCTATAGGTGTATGTGCTCGCTGTTAAATTTAATGAAGCAACTAAGGTCGAAAACGCTAGGTCTCGGATTAGTCGGTGTTGTGTATAAGTTCTATACTAAGACTTAAGTGCTAGGAAAATAATATAGTTGTTCAAGAAAATGTACCCGTTATGCTATCGTGGACATGTTGGGTGATAGGATTTCCTAGGAAGTAAGCTCTGCCACACGCGGGTGGAATCTCAACGGCCTCATCTTGTGGCCCTTCAATTGCCGCCGCCAGGTTTGGACGATTCGGTCCTTGGTTGGGAGTCCTTTTCAACTTTGGACAGGTATTCCTGAGATGATCCAAGCTTCCACACTCGTAACATGCTGACCTTCGTACTTGATTTCCTTTGCAATATCGAACAAGATGGCCTGTCTTTCCGCAGCTGCTGCACCTTGGGCAATCTCCTGAGTGGTGTAGGTTACATCGGGTACATTTAGGATGTGTGCCTGCATATCCTCCGGGCCCCTGAGTTATTGCTCCGTAGTTTCCAGCTACTCGCTGTCTCTTGTCCTGTTGATTTTGATGACGGCTTCCTTGCTGATCTTCCTGTCTCTTTCGCCCTTCATTATTTCCTTTTGTTAGTTCACCAGATCTGATCACATCATTTGTCAAGCGGTATGCCATGCCCACAGCGGCTTGTAGAGTGGTTGGGTTTGATGAAGTGACATCCCTCCTGATTTCAGGAATCAACCCCCAAACATATCGATCAATCAGCTTCTCCACAGTGGAGACCATATGAGGAACCATCTTAGTTAGCTCATGGAAACGGGCCGTGTACTTGTCAACTTCTACTCCTACCATCAAGTGGTTCCAAAATTCCACTTCCAGCTTCTCCACTTCATCTTTTCTGCAGTACTCGTCAGTTAGTAGTTTCTTAAATGCTTTCCAAGATAATCCATTTGCAGCCTCTCTTCCTTGAGTCTGTAGCTGGTTGTTCCACCAAGTCAATGCTCGACCTTGAAGCAGACCCGCAGAGAACTCAACCTTATCTCCTTCAGCACATTTAGTGATGCTGAGTTTCGACTCAACATTCTCAAACCATGATAGCAGTCCAATGGCACCCTCAGTGCCATAAAATTCCATTGGTTTGCACGTCATGAAAGTCTTATAGTTGCATCCCTGACCGTTGTTCGAGGCACCTGCTCCATTATTAGTCCGTCCAGCATCAATGTGCGCAACAATCTGAGTGAGGAGGTCTGCTAATCCAGCAGCAGTGTCATTCGGAGGGTTTATTGCGGCCATGTCTCTGCGATAGACAAAAATAGTTGGTTGAGTGAGCGACACATGAAAGATGACGGAGGATGTACGGTACAATAACAGTCGTGACATGAAGATCGCAAAATGATGGAAACAAAGGCATGCTTAATCTAACGGGGCGTAAGGTAGCAAGGAGAAAGTATATACATGAAGGCATATATAAGGTACGGTAACAGAAACTGAAACATATAAACAGGTTATGCATACCCACCCGACCAATGCAACTTCAGGTGACCAGACTCTCTAGACCCGACCAAACATGATCTTTGACTACTACTCCCTTCATTGCATGATTCTTCCTGAATTATACATAGGTGATCAGGCTATGCATACTTGAGGATTAATAATGCAATGCTAAGACTAGTCGACTCGTATCATTTTTGGTATTTAAGAAAAATGTTACTTTGGTTATAGTTGCGATTTTTATTTTAGAAAAATCGGCATTCTCTATAACCTCTGGCTCTGATGCCAATCTGTCACACCCTCGCCGAAGGCGGAAACACGAGGTGTAACGAAATCGATATACATCACCAAAGAGAAATAAGACAATACCATAATTTACATTAAGGAAAAATATAACATTACAACGTTGTTATTGCCGACTTTGGCAAATAAAAGACATAAGTTTGATTCCCAAAAGATGGTATTTTAATACATAATGAAAAGAAGTGACATGTGAAAACTTCATTATGCAAGACCTTGATGACAAGCTTACTGACGATCACCTGAAATGCATGAGAGAAAATGGTCAACTATAAAAATAGTTGGTGAGTATAAACGTTTTAAATAATAAGAAAACCATTTGAGAAAGTTCGCCAGGCAAAGGCATTGTGAATCCACTCAGTTGCAAGTCTTGGCCATAACAAGACTTACAACCTATGTGTTCACAACCCCTTTGCATATAAAGTATTACGTTTGATTTTCAAGTACATATGGTCAATATAGTTCACAGTAAGGGCACAAAGTATATAATAAGTCAAGGCCGCTCCGAACAATGGAGACTTTATAATGTTGCTCCGAACATGGGAGACTTGAAGTCACTCCACCACCTAGGCGAGATTTATTAGTCACTTTACCGACTTGGCAAAGATTTATTAGTCACTCCACCATGGCGAGATTTATTAAGGATGCTCTGAACATGAGAGACTTTATAACGTTGCTCCGAACAAGGGAGACTTTAAGTCTTAGAACGTACGGCACATTAAGTCTAAAAGTTCAAGTCAAACGGTTCAAGAGTGCAAACAAGTTATAATGTCAAGACAAGTCAAAAAGTTCAGATAATAGTGTTCGTAAATAGTAAACAAGTTTGTTTAAGTACGTTTTGCTTACGAGCATAAATAGTGAAACAAGAGTCTTTTAAGTTCATATAAGAGTACACAGTATTATTCATGCATCCACCCCAAAACGATTAAAATAGTTAGAAAAGGGAGTTCGTGAATACTCACCTGATATAAGCGATATGATAACAAAAAGGTATGAACTAAAGTAAGGCGCGCACTCTATCCGCAACCTAAATGAATGATATGATCTACTTTAGATCATGAAATGATGAAAGGAATGTACATGCACATGTTCCCTATACCACTCTACTCTTTGTAAAAACACTTGTGTTATCAAAATATATAATCCAAGAATTTGGAAAAATATTGCTATTAGAAAATAT
Organism: Artemisia argyi; assembly: GCA_030686995.1. Classification (NCBI taxonomy): domain Eukaryota; kingdom Viridiplantae; phylum Streptophyta; class Magnoliopsida; order Asterales; family Asteraceae; genus Artemisia; species Artemisia argyi. Next base: position 181,459,437 of record CM060682.1, read on the forward strand.
AATAAGCTAGTTGTAATATATATATACTTATATATATATATATCGTATGTTTCCATGTTAGTGTTGAAATACTCGGATTGTAATCTTTGAAATGATGAAAACATACTCGTGATAACTAATACTACATTAGTTATAAAGCTTGGTACTTAATATTACTTCTAGCTTGAAAATGTACTTCGTAGTTTTTGCGCCAAAATTTAATAAAAGCTGTCAAATATAAAGTGGTTTTAGCCGATATTCAAACGTGTATATCTTTGTCGTTACTTGTCCGTTTTACTTGTTCTTTATGTCCACGGTTACGTCTTAGTATGTAGTAATATATTTTGGAAAGCTCGGCTCCTCCGGGTTACGTCTAAAGCCTCTTTTTGACCGACGAAAAACGTCCAACAGCAACTAATTTCCAGAAAATACTTTTCGTCAACAATCTTGCAAAAATCATAACTCCTTCGTTATAGACTCTTTTTAATCCGTTCTTTCGCCTACGGATTTGTTTTTGAAAGTATTTTCTAAAAATTTTGCCAAAGTTTCCTTGGTGTTTACTGATTTTCCAGATTTTTACAAAACGGGACAGCATGTCTAAAATAGGTTCCAAATCAAGTTTTCAAGGTTAAAAACTAATTTCTACCATCACCAAACCTCTTGTAATCACCACATGACTAATCTAATCTTACCATACACCTTCTTAGGGTGCCATGGGATCCTAACCAAGTTATTATAGCAAGGGGATTCATAAATAAAAAGTTAGGGTTTGTATGTTCCATTTTTGACAAAATAAATGGTGGTATAGCTAGTTGTACATGGTTTTTAGCATGGAAATCATGTAATACAAGTAAATATAAGATGTTTCATGTAAAAATAAATTTGATAACTTACTTGATAAAATGAGATGATTAGATGATGATTATGCTTGGATTTCTTGTGTTTTTCTTGATTGATTCTTGATTAGGCAAGTAAAAGGAACAAGTTTAGTGCTTTAGCTTTTGAAAAATGATCACTTGATCATGGAGGATGAGTTTGGTCGTGGGTTGAAGAAAGGAAAAGGGTGAGAAGAACTTTGATCTTAGCTAAAAAGTTAGATTATGATTTATGTTTTTGGTAAATGAAATGATTTTAGAGGTTTATTAGTATAATATAGGAAATCAATGCACATGGTTAAAGGGGTGTTTCATGGCTGGTTTTGGGTGTGAAAAGGAGTAGCCAAAACGGTTTTGATCACTTAGAAAATATAGTGTAGCGTTAAGTGTTATTACGCGTTATTCGTTAAAATCGGGGTACCGGTTTTAATAGCAATAAACGTTCACGAAGTTAACCGGGATGAAATAAAAGTCATAATAATGTTAAAAACATATTAAAAATATGTTGGGTACATTTACTGAGTGATCGGGTGATTATTGTTTAGTTTTCACGAAAACCGTCGTTATATTCATACGCGTACGTTCTAAATAAAATAAATTTCCAAAATACTGGGTAACTGAATGTTATAACTTTTATGATGTTAAAATGGATATAAAAATATGTCGGGACCATTGTGGGAATATTTAGATATATTCGTCGTGTATAAACCGGGTGTTAACGTTTAATTATAAATACTTACACGTAAAACGTTAAATATACTAAATATATTAATTTGAGAATCCTAAGAGTGGTATAGCATGTAAATGACATTATGATGATATGCAGACTATTCTAGTCCGTATGAGAGGTCCTTACTGATAATGCACGTGAATAGTGGAATTTCTTCCGGAATGAATAGTGTTCTGTGAATAGTAAAATTTTCAAATGTTTCTCAGAATATCAAACGGACATAAAAAACGATGAATAGTAAAATAATGAATAGTGTTTTGATGAATAGTAATCGATGAATAGTGAATTTCCAAAGTTGGAAAAAAAATAAACGTAGACGTGGAAAATATCGGGTTGTTACACAGGTGGAGGGTGGTTTCGGAGCAGAGGTAAGGGGTGGTAATGGAGGGAAAGGGGTGGTTTTGTTTGACTTTTTAGTTTGACCCCGGTTTTAATATAAAAAAGGGTAGTGGGCTTTGGTGTATGGGCTTGGGTGATGGGTTAGGATAGTGGGTGGGCTGGGTAGTGTTTAGGATAGATTGGGTTTGGTTTATGTTTTTATAAGGATCCGTTTGGTTTAAAAGTTACACAAGGACCATTTTTGTAATTTATTCAAAGTTGGGGGCTGAAAATGTAAATATCCCAATGTTTATCAAAATGGTGTAAATTGACAACTTGAATAGTACAAGGTCTTATTTTTATATTAAATTCATTTTTTTAAATTCCAGGGACCAAAATTGACAAACTGCCAAACTTGAGGGACCAATTATGTAAATTTACCAAACTTCACACCAAGGATCATTCCTGAAAAAGATTATTAGAACAAGGACCAAAATTAATTTTTCTCAAAGTTTTAACATCCCAGGGACCATTTATGTCAATTTCCAAAGTACAGGGACTAAACTTGTAATTTTATGAAACTTTGCACCAAAGGACTAAATATGTAACTTTATGATTAAAAAGGTCCTTTGATGACTTTTTCAAGTTTTTAGAATAACCAGGGACTAGTTTTGCCAATTTATGAAACTTGAGGGACTGTAACTGCCAATTATGCAAACTTTGTGCGTTTTTCATCTGTTTTTGCATATTTTGCATTTGAAACATATAAAACACACTTCTAAGATATTTTAAGTATTTTTATGTATATTTGAGTGTTTTTGTATGTTTTGGCAGCTCAGATTGGTATAAAATGATGAGTATTTAGACACTCATCAATGACCGGGCTTTCCTCCGTTTTCAAAAACCCGGGTCATGAGGTTATTCTAAGAGATGCTGAGGGGCATGGTAATTTAATGTCTTTATTGTATGTTTACTTGTCTTTCTTTCTCTTTTATTATATTTCATTCTTACCCTTTTTTTTTTTTTTTTTAGTTATCAGTATATCGGAGTATCTTGAACTTCCGTCCTTGGAGGGAACCGTTGTGAGCTCCAGAAACCCTCTCCCAGAGAATCATGAGAGGCCTAACAGGACTACCCTTCCCCTATCTCCGCAAGATCCAATTCCGGACAAGTCTAGAGTCCAAAAAGCTGTGGAAAAGGAGGACAGGGAAGTGGTTGCTGCTAGGGAGGAAAAAGAAAAAAAGAAGCAGGAGAAGGGACCTGTGAGCAAGAAAAGAGTGGCTGCTGAGGGGGAGAAGCTCCGAAGAAAAGGAAAAGAAATAATTTAGCCGATGAGGAGATCGTTCTTTCCGATGATCATACCGTTGATGCTAATCCTCTCAACCAAGCGGAACCCAGCGGTCAAGAAAAACTTGTTGTCAACCAGCCTGAGGGTGCTGCACATTCGGATGAGAATATGGCTGAGAATAATGAGACATTGCAGCCAGACGAGCAGGTGGACGAACCACAAGATGACGAAGCTCATGGTCGTAATTCAAGACCTCCTTCAGAAGGTAAATAGTCTTCGTCTTTTTCATTTTTCCCTTCCTTCCCCCTTGTTGGTGATCACTTCGATTCATTTTCTTACCATCGTATACTTGTCTAATGCATGCGTGAATTGGTCTCAGGTCACTCTGCTCATACTGCTCAATCCGAACACCATCTTTCCCACCCCGGAGGCCCGTCAACCGAGAATCAGGATACTCTCGAAGGTATGGGCTTGTTCTGTTGTTATTTGCTTACTTACACGTTTTTTTTTTTTTTTTTTTTTTTTTTTTTTTTTTTTTTTTTTTTTTTGCTTACATCTTTCCCACTCCGGAGGCCTGTCAACATCATTAATAACTTCCATTGTTTGGTCTTACAGAGGGTCATACTGACAAGACCGGTGGGTACTTCATCCCCGGGTGGACGTTGCGGGATGATGTTCGGATGAACTCCTTTCGAGCTTGTCGTGAGATGATCAACAACCTCGCCACCCCGGCTGAGAAGGAAGCCTTAGCCGGATTGAATAACAATCAGCTTCTTCGGCAAGCATATGTGAATGTGGGCTCCGAGGTGGCCCTCTTGGGAGAATTGTTTACTCGATATGCTCAGCTGAACAGAGAGTTTCGGGAGTTGGAAGCCGTGCACCAAGGTTGTGGATCCTTGGTTGATCAGTTGCATGACACCGAGGAGGAACGTAACTCGGTGAGGGGTCAGTTTGACCAACTTTTGAAGGAGTTCAGGGAGTTGGAGGATGAGGTAGCAGCGGCGTCAACCCGAACAGAGGGTTTGACAGATCAGTTAGAGGAGATGGAAAAAGACTGGAACGATTGGATGAAAGTCTCCTCCACTCAAGCCGCTCGCATAAAAGAGCTTTAGCAGCAGCTGAAGGAAAAATCCCTTGAGGTCGAACGTTTGACTGCTGAGAACAAACAGCGTGTCACGGAGTTAGCTTCTTCCGATGTCATCCGTCACAATACCGTCATGGAACTCCTTCCAGCGGCCTTCCGTAGACTCTTTGAGAGTGCCGAATACAAGAAGAGTCTAGGCCGAGTGTATAGTTTGTCATACTCCGGCGGGTTTATTGACGGTGTAAAGGCTGAAAGGAAGCTCGAGGATGCTCAGTGGATCCTTGGGAAGGTGAAGAAGCTGAACATGGATGCCCCGTCTCTTTGGAAGCAAGAGTATCATAAACTTTTTAAGGCAGAGTATCCATTTGTGAAGAAGCTATCCGAGGCACATCGAGTTCCGCTAGGAGATTTGATGAACTTCTATCCCGACCCTCCAGCTGCTCAAGTTAATCAACCGAAAGAGGGGAATTTGAAACCTCAGGATAAGCCCTCCACTCTCCCCGGCTCAGGGGTTGGCAAAGATGTAGCATAGGCTGATGTAACAATGTATCTCTTTATGAATCTTTGTTGTAATCGTGACCGTTGGTCTTTATCTATGAAATTTTCCCCGGATGTCCGGAGGTAAATATTATGTCTATGAATTTCTCTTTTTGCACTTGTATTTATTTTTATCTTCCACAAAAGTTGATCACTTTATTATGTGGGATGCACTATCCGTTTATTGAACGAAGTGTTATACCCGAGCCATATTTAGACGAAGTGTTAGCTACTATCGGTTTATTTGGACGGAGTGTTAGTCACGATCCGTATGAGTACAGAGTGTTATGCACGATCCGTTGATTTGGACGGAGTGTTAGTCACGATCCGTACGAGGACGGAGTGTTATGCACGATCCGTTAATTTGGACGGAGTGTTAGTCACGATCCGTACGAGGACAGAGTGTTATGCACGATCCGTTAATTTGGACGGAGTGTTAGTTACGATCCGTACGAGGACAGAGTGTTATGCACGATCCGTTAATTTGGACGGAGTGTTAGTCACGATCCGTACGAGGACGGAGTGTTAGTCACGATCCGTTTTATACATAACTTAAAACATGAGAATTGGTGAAAACTTGCTTCTTTTTAGTACGAAACTTTACTTGTCATTAATCATTATACATAAGCAACAACAATATTAACGGAAGCAAAGACGAAGGTTAATGGCGTGCCAAGTACGAGGAACTTCTTTTTCTTCAATAGTTTGGAGTTTGTAGGAGCCGTTGTCATAAGCCCCTATTATTCGGTACGGTCCCTCCCAGTTTGGGCCTAACTTTCCCTGATTTTCGACACGGCTTGCTTCGTTCTTCCGGTAGACGAAGTCTCCCACTTTGAACATGACCGGCCTGACCCTCCGGTTATAGTATTGCTCCACTTTTGTCTTATACTTTGCCTCTCTTATTGCTGCCATTTCCCTTTATTCTTGTAATAAATCTAGGTTGAGGCGCTGCTCTTCTTCATTAAGTTCTGGATCAAACATCATAGTCCGATGAATAGGCATCCCGATTTCTGCCGGGATGACGGCTTCGCTGCCGTATGTTAAACTGAACAGTGTTTCTCCATTGCTGGTTTTCAACGATGTCCTGAACGCCCATAGGACATTCGGTAGATCGTCCACCCATCCTGCTCTTTCTCGGCCTAGTCTAGTCTTTATACCGTACGTAAGGCTACCATTCGCCCTTTCCACCAGACCATTAGCCTGCGGATGCGCTACGGCTGTGTTTATCTGTTTGATTTTAACTTCTCACATCAGCCCTTGAAGGGGTCATTTACAAAGTTTGTCCCATTATCTGTGACTATAACCCCCGGCAATCCGAAGCGGCAGACAATGTTGTCCCACACAAATTTTTTTACTTCCTTCCCGGTGGTTCTAGCCAACGGCTTTGCTTCTATCCACTTGGTGAAGTAGTCCACAGCCACTATGACAAATTTTACTTTCCCCGGTGCTTCCGATAATGGTCCCAACACATCCATTCCTCATTGGTAAAAGGGCCACGGAGCCATGATGGAGGTCATGATGGTCTTAGGCAGCTTAGGTACCGGGGAGTGTATCTGGCATGAATCACATTTGTCAATTTCTTCTCTGGCATCCTTGTGCATTGTCGGCCAATAATACCCCTGCCTCATGAGTTTTGCTACCACAGATCTTGGTCCGGAGTGCATTCCACAAGATCCTTCGTGAACTTCCCTAATGATATAGTTGACCTGTAAGGGTCCCAGACACCGTAGCATGGGGCTTAAGTACGACTTTTTGAATAGGACCCCATTTTCCATAACATACTGAGGAATTTTCATTCGGAGATTTCTTGCTTCCGTTGGGTCCTCTGGCCAAATACCTTCCTCCAAGCATCGGATGATTGGTGTCATCCAATTATCTTCTTCCTCCTCGACGATGGCTTTCACACCTTTTTCTTCGGTCGAAGGTTTTGCCAACACCTCCACCAATATTTCCTTGGTTAAGTGATTGAAGGCCACGGATGCTAACTTGCTCAGTACATCTGCTTTTTGGTTCTGAGCACGAGGTATGTTCCGGATTTTAAACTTTTTGAAGGTTTTTACATACTCTTTTGTTTTTGCCAAATACCGAATCATGCTATCTTTGGTAGCCGCGAATTCTCCGTTGATCTGACTAGCCACCAGCTTCGAATCCACTCTGACATCTATCCGTTCTACTCCCATCGTACGGGCTATGCGTAACCCGGCCAAGAGAGTTTCGTACTCGGCCTCGTTATTAGTGCTTTCGAACTTGAGCCGAAGGGCATAAGTATGTTCTTCCTGAGAAGGGCCTATTAGTACCAAACCAGCACCAGCACCCTTCTTGCTAGACGCCCCGTCTGTAAACAACACCCACTCTCCGGGCTCCGACACAGTATTAACTTCTTCCTTCAAACCTTCGGATCCCACCGAAACTTCAGAGATGAAATCTGCAAGAACTTGGCCTTTTATAGCACTTCTGGGAATGTACGTTATGTCATATGCTCCTAGTTCCACGGAATACTTGGTCAGTCTTCCTGATGCTTCGGCTTTGTTCAGGATTTGTTTTATCGGTTGATCCGTTATAACTCTGATGGGATGAGCTTCGAAGTACCTCCTCAATCTTCGGGACGCATGTAGTAATGATAATGCCAACTTCTCGATAGGGGGGTAATTTCTTTTGGCCTCTTGTAGCGTACGGCTGACATAATGTACCGGGAGTTGCCTTCCTTTCTTCTCCGTTAGAAGTACATCGCTTATAGCGTCTTTAGCCGCTGCCAAGTACACGTATAGCAATTCTTTTGGAATTGGGGTGGCCAGGAATGGAAGTTCCAGTATAACTTTTTTAAGGGATTGGAATGCCTTCTCAGCGTCGCTGGTCCAGCAGTATTGTTCCTTGTTTTCTTTGGTGATATTTTTTAGTGTGTCGAAGAATGGGAGTGACCTTTCTGCTGACCGTGCTAAAAATCTGTTTAGTGCCGCTAGCTTTCCGCTCAGGCTCTGCATCTCCTTGAGCGTCGAGGGTGATTTCATTTCAGCAATTACCTTCGTCTTTTTTGGGTTCGCCCGGATTCCTTCGGACGTTACCATGTATCCCAAAAATTTTCCTTCCTCTACTCCAAAGGAACACTTCTTCGGATTAAGCTTCATGTTAATTCTTTTCAGGTTATGAAAGGTTTCGGCTATGTCAGACAACATTTCTTTTTCGTCCTTACTTTTGATCACCATATCGTCAACGTAAGCCTCCAAATTTCGTCCTATCTGCGGTCGGAATGCCGAATCAACCAAGCGTTGGTAAGTCGCTCTGGCATTTTTGAGGCCGAAAGGCATTTTCGTGTACCAGGTTCCCTGCTCCGTGTAGAATGCGGTTTTCTCCTCGTCTTCTTCTGCCATTTGAACCTGATGGTACCCTTTATACGCGTCGAGAAAACATTTGTACTTATACCCAACGACCGATTGAATCTTCCAGTCAATTTCCGGCAATGGGTAGTAGTCTTTTGGACACGACGAGTTTAAGTTTTTAAAATCGATGCACATTCTCCAGCTGCCGTCGCACTTCTTCACCAACACCGGGTTAGAGATCCATGTGGGATATTTCACTGACCGAACTATTCCGGCTTGCAGCCATTCTGCTACCTCCTTGAGTACCACTTGATTTTTTTCTGAGGAGAGACTTCGTCTTTTTTGAGCCACCGGAGTGTCTGACACTTTCACGTTCAGGTGGTGTCTTATTATTCGTCTTGGCACTCCGGTCATATCGGACGGTTGCCAAGCGAACACATCTTGGTTTTTCCTCAGCAATTCTATCACATATCTCTGGCATTCTTTCGAGAATCCTGTCCCTATTGTGATCAATTGATCCGGGTAGGAGGGATTCACTAGTACTTCCTCCGTAATACTCATTTCTCGTACTTCCTCTTCTTGGGGTTTCTGTTCCCTCGGTCTGTATTCAGTCTGTCGTTCTTCTAACCTTCTGCATTCCAGAACGGTTGGAGGACGTGATCTCAAGGTTGCAACTCCGTTGGGCGTGTGGAATTTGACCATAGAGTGGATTGTGGATGGTACTGCCCTAAGTTCCTTGATTCCTGTTCTTCCCAGAATCACATTGTAGGGAGACGGCGATTGTACCACACAGAAGTTCATCCTAGTCCTTCGGGTTAGACCATGATCTCCGAAACGTACCTCCAGCTCAATCTTTCCTAGCGGCTTACTGGTTTCACCGGAAAAACCAATTAAGGATGTGGTGGTTTTCTGAAGACTTGATCTTATAGATGAGCTAAGATTACGAAAGCAATGCTCATACATAACGTTCACGGATGATCCCTCGTCTACATATATCCTCCGAACCAAATACCCTGCGATGTTGCCCTCCACTATCAAGGATTCTTCTGACAGGTCGTATGTCCGAATAGGAGGGAAAACTATCGGAACATCCATCCATTCTTCTTCCGGCTCTTCATATCTCCTCTTCCTTTCCCCCATCGAAGTTCTAATCATGTTTATCACCTTGCCCTTCCCTCTGTCATTTCTTCGATGAGGATCCCCTCCATTTCCACCTTCACGTTTTCGGACATCTTTCAAAAGGTGATCTAACTTACCCGATTCCAGGGCGAACTCCAATTGCTTTTTCAACTGATAGCAGTCGTTTGTCAGATGACCACGCTCCTTATGGTACTCACAGAATTTGTCTTCATTCTCTTTCCTCAGCCTGCTACCGGTGGGAGGGGGCCTTGGTAAGTTGAGATGATGCTCGGTAGCTAGGATTTCCCTCGGAGGCTTGACCAAAGATCCTAGACCGGGGCGGTTATACAGTTGTCTGAACGGTTCATGCCTTCGGTTGTCATGAGGGTATAAGTCATTGTGGTTATGGGTGTTTTTCGGAGGAACATAAGGGTGATATGGGTCCCTACGAGTGTTACTCGGTTTGCAATCATTTCTGCGGTCCCTTCGCATCCGGTCTCCGAAGGTTCCCTTGACTACTTTGTCACTCCTTAGGGGACCGTATCCCTTCTTGTTATGATCGTGAATCTCGCCCATTGGCAATTCCGTATTCCTGTACGCTTCCTCTGACCGAATGAAATCATCTACCCGAGTAAACATTTCGGTCACAGTTTTTGGCACTCTGTCGGAGAATTTTTTCGCCAGAGTTGGACATTTATGAGCACCCATGAAGGCCGATATTTTCATTATCTCCGGGACACCGCTAATATAACTGGCCTCATCTGTCCACCTTTCCTTGAAATCGGGTAGGGATTCGTGGCCCTTCGTACAATCTTCGTAATTTCTGTCGGGTCCTTTGCTCCTTTCCTTCGGATGGAAAATCTGTTGGAGAACTGCTCCCTCAGCTCATCCCAACTGTCGATGCTGCCGGGTTCTAGACGTTCGAACCGTCCTCCCGCTGCCCCGTCCAGGGTTTGCTGGAACATCCGACACCAAACTGGCATCGGCCACTCACCTCCGTTCGCAGCCCCAGCAAATCGGGTGAGATGATCAGTAGGGTCGGTTGTACCATCATCGATCCTCATGTGTAACGACATCGCATAACTAGATCCGGTGAACTCCACTATGCGACGGGTAAAAGGGGATCGAGCGACTTCCTTAAAAGGTTTGCACAAGTCATCATCTACATTGTTCCCCGTCTTTTCCTTCCCTTTATCTTTAACACCTTCGTCCCCGAAATCCAACCGAATGGGTTTTAAGACGCTTCCTCCCAGAGCGTTGTGCTGTTTGATTAGTTCTGTTAGCGATGCTACTTGACCGAGGATCATCTCCTGCAAATTAGGAGAGTTGTTGTTCTGGTTGTCATCGTCGTTGAGTCCGCTTCCTCCGGGTCCGGAGGGAGGGGTTTGATCCAACGGAGGAGGAGGAGGAGAACCTACCATTTCTACTCGTTAGTAGACTGGATTACGGGTCCCACGGATGGCGCCAATTTGTTGAAGTAAAACCCTGCGGTATGGTTCCACCTCAGCAAAGTCTTCTGGAATGAGTCGTAACACAAGATCTCTCCGGCTGCACAGGTAAAACACACGTCAGACTCGCCTCGGGTGTATTCCCGAGACCGACTCCGGCGTGAGAGTAAGTATGGAGGGTATGATGATGGGTATAGATAAAAGTTGGTGAATACTATGTGTGTGTTAGTTGTGCGACATAAATGAGATAAGGGTATTTATACTACCTTAATTCTGAGCGCACAGTGCCATGCCATACCTGGTAGGTAATTGTCAGATCACGTGGGCCGACAAGATCCTGGAAAATCCGGTTGGAACTTCGGCCTACCTTCGTCCAAGGTCCGGACGGTTAGCATGACCGATGGGTCAAACGGGCCGAAGGTCAAGATAATATCCGGAGGATATGTGCCTTTCGGGCACATACGCCAACATCGAGGGATTGACATTGATTCGCTCCTCTGTCCGTGTTGCAACAATAATGTGGAAGATAGTAATCATGTGTTTTTTTACCTGTAATGTTGCTTCGGAGTTATGGAACAGAATCGCGTTGTGGTTGGATCTTCATATCCCAGAGTTCATTAATATGGCCGACATGTTTCAATGGATCAATGAGCACGATGGAGGTTCTAAGCAACGGAGGATCTTAAACACAACTTGTGTTACTCTTATTTGGATCCTTTGGATGTATAGGAACTTGGTGGTGTTTGAAGGCACAAGAATTAAAAAGCATCAGTTTTTCAATTTGGTAGTTCCTTTTTCTTATAATTGGTTTTGTAATAGGAATAGTAAGAGCAGAATCAATTGGAATGCGTGGATGCAAAACCCGCGTATGTAGTTTTGTTTGTTTTTCTCTTGCTAGTATGATCTAGCTTTTATAAAATTCAGCCGTTCAAAAAAAAAAAAAAAAAAAAAAAAAAAAAAAAAAAAAACAACTTGCTTCCAAACAAATTAATTTTAAAATCTTTTCATAATAAGTAAGAAAAAAGTCTGAATTTTAAGCCTTTCTTATTATATAATAGTCCCAAGTACATTATAATGTAGTATAGATATGTGTTAGGTATTTGTTTTATTTAATAATATGAAAAGTGAAAACCTCATTTATATATGTATACCTTTGCTGTAACCTGGAAAGCTCATCTAAACATCCCTTACCCTATATTTGTATTTGATATGTCGGAAACAACTCAATTGAGTCTTTGTGTATCAAGTTTGAGTTTCTTTAGTTGAACGAAGTAGTATCGTCGTGTATCATTATTGTTTTGGGTTTCTATATATTAAACAACGTTATAGTGTAGGTAAGTTGAAATATCGAAATAAAGGTTAAGGAAATGGGATGCGAAGGTTCGAGCATGAGATCTATATCAAGATTGTCCATGTTATATTCATTTAGCATTTTAGCTGCCTGACAAGTATTTATTACTTCCTCCGTCTCAAAATAACTGTTCGGAGAAAAAAAATACAAAGTTTTATAAAAGTGGGGTCACTTATTTTTCAACCACTCAAATAGAATATTCTCTCATTATATTCTCTAGTTTTTACTATAAAAGGAAAATAGACAATTTTTTTGAGACATCCATTTTAGAAAATATGGACAATTAATTTGAGACGGAGATAGTATAAGTTTATAACTGCTACATTCACTTGCGTTCCTCGTAAGAATGTACATGTACATCAAAGACTGTAATATGTAATCACGCAAAGCGACCTAATACAAAAAGCCTATGACTATTGTCACTAAAAATATGAGAGGTCTCATGTTCGATTCATGTTTGACGCAAACAACTCTGATTTGTTCATGTCAACTTTTCTAGAAAGTGAGAGCTTTACTTATTTATTTTTTTATTTTTATTTTTTATTATTATTATCTTTTTATGTGGCGGTACTTAAACTACGTGGATAGAAAACATAGTTAGCAAAAATTAATACAATAATAAATGATGGCAGATGTTCATTTACGATTTTAAATTAATAAGACAAATTCATGATAGTTTTTCTTTGTTTCACAAACAATTACTAGCATTACTTTATGGTAATAAATATGTTGTTTATTAAATTTAGAAAAATGATTTGCACACGTGAAGTTTTAATTTACATACTTTTATGTATAACTAAATAAAGTAGAATACATAATACAATAATTTAATGCGTAATTTAAAGTGTTAAACTTATCATGTTTACTCCTTTTGTTTCCACGGATGAACTTGACACATGCTCAAATAAATGACAATATTTACTAAATACATGAACACACAAGATATCATATAATCATAACACGTACGTATGCTTAACCTTTACTCAATAGGTCAATTGTCTTATCTCGTGACCGGTGTAATGTTACTTGATTTGAACATGCTACAACTTATTTAGTAAGTTTAGGTATCATTGCCTCACTAATATTAGAAATGGTTTATCATCATACGATACAGCATTTGTCACATGTAAATGTCATTCATCGTAGTACGCAACATATATTGATATATTCTATGTTGGATTCCATAAATAATGTTATACTAGTACGTGTTAATGTATTATAGGTAGCATGAAGATAGGTTTAAGTAATTTAATTGTTGAGCTACAACCAAGAAGCGCATCTAGTGTAGTGGTATCATAGTACCCTCCCACGGTACTGACCGGGGTTCGATTCCCCGGATGCGCACATTTTTTTACTTTGTTTTTTAACTGCTTTTACTTTACCTTTATCTTATTCAAGTTATATACAGTATTGACACATAGTAACATTTTTTATGTAAAGAGTGATAGGACTCGTAACTTATATTCCGTATTAAGAAAAGTCATTGATATAGAAGCTTTTCGTTTTGTTTTATGCATTGTTTTAAAACTCGATTTGATTCAGCCGGTTTAACCGGTTGAATTAGTTCCGGTCAAAAAAAGAAGCTTTGGATTTTTGTTTTTGAAAACTAGTTAGACTCGTTAGTTTTAAAGTGATCCGAGTTAATTCGGTTCTCGAGACTCGACTGAGTTTTGATTTCTTCTTGATTTTTGGTAAAAATGTTTTTTCTAAACTCAATATATGAGTTAGCCATGATTTATCTTCATCTACTTTCTTGTATTATTGAAAATAAAAGTTGTTTTTGTTGAGTAGAAATTGTGTTGATACGGTGGTCGAACCGATGACTCCACCGGATTGAATTAAAGACTCGGTTCACTAAACATTGGTTTTATGAGGGCTTTTTTCTTGTGGAACACGTCCACACGACTTTATAACTAATGACGAACAGCAGAACCAAGTTTAATCTTCTTTAGCAGCGATGCTCAAGTTTTTTTTTAATAAAATTATGTTTTTACTTTTGTAATTTCTAACATAAAATCTATATGATATATTTAGGCTGCCTACTTAACCTCTATTAAGTCAATCGAGAGCCGACTCCAACTTCTCTTGATGAAATGGCACATAGTTGCTAACCGAAAATCTATTACATATTTTATGCTAAAATATATGTGGAAAAATTGTTTGGTGATTGTGTTTTGATGTAAGCAATGATTTCATTAAGTATTTACTTCATTAATAAATACTTAGTCAAACTATTACGAGTTTACAAATGTATTATCAAGCTACCCGTGTAAGTTTGTCTTCCTGTTTGGTTTTTCCAACGATAGTCTTTGTTCTAACCTCTTATTTATAAATCTTTAAAAAATATTGTGTGACTTGACTTAAACGTGGTTACGCTTTTCTATTAACGCGTCATAAGTCGTCATTCTCATATTCCATTCATGTCTTGTAACTCTCACAAAGCCGAAAGCAATGGACTACGAGATGTTTTTTGGGGTTTCAGCTAAACGTCACGGTGGATGAATACTATAATTCTTCATCCGCTACATTAAATAATTCAAATTTTAGTGATATTAAAAGAATTGATGGATGGTTAACATGACAGATGAGTGCGATTAACAAAATTCGACGTCGTGCAGTCTCATAAAAAAGGATATAAACTTAACTAGCATAGATGGAAGGGAAAGACGGAGGACCGAACTGTATCGATCTAAAGACATGATGTAATACGTAACCAATTACCAATGGATCGTTGGTATCATACACAATAAATCTTAGCAGTTACATACGCCAAAGATAGTTGAGGCTGGGTGTGTAAACGACTCGAACTTGGAAGGAATCGGTTTGACAATGTTAGTTTTGGCATGAGCTTAGCTTGATAGTCCGGTCAGCTTTCATGAAGGAAGTTCAAACTCAGCTCGAGAAAGCTTGAATTCTACTCAAGCTCGGCTTGTAAAGCTTGATTTGTTTGTAATAATATGCTTTTTAGAACAACTTAAAAGCAATCTATAAAATAAGATTTGAATTTTACTAAACCTCAGCTTGAAAAGCTCGATTTTTTATTTTTTTTATTTTTAATTTATTTTATTTATTTATTTATTTTTTATACAACAAAATTTTATTTAGGAAATAGGACAGTTACAAGGTCTAATATGTGTACATATATACACCAACAACCTCACAAGCTACAACTTCAACTAATGCAATCAACTAGAAACATAAACATTTGATCACTATAACTATGTTAAACAACACGAGGAGTTGTGTATGATAGTTTTTGGTGACCTTATCCCACAAACTACCAACAACTGACAATTTTTTAAGCATGCCTCTTTACTTCCACCCCACACCATCAAAACTTAACCATTATACGCACTACCAAACTCTCTAAAACACACACCACAAACTGGCGCAATAACATGGCAATCAACCACCTGAGCTAATACATGTACCAGGACACACTGTAAGCTTTCACATGTTTAGGCTTTGTAACCAATGATCCCATGAAAACTCGCACTTTTCTTATCTTTTATTAATCCATTCAAAACTTCTTATTTGAATCTCTTGGACTAATTTCTCAATATTCTCATACTTGCCTTTAAACACCTTGTTATTTCTATCTTTCCACACCATGTATGCCGTGACCCAAACCACCGAGCTCCACAACATTTTAATATCTTTTGACAGAATTATATCCTTAATTGTAAAAGCATCATTCAATCTTAAACACCACCATTGAAATATATTTTCCCAGACCTTCATTACCTTTTCACAAAATAACAGCCCGTGTTCCACAGTTTCACATTGACTCTCGCATTTTGGACAAAGGATGGTATGTAGATCCATGCCACGCCTATCCAATTCAACCCTCACTGGTAATCGCCTTTTTAAAGCCCTCCATATGAAAACGTTGACTTTCCTTGGGACTAATTTATTCAACACTGTTTATTGACTACTATTCCCCACATGAGTGACACATTCTTCAATAAGTGACGTAAGAATTTTAACTTTAAAACACCATTATCATCCAAGTTTCACTTCCAGTTGTCCCTACATTATTGAGACAAAGACACATTTGTTAAAGTATTAATTAGCCCCACTCTTTCCCCCTCCGTCCTTCCCCTCGGAACCCTAACCCAAGACCATTCCCACCTCCAAACGCCATCCACCCAATTCCCCCTACCCATAACCGACACCCCCTTATCATTTTCTAAGCGGTAAAGCCTTGAAAAGCTCAATATATTATGAGTATTTATATAATGCCCTTAAAATTCAAATTATTACTTAAAAACTCGACAACAACTAGAGTCGAGCTTATTTTTTGAGCTCGTGTTCAAAGCTCGATAAGCTTAAACAAACTCAAGTCAAGTTTGAGCAATAATTACTCAAGAAAATCTCGACTCGTTTACACCCCACTACTGAGTTAGAAATTATTGAACACACAATAATGGGTGACATGTTATTGCTTTAAGTGCCTGATTTTGTTCACCTATATGCTCATTAAACCCCTATTAGTATTTAATATGTTTATTTGCAAGATAACTAACGATAACACGTCACTAAAGTTGTTATATACGAATTATCTATTATTTTTGCTAAGCAATTAGTGGGTGTTTGTTGGGTTGGTGGGGGTAGTCATCAAAGTATCGTGCCATAATTATTATCATTGATTTCTAGATTATGATTAGCATATTTTAATACCAACTTAATGAAGGTGGATTCAATCTAAATTTAGTTTTATTTCATCCACGTAGTGTGACCGTTTATAAATAATATGTTACATAGACAAAATTCTAAATGATACAATAAAGTATGTTGTTACTTACTTACTTTACGCATGCAGACAAATGCATGTACATTTCTGGAGCTATAAATAGCGTTTTACATCATTGATGTATTTATCAAACAATTCCTTTTCTCAAGATATCGCTAATTATGTAAAACCGGGATTTGTAAACCTTTTCAACAGGGCTCTATGACGATTTTCGTAGTAGTTTATTGGACCCAGAGTAAGTCCCGACGTCCAGTCGTGTAGTAGAGATAAACTCAAAACAAACCATCAAGAGTAAATGTCGGAGATATATATCAACTTTGAAGTTAGTGCATGATACAAGCTTGAAGTTGAAGTTTAGGAATAACAAATATAGTCTTCTAACAAATATGGCACAATATAAAACATTAAAACACATAGCAAAAGTGTTTCATACTTTCACTGACTAATTTGTTGTTTCATTGTTTAGACTTTAGAGATAACTAGCAAACATAAAACTTCTTAACACATGGCACGATATATTAATGCATCATAATACTTAATTTCCTCATACATAACGTGCATGTGTGTGTATAATCCTGTGATTTTTGACTTTCATGGATACAAGTTAAAACTTAAACGATTATAAAATGTTAAAGAGTATGAAAGGAATCGAGTTTCTAAATGGCTTATATGGGATTTTGGTTTGAGCTAGCTATGATATAAATCTCATCCATCATCTACATAAACTAAACAAATCAAAGATCGAGAAAATAGAATAATTAGTCAAAGAAGAAAATTAGTTTTGTAATTATCGTACTTGGTACCATATATTGAAACAAAAGTCTTGTTTGAGTATAATTAAAATAATCTTTTTGTTTGAAGCTTAGTTTAGGTAAGTTTAATGAGTACTTTGAAGACTATGTTTTGAGCACAAAAGTTTCTTAATTCTGATTATTTTGTCTACATGATATCGAATTACTAACACAATGCATACAAAACAAGCCATTTACTTATTAGTTATCACAAATGGCACGTAAGTTTTTTTGACTCTATTTGTGGTATTGTGGTTCAGTCTATTTCTTGATTGAGTAAATTGCAAAAATCATCTGTGTGGTTTAGCCAAAATTGCAGGTTTCGTCCATAATCTTTTGAAAGTGTAGCAACTGTCTCTGTAGAGAACTTTAGATTGCAGTTTTCGTTCATGTTTAAAGTAAAATGACTAAAATAACCTTGTCAAAAACTGAAAGCCAAGGACGAACACTGAAACCCAAATTTTCTGGTGCCTGCATTTTCAAAAGATTATGAACGAAACCTATAATTTAACCAAATCACATGGATGGTTTTTGCAATTTAATCATTTGGATATCAACCATTGACTCAGATTGCCAAATTTTAGTGAAGTGTTAACACAATCTTTAATGGTGAACCTTTAAAAAAATTAGAACTATGTCATCTTATGATATAAATTTATATAAGTTTTTTTGTTATAAACTTTTTTTCACTGTCTATAAACTTTATAAAGCTTTATGAATGAAAGATAAATAAAATGAATATTGATGGTTTGTTTATAATTTTATGGCAAGAAAGAGGTTTATAAACTTGTATTTATTTCATTTTATGTCATCTTAAACTTCTCGTCACTATGTCAGATTAGCTTATAAACCATTTCATAAGTTATAATCATTTTCTTAAACTTGCTACTATAGATACCCTAGGGTGATGTTTGGTTTAGAATATAATAACCTTTCATTCATAACATGGTTAATGACTTTGTTTTCTAAATATGAGTATTAAATTACAAATATAGACATAGAATTAAACCTAACAAAATTGTTCCGATTTACAAACATATTCCATTCATATTGCATAATCACATTCTGGCTGTGATTTTTCTTACAAAACATACACGCGAAATATTTAGACTCTCCGTAATGCATTGGTAGACTCATCGAAGACACGTCTAGACCGAAAAAAGAGAAGTTTGTCTTAAATAGGACCGAGGTCGTTGGAGGATGTTTGCATGTATGGGCGTTTTATTTAATTGATTTTTGTGGGAGGAGGGATGTTCAGGTATGTTTTGGTAGTGTCTTTATGTAGTTATTATAAAGAAAAAAAGTTGGTAAAGCAGTGATGTCTTCGGTTAGGTTGCGTGTTGGTTATTAAGTGTTTGAATGTTACCAGATTAGGGTTAAGATAATCAATGAGTACCGGATATTCATTTGAAATCGTGTTATCACTTTCTAATAGAAACTATTCGACCGTATGCCTGGGTTACACGAATATCTCTATGAGATAAGACCAAGTGATGTTCTTGTTTTAGGCACAAATCAAGAACATAATTGTATTCAAGTGTTTAGGGTTTGTGTTGATCGTCGTATTCATGCAGAATGTTATGACCTCTATTTATAATAGAGAATACTCAAACCCTATCCCATGGAATTACGAATAATTAACGGCCCATTAATTATATCATAATACTTTCCATAATAGCAGGAATCAGTGGTTATCAGTAGAAATAATAACACTAGCAGTGGTAATGTTAACACATCAGTGGAAACAATAACACTAGCAGTGATAATGTTAACACATCAGTGGAAACAATAACACTAGCAGTGGAAACTAGCAGCAAATCCACTGTTAGTAGAATCACACTATCAGCAGAAACAGATTCATGCTATCAGCAAAATCAATACATAACCACTATTGAGTCAGGGGATTCAGTGATCAAATGGGTGTACACTCCGTACCTCCAAACCTATTACCAGGTGTGAATTAATCCCTCAAGTGCACTAAATTTTCCAACAATCCTCCCCAAATTTAGTTCACTTCCTTTACATGAAAAAATAAACACAAAACAAAACATATGCATAAATGAAAATATCTTGAAGATTGAATTCTCATCTTAGTACATTACACGTTCAAATATTCGAGAATCAGGGTGTTCTAAGAATTGAACCCTTCAACCCATTTGAATACCTGAAGATAAAATACACATACATTTTCAAACACTTAAATAAACTTGACACTATACAAGCCATGCGTCCATATCCAATTCATAAATGTTGTAAAAGCTAAAAGTCCAAAGCTTCCTGAAGCGGCAAAACTTCAACATTTACATAGGTGGTTCCTCTTTAATCATGCTCCTGCTTAGCACTTTTTCAAAGAAAATTAACCATTAAGAAGTTATGACTTCATCCTCCTTTCCAGCAGGTTCCAAGCACAAACCTTGGGATGTTTGTAAAACATGTGCTCCAGTCCACTAAATGTTCAGCTTTCCACATTGAACTCAGCTCCCAAGTTTCCTCAGGAGAGAGTTGGGTGTCTTTGCATTCAGTGACTAAGTGGACTTAAACCCATCCCTTTAGCAGACTTTAAAACCAAGTCTCTAGCTAAACCCTTCGTCAAGTGATCAACTAAATTTTGTTGAGATTTAACAAACTCTATAGATATCACCCCATTCATGATAAGCTCATGAATCATGCTATGCCTAACACCTAAGTGTCTAGACTTCCCATTGTACATCTAGCTATAAGCCTTTGCCAATGTAGCAGCACTATCACAACGGATATAAATAGGTGCTATAGGTTTAGGCCACAATGGAATCTCATGAAGCAAGTTTTTCAACCATTCAGCTTCTTTGCCAGCAGCTGCTAAAGCCACAAATTCATATTCCATGGTTGAACTGGTGATGCAAGTTTATTTCTTGGATGCTCAAGAAATTGCACCTCCACCAAGTAGAAATACCCAGCCACTAGTAGACGAATTGTCTTCAGTGTTATTGATCCAACTTGCATCTGTGTATCCTTCTAACACAGAAGGATAACCAGTATATGAGAGACTATAATCCATAGTTTTTTTCAAATACTTGAAAACCCTCTGAATTGCTTGTCAGTGATGAGCACTAGGATTACTAGTATACCTGCTCAGTTTACCCACAACAAAAGCAATGCCAGGTCTTGTACAAGTCATGGCATACATCAAGCAGCCAATCACCCTAGAATACTCAAGTTGAGATACAGCTTTGCCAGTATTAGGCATTAGCTTCTCACTTGTATCCATAGAAGTACTTACTGGAATACACTCAAAGTAATTAAATTTCTTCAACACCTTCTCAATATAATGAGACTGAGATATAGAAATTTTGTTACTAACATCAGCCTCCCCCATATCCTTTATGGAGAACTTTGATAACAAAAACTCCTTCGTAAGTTCAACTTGATTTTGGTCAGTGCCAAAAATCAACATGTCATCAACATATAGAAAAATGATGACACCTTTACCAGATTCATCAAATTTGCTATATACACATTTGTCAGCCTGATTAAGTAAATAACCACTAGACAAAACCACTTCATCAAACTTTTGATGCCATTGCTTAGGTGCATGTTTTAGTCTATAAATAGACTTAATCAGTTTACACACCTTGTTTTCATTGCCAGGCATGATGAAGCCCTGAGGTTGGTTCATATAAACTTCCTCATCTAAGTCACCATTCAAGAAAGCTGTCTTCACATCCATCTGATGAATAATCAGATTGTGAATTGATGCCAAAGCAATCAACAATCTTATGGTACTGATACGAGCCACTTGAGCATAAGTATCAAAATACTCTGTTCCTGACTTTTCTCTAAAGCCCTGAATAACTAGTCTTGCCTTGAACTTTTCAACAATTCCATCTACCTTCATTTTCTTTTTGAAAATCCATTTGCTACCTAGAGGTTTGCAACCAGGTGGTAGATCATTCAACACATAAGTGTTATTGCCCATAATAGAGTCTATCTCATCATTAATTGCTTCTTTCCAGAAAACAACATCCTGGGACTTCATTGCTTCTTCAAATGTTTTGGGATCATCCTCAACAATAAAGCAATACAATTAAGTATAATTGAAACTCAGGTCCAAATGACTTTGGAGTCCTGACCCTATTACTCCTTCTGAGCTCAGGTTCAGGTTGTTGTTACACAACCTCATCAGGGGCCTGAGATGGTAATTCATCAGGGACCTCTGATACACCAATGTCATCAATTCCATTTGGAATTCTTTGACTTGGTCTAGGGACTGATGAGAATCTATTCTCATCAAATAGTGCATCCCTTGAATCAATTATCGAGTTAATTGAAACAGATTCATTAGGTTCAATAACATAGAACCTATATGCCTTGGAATGCTCAGCATATCCAAAAAAGATGCATTCAATGCCTCTTTCACCCAAAGTTTTCTGCTTTGGATCAGGGAGTCTTACAACAGCCCTACAACCCCAAACCCTGAGATAATTCAGGTTGGGTTTCTTTTTAGTCCAGAGTTCATAAGGGGTAACCTTATTCCTTTTATTAGGAACCCTATTGAGTAAATAGCAAGCTGTTAACATAGCTTCACCCCAAAACCCTTGACTCAGCTCTGAATAGGACAACGTGGAATTAACAATCTCCTTCAGCACCATGTTTTTCCTTTCAGAAATACCATTTTGCTAAGGAGTATAAGGGGCAGTCGTTTCATGGATTATACCAACAGACTGAAAATACAGAGTATCCATATACTCACCTCCCCTATCAGTCCTAAATCTTTTGATTAGAGACCCTTGTTGTAATTCAACTTCAGTTTTAAATACTTTAAATTTATCTAATGCTTCATCCTTAGTATGTAACAAATAAACATAACAAAACCTAGAAGCATTATCAATAAAAGTCACAATGTATTTCTTGTTCCCCAAAGAGGGAGTAGCATGAAGATCGCATAGGTCACTATGAATCAGCTCCAAGACTTTAGTTTCACGTTTTACACTTTGAAATGGTTTCTTAGTAATTTTGGTCATCATGCAAGTTTTACACTTTTCAGTGTCCATATCAAAGGCTGGAATTAACCCATCCTTAGATATATCTCGCATTCTTTTAAAGTGTACATGGCCAAGTCTTGCATGCCATAAGGTTGAATCATTAAGTTTAGAGGTTGAAATAAAAGCAGAATTAACATTATCATAAACAATATTAAGTCTGAACATTTGATTACACAAATAACCAAAACCAATAAACACACCATGTTTAGATAAAATAAACTTATCAGATTCAATCACTTGTTTATAACCACAATTATTTAAAACACTACTAGAAACCAAGTTTTTTCTAATATCAGGAACATGTAAAACATTAAATAAAGAAACAATCTTTCCAGAACTAAACTTCAAATCAACACATCCTTTTCCATGCACCAGGGCAGTTGACTCGTTTCCCATATGAAGAATAGAACCATCATTCATTGACTCATAGGTCTTGAACCAGCTTCTATCTTTACACACATGAATTGTTGCACCAGAGTCAACCCACCAAGCAACATCATCATCCTGCACAAAATATATTTCAGATATATATGTAACATAATAAATCTCAAAAGACTTATTAAATATATTCTGACCTTTCAGAGAATTGGTGTTACCATTCCCTCCACTTGTGCCTGATCCATTGGTTTTATTGCCAATCTTAACACCTTTACAATCCTTCCTGAAGTGTCCAGTTTTACCACACTTCCAACAAGTCACTTTGGGTTTCTTGTTAAGATCAGATTTGGTGTTATCTTGATGCTTACGCTTGCCCTTGTTGTCATTGTTCCTGGAGGAGTTGTTATGCTCCACCATATTGACAACTGATGGACCAGTAGCATTGCTACTCTTTGGCTTATCAATGTCTTGTGCTTTGAGTGAGTCCTCAATGCGCAAGTGACTGCCCAACTCAACAAAAATTCCTCCTTCTTATGTTTCAGCATATGCTTAAAATCTTTCCAAAAAGGAGGTAATTTATCAATGATACAAGAGACTGAAATAACCTCATCCATGTTCATCTTGTGTTGTGTGAATCGACCAAGTATACTAAGAAGTTCATTGTATTGTTCCATGACAGATCTAGAATCAACCATTTTGTAATTGTTAAAATTACTTACAAGGAACTTCTTACTTGATGCATCCTCAGCCATATACTTGGCTTTCAAGGAATCCCATAGTTCTTGAGAAGTTTCAACATTCTGATAAATATCAAATAGAGAATCAGACATACCATTGAGAATTGAACCTCTGCAAACATAATCATCATTCTCTCATTTGCTTCTTGCCCTCATCTGATCCATAGTAGCATCATCTCCATAATCTTCAGGAATCTCAGT
Organism: Artemisia argyi; assembly: GCA_030686995.1. Lineage (NCBI taxonomy): Eukaryota > Viridiplantae > Streptophyta > Magnoliopsida > Asterales > Asteraceae > Artemisia > Artemisia argyi. The sequence goes on from CM060682.1 coordinate 181,483,364, forward strand.
TGTCAGAAGATAAACCACATTCATACTTGACAACAAGAAGTGCATCTTCTTTTGCCATCTTCTGAAATCAACACCTTCAAACTTTTCCAACTTGGAAAAATTAGCAGCCATTTGTCTCATAGCAGCAGCCATTGATTATCACTAATAGTTTCTATTGATTGTTGGTTATTACGTGTTTGAATGTTACCAGATTAGGGTTAAGATAATCAATGAGTACCGGATATTCACTTGAAATCGTGTTATCACTTTACAATAGAAACTATTCGACCCTATGCCTGGGTTACACGAATATCTCTATGGGATAAGACCAAGTGATGTTCTTGTTTTAGGCACAAATCAAGAACAGAATTGTATTCAAGTGTTTAGGGTTTGTGTTGATCGTCGTATTCATACAGAATGTTATGACCTCTATTTATAATAGAGAATACTCAAACCCTAGCTTATGGAATTATGAATAATTAACGGCCTATTAATTATATCATAATACTTTCCATAATAGCAGGAATCAGTGGTTATAAGTGGAAACAATAACACTAGCAGTGGTAATGTTAACACATCAGTGGAAACAATAACACTAGCAGTGGTAATGTTAACACATCAGTGGAAACAATAACAATAGCAGTGGAAACTAGAAGCAGAATCCACTGTCAGTAGAATTACACTATTAGCAGAAACAGATTCATGCTATCAGCAGAATCAATACATAACCACTATTGAGTCAGGGGATTCAGTGACCAAATGGGTGTACACTCCGTACCTCCAAATCTATTACCAGGTGTGAATTAATCCCTCAAGTACACTAAATTTTCCAACATTGCGGTCAAAATTGCATGTAGCCTTAGATATTTACCTTTGATCATTTAGCCATTTTATGATCTAAAGGGTAACAAGGTGATTTTCTAGAGTATGGTCAAAATAGTTGCTTGCGGCACTTGAAAAAAAGTTGGGTGGGTATGGAAAGGTCATTTACTATCGGGTGGAATTTGACCTAATCGCCACAACATGCCAAAAACCTCACTTGTCACTACCTTCCAAAACCACATCATTATTATTTGCCTTTATTTTTGTTCTTGTCTTTACATCTTTTCGTTTCTTCTATGGATAAAAAAAATTGACATTATAAAATGATGTTATGATTTTACAGTCTATTACCTCCTCAGTCCCGAAAAAGTATCCGCAAAACAAAAGAGAGACAAATTATAATAAGCATTCACTTTTTAATAGAAATTAAAAATGAGTTATTAATGAAAATTTTGATTATAATAGCAAAGTTGAAAAAACTAGTCACAAATGCTTAAATACTGTCTATAAATAAAAACTATACATTTTTTTTAAACAAATATAAATAGTAAGGTGGATAATTTTTGTGAGCCGAATGAAATATAATTTTTTTAAGTCGATGACACATTATAATTCAAGGAATAAAAAAGACACAAAAATAAGTGACAAACGAGAAAGATGACTTTGGAGAAATTAGTTACGAGTTCAATCTCCACTTTTGACTAAAAGTCGTTGAAACATGTGTTCATTGTTTAAAGTTGAGCTCTTAAGAAATAGTCGGTCATCATCTAAAAAAGTCGCACAAAGTAAAAGTTTTCCTACCGATTTAAATCTTTAAAGAAAAAGATAACAAAAAGGGTGATCATTCACAATATACTTTACAAAAACTCGTATATACAATAGATGATATATTAAAAATTTCCATACTAAAATGTTAATTCCATTTTTTACTTTTGGTTAACAACTCATTTTTTGTTTTGGTCGCGTCATATATATTCCATCTTTTCAAAAACACACAAGTGTTACTTTTAAATTGATAGAAGTTGATTAAAAAACAATAGGAATATATATTATTTAAAAGAAAAAATAGTAGAATAAAGATAATATCGAGCATAGAATGAGGTGTAGAGTGAAAGCGTGTGGCACATGCTCAACCACCTGCAAATGAGACAACTAATATGTCCAAATTCACCATAACCATCCTAATTCATTCATTGTCTCCAGTCATTATTTGTTTGGTCTAAGGATCAATCTTTTATCAATTATTTCATACTTGATTAAAAAAAATAGTTACATGTGATACGTAAGATTTTCTTTTGCTACAAGTCATATATGTATCTAAGGGTGTTTCTTCACACCTATTGAGTGAGCTTAAAACTTTGTTTCCTCTTATAAGAGAGGTCTATAAAAACTTCACTCTTTCAATTAAGAGGCTAAAACTGATATGTTTCAAGCATTTTCGGTTGAACCGAAGGGTTTCTAAAGATGCCTGAACCAAATAGATATTCTTTCATAGGTAAAATTGTGTCAAGAATTCGGATTTTTTGTAAATGCACCTTGTCCAAAAGTTTACGTAATGCAACTCTTTATTGATTCAAGTAGTAAAATCAAGTTGTAATAAAGGGACTATCCTAAATCAATCTTGTAAAGATATTAACCCAAATATGTCAAAAAGCCTATGATTATATAGAATATATTCTTTGTCCCCTTCGTGTTGATTTGGTTTGAATACCACCATGGTTAAAGAATAGTGATTCCTTGTCGTTTTGCTATATATGGATCAATGGATGTACACTTGTGCATGCATGAGTAGAATTTTGATCTAAATGAGTAAAGAAAAGGATTGGATTTAAAAGGTTATAGAATGCGTTCATAAATGTGTATTTTGATCTCATAATGTGTTAAAGTTAATATATAACTCATGGTTTGGTTGCAAATTATAACCCTGAACAGTGAAATTACTAAAATGCCCCAACTTGGAACGTTAAATTACTAAAATGCCCCAACTTGGAACGTTAACTAACGAGATTTTTTAACGAACGTTAAGTTGAGGGACACAGTTTACCATTTTTAACTTTACTCAATTTACAATACTATTTCTAAAGTTTGAACACTTTTTTTAAAGAGTAAATTGCAAAAATCATCCTTAAAGTTTGGCAAAATTACAAGTTTCATTCTAGATGTTTGAAAAATGTAAGGATCGTCTTTGTGGAAAATTTTTGGGGCAAAAATAGTCTCTGACCTACAACAAAAGACTAAAATATCCTTGTTTTTATATTACTTTTCAGTTTTTTACACAAATGGACCCAATGTTTCATCAAGTTTTACAGTTTTAGTCCTTTTATTTAATTTATTTATTTAACTATTAATGTTAGTATTATTATTTTTTTTACGTTTTCGTCTATTTTTTTTTTTTTTGTGTTTTTGTCCGTTTTTCTTGCGTTTTTGTCCGTTTTACTCACGTTTTTTCGTTTTCATACGTATTTGTCCGTTTTTCTTACGTTTTTGTCTGTTTTTCTTACGTTTTTTCCATTTTCATACTTTTTGTTCGGTTTTCTAAAGTTTTGTCCGTTTTCATACGTTTTTGTCCGTTTTTCTTACGTTTTTTCTATTTTCATACGTTTTATCCGTTTTTTTCTTACGTTTTTCTTATAATTTTTCATCCCGTTTTATACCTTTTCATACGTTTTTTTCATTGTCATATATTTTCGTCTGTTTTTATACGTTTTCTCCCGTTTTCTTACGTTTTCATCCATTTTTATACATTTTTGTATGTTTTTCTTACGTTTTTCTTATGTTTTTTTTCATTTTCACACTTTTTTGTTCGTTTTTATACGTTTTTGCCCGTTTTCTTATGTTTTCATTCATTTTAATACATTTTCGTCTGTTTTTCTTTAGTTTTTGTTTGTTTTATCAATTTTGTTCGTTTTTCTAACGTTTTAAAATGTGTATAAAAACGTGTGTATAAACAAGTGTATAAAAACGTGTATAAAAATGTGTGTATAAATGTGTATATAAAAACGTGTGTATAAAAACTTGTATAAAAACGTGTATATGAAAACATGTATAAAAACGTGTGTATAAACGTGTCACGTATGTATAAAAATGTGTGTATATAAAAACGTGTATATAAAGTGTGTATAAAAATGTAAATATAAAAATGTGTATATAAAAAGGTGAAATAAATGTGTGTATAAAAACGTGTATAAATTTTAAAGATATTTAGGGGGAAAAAATTATTAGAAAACCATTTTTTTTAAGTTTTATAAAGGAAAAAAAAATTGGGTTATGTATAAACGGTCGTTAGTATAAAGGACTAATGATGCAAATATAGGACTAACGGTGCAATCATTTGTTTTAAATGGTCGTTAGCTAACGGAAAAAACTAACAACAGTTAGTCTCAGGAACCAAATCCGTATCGAGTCAAAATCACAGGGACTGGATCTAGGTAAAAAAAGGTTTAGGGACAGAAATGACCCAATAAACCACACGGATGATTTATAACATTTACTCTATATAAGATTACTACATAATAAGATTTTTTGTAATATATGAAGAATTAACCTATAGCGACTATATAACATTAAGGGTTGTTATTAAGTAAATAAGTTTTATTACAACACCATTTATGAATGCTTTTGATTGATTGATAATCCGAAAAAGGTGAAGACAATTTAAAATATAGTGAATACACAATTAATACTTGATTGCGATTGATTGAATTTCATTCTTACAAACAATTGTAATAAAATAATGTCTCTTAACGACAACCTTTATGGCTGTCGTTAGCAAAACCCATTAACTAAATATGGCAACTGTAATTGCAAAACTAATGTCATAGAATAAACTTTTATTACATGTACGTTATATAAATCGAGATATTTTCTAACTCTTGTTCTTCAAAAAACCAAACATGAAATTCATGTCGAAAACATGTCTCATATACAGTCTAATGGCATTTTCTTGTATTTCTCCAACATTTTCATGTTTTATAGCAAAACATTGGATGATTCACAATTTCAGATCACCAATAATATCCTAGATGATATTACGATTTCCGTTAAATCAGGAGACAATGATTTGGAAAATCATACCATTCCATTCAATAAGGGAAATGATTTGTGTACCATTTATTTTTGGCTATACACCACTAAATTACACCAGTGATGCATACATTACAACACCGTTATGCATAATTTAGTGGTGGATGACCAAAAAAATGGTGTACAAATCACCACCCATTCAATAACAAATATGAATGGAGCTTTTGCAATAGAATGGACGCACTCTTTATTTTTTTATTTTATTATTATTATTATTATTATTATTATTATTATTATTATTATTATTTTTGAACGGCGGAGATATATTAAGACAGCTAGCAAGGAGCTAGAAACTTACAAAAAAACAAAATGAGGGTTTTTCAACCAATCAATCCAACTAAACGACATTTTACGCCTATACTTACAACAACAAAAAAAAAAGAGCGGCTAACTATGTCATCGAAGATAATCTCCTTCTTAGGGGGATCGAGACCAAAAATATATTTGTTACGGAAGCTCCATATATTCCACCACATAGTATAACAAACACCTTCCAACATTTGTTTATTAAGACGGGGGAGGCGAAGATTTATTAACCAAAGGAGCCACTCGTCATAAGAAGAGATCTCAGAAAACGGGACTTCCCACCAAGATGATATTCTGGCAAAAATCTCTCTAGCAAATTCACATGAAAAGAATAAATGGCTAGCTGATTCAACTTTCTTGTTGCAATTCGGACATAAAATAGAATTAATACTCATACCGCGTCTTGAGATATTAAGCCTAGTCGGTAAGCAATCTAACTTAACCTTCCACGCATGAATGTTGACTTTATTAGGAACCACGTTGACCCAACGAGTTTTGGAGGAAACCATCAGCAAAATATTTTTATCAATTACTCTTCTCACCGATACAACAGAAAAATTTCTTGATCCCTCCAAAGACCATGACCATCTATCCAACGAATCCACGAGCACTGCATTATCAGAGAATTCACGAAGCGCCTCAAGTTAAAATTGTTCAACTCCTCCTCTAGGTGTCCTTCGAAGAGATAAACCCAAGTTGTTTTGACCCAGTTTCGCAGCCACTGAAATGTTCTTATTAGTCTCCAAAGCATATATACAGGGGTATAAGATTTTGAGAGCAGTATCCCCCTTCCAGATGTCTTCCCAAAAATATGTATGAAGCCCATTTCCCATCTTCTTGTGAACATAACCGGCAAAATTCATACCTTGTTGTTTGAGAGATTCAATCTCCTTCACAATGTCTAGCCAAATAGACAAATGGAAATTAGACACTGTCTTACCAATTTTACCATCTTCACCGTGAATCCCTTTTATAACCTTCGCCCATAGAGATGATTCATGCGTATAAAAACGTCAAATCCATTTAAACAAAAGAGTTCTATTTAAGGTGTATAGGCTCAAAATCCCTAAACCGCCTTTATCAATCGGAGCCAACACTTTTTCCCATTTGATCCAAATCGGTTTCTTAGAAAGATGATCAACGCCATTAAAAAAATGACAATGAATAGATTCTAGGCTATTGATAATCTTCTTAGGAACTTTGTAAATTGACATAGGGTATATAGGTAAAGAGCTTAATACTGATTTGATGAGCGTCATTCTACCACCAATGGAGAGAATTTTTATCTTCCATTTTGATAATCTACATTTAAATTTACTTACAATTTCCTCCCAAGATTTAATACGGGACATAGCGCCTCCCACCTTCGTACCTAAGTACCAAAAAGGAGTTTTAAACGAAGCACATCCTATCTTTGCCGCCGCCTGAGTGACCTTATCATTACTCACGGAGAGACCCATAATCTTACTTTTATGAATATTGATACGAAGGCCTGAAGTGGCTTGTTCTGGTGGCGGTCATTGTTCAAAACTTTCGACTTGTTTAATAAAGATATTTCTAGATTTTGTCATACTCATGGCGCCCGTCGTGAGAACTGTTACTGATTGGTAAGATAAGATGGATTTTGGATATCTTGACGAAATTTACCATTTCCGGATAGCTGGAACATAATGAGGACATGGACCGTTTAAGGAGAATTTTACCGGTTGTTACACTACATGAAATGTTGTAATATCAAATAAAATCTTACCGCATTATTTGTTTAGAAAATTTTGTTACGTATGTGTACTGGACAGGTGCTCATTGTCTGGTGCTGGGTCCTTGAGGAATGTCCGATTAGCATCCTTAGGATGCATGAGACCAGGGTAATCCCACTATTCTTCTCCTTTTGGAGAGTTTAATCATTAATGTCTTTTCATATTGTTCATTGTTAAGTCTGTTTGGATTTCAAACAATATCTCATTATGTTTTTCTAGTGGAAAATATCTCACATTGTTACGGTTTATTGTCTAACGTTCTAAACTCTTAAATTGAAAGTGTCGCATCAAGTTTCTCTCAACTCAAGATTAAAATTGTTATATGATTCAAAAACTCAACCCCTTCAACTTGTATCAACTCGTTTACAACCGTATTTTAAACATGTTCCGTTTATCTACATCGAAACTACACAGGCATTGAGCCATTTCCAAAAGCATCTCCAATACATTAAACTTAGATGAATCTTATACAAAATAATGAGATTGTTAATGTTTAACGAGATATTTTTATTTACACATGTGTTCATGTTCTCCCGGACATTTTGGAGACTAAAGTTCAATCAAATAGTGACACATGTATTGTAATGAACCACTGGCTTAACTGGTCCTACTGTCTAGTAAACCGGTTCGTTTTTTAGTTCAAATACAAGCCTGCAGGTTGAACCATGGACCATTAGCCATACCCTTTATGGGTCTACATTCACTCATCTTAACAAACCAATACCTGTGTGTAAATTTGGCATCTTAAAATACTCCCAAATATAAAATACAAACAAAAGTTTGAGACGATAGCATTGTGGTATGCAAAATTATTTTAGAAAAAACTTCAGGAACTGTCTTTATACTAATGTAAAAGGTTATGTACTTTGATCTTGCATCACTTGATAGTAACTTATACATGTGATGAAAATTTTGGTATTACTTGTAAAAACTTCAGTTGAGTTAATCTTGCAAGAAATAATCTACTTGTTACAAATAAAGTTCATGTAACTTTTATCAATAACGATGACAATGCTAGATTTTGTCAGACAAGGTCTCTATAGTTGAATTGTATGCAGTCACACCCCTATTCGATGACAGGGACTTTGAACTGTTGAATGTCATGATCAAACATTTCCCTCTTGATGTCCAGGGACTGTTTCTGTCATTCCCCTTTCTTCTAACGGTAACTTTTTTGTGTCTTTTGTCTGTGTTTGTTTTTGTGTATCTGCAGGGGCTAAAGCTGGACATGTTGATAGTTGCTGCCTTTATATTGTCGCTTCCGTGTTGAGCTTCAGCTAGAAACACACACACAAAAATTGCTCTCAAGTCTTACTATCTTATTGTCTTATAATCATTCGACTGATCTTATAGATCCAGTCTTCTTGTTGTTCTTTACTCAATCTGATTGATCACGTGTGGTGACAATCTGATCTTGTCTATTGTTGTGTTGTAATCTGATTCTCTCTTTCATTTGATTCAAAGGGTGGTTGGTTGGATTCTATCTTGTGTTCTCTTTATATTTTTACATGGTATCAGAGCTACGGCTCTTGATTATTGTGCAAATTGGTGATTTGGATTTCTAGGGTTGCTTCTGATATTTGGGGGTTTCCTGAATTGGAGTGCGATCTGATTGATTTGTGGGCTGTTCTTCTTGCCTTGGTTGATTATTGTCTCTGGTGATTGGATCTGGTGTTTTTTGGGTCTAATCTTGGAAACCCTAATTATTTCTGGATTTGGGGTTTTTGCTTCTGGAGGTTACTGGTGCTAATTGGGACCTGATTCTCTCACAATTATCTCTTAACTAAGTGAATTAAGAGTATTGTGGCTCTCTTCCGCTTTCTCCTTGCTGTATAGCACTGTAAGCTCCTTCTCTTCTCTTGTAAGATTACTTGGTTCTAGTTTAGAGGGTGCAAAAGGTGTGACTAACATCTTGATCTGCCTCCTTGAGAGGTGTGAATACCTGCTCTGGTCACACCCAGTCCTCTTGGCTTGGCCTTGTAATTCTTGTTATTGTTTGTGTTTTTTTTTCTGTTGCTCTGTGGGTCTAAATGGCCCCGAGTGGCAGTAATGAGACTCTCATTAGCAGTCTTGATCTGAGTAGCCCTTTATACTTGCATGCTAATGATGTTAGTACCAGTTCTATTATATCTGTGAAACTTACTGGAACTGAAAATTATAGAGTCTGGTCCACTGCTATGAAACTTGCCATTAACACTAGAAATAAAACTGGATTTATTGATGGCACTTGTGCTAAGGCTTCTTATGCTTCTAGTGAAGTTTTGGCTAATCAGTGGGAAAGATGTAACTCTATTGTGTTATCGTGGTTGCTTAATTCTGTGTCTGAAGAATTGTACCTTGGTCAAATGTTTTCTGAGAATGCTCATGATGTCTGGACTGAACTTAAGGAAACTTATGATAAGCTTGATGGATCCATAATTCTAAACCTGATGCAAAAAATTAATAATTTCAAACAAGGTGAATTATCTGTGTCTGAGTACTATCATAAGCTGAACTCCTTGTGGAGAGAATTTGATATTATGACCAAATTGCCTAAGTGTATATGTGCTGCTAGAGAAGATGTGTTAAAACACAATCAACTTATGAAACTTATGCAATTTCTCATGGGTCTTAATGATGTTTATCAACCAATCAGGAGTAGCATTCTCTCAAGAGAAACTCTCCCTGATGTTAAAGATGCTTTTGCCATTGTCTCCAGAGAAGAGTCTCATAGAGGCATTGCCTCTTCTTCTTCCTCTGGTTCTGACACTAAATCCCAGATTGCTGGTTTTGTCTCTAAAACTAATTGGTCCAATAATGGGAACAGAAGATTTGATAATAAAAAGGTTTTTATCTCTGATAACAAAAGGTTTGTTAATACTGGGAACACTGGGTACAGAGGACCTAATCCAAACTTGCTTTGCACCAATTGCAATAAAACTGGTCATACTATTGACAGATGTTTTGAACTCAATGGGTACCCTCCTGGTTATATCAAAAACTCTGGTAAAAAACAAACTAATTTCAAACCTCCTTATCATGCTAACTCTAGCTCTTCATCTGTTGAAAAAGGTTCATCCATGACTTTTACCAATGAGCAGATGCTCAAACTCATGAACCTTGTCAATGATATGCCTTCGAGCAATGTGCAGGCAAATCTGTCAGGTACAACAAGCTTTATGAACAATAATGTTTTCTTCAATATTAATTTTCACAAGTTTTATAATCACAATACTGCCTTATGTAAAGTCAGCATTGGGTGGATTATTGATTCAGGAGCAAACCAACACATGACAATCAACACTCTCAATATGTTTAGCATTGTTGATATTTCGAGCTTAAATCTTACTGTGGGTCATCCCAATGGTACCCTTGCTAAAATCAAATACATTGGTAATCTAAAACTTTCTGATAAAGTTATTTTATATGATGTGTTGGTGGTTCCTGAATATTGTGTTAGTCTTTTGTCTGTGCATAAACTTATCAAGGATAGCAGAATGTTTGTTGGTTTTGATGAATCTAAGTGTTACATTCAGGATTTGTCTCAAAACAGAATCATGGGGACTGGTAGTGAAAATGGTGGCCTTTATTTGTTTGATACTGCCTCTCCTATTTCTTCTAAATGTCATGATCAAACCTTTCCCTCTTGATGTCCAGGGACTGTTTCTGTCATTCCCCTTTCTTCTAACGGTAACTTTTTTGTGTCTTTTGTCTGTGTTTGTTTTTGTGTATCTGCAGGGGCTAAAGCTGGACATGTTGATAGTTGCTGCCTTTATATTGTCGCTTCCGTGTTGAGCTTCAGCTAGAAACACACACACAAAAATTGCTCTCAAGTCTTACTATCTTATTGTCTTATAATCATTCGACTGATCTTATAGATCCAGTCTTCTTGTTGTTCTTTACTCAATCTGATTGATCACGTGTGGTGACAATCTGATCTTGTCTATTGTTGTGTTGTAATCTGATTCTCTCTTTCATTTGATTCAAAGGGTGGTTGGTTGGATTCTATCTTGTGTTCTCTTTATATTTTTACATGAACATTGAAAAATAAAATTTAACAACGCAAAATGAAAGCCCGGTTATTCATATGCAAATTCAACAAAAACCATCAATGTTTTTCCCGATATGTACCACAATGTGATTAAATAGTATGCTTCTCCGTTGATTATTGCTTGAAGAGTAATTTTGTTATAATCTATCTTAGGTCAAGATTAGGTCAAGAAATACTAAAACTAGATTCGAAAATGTGTACAAACGTTAGCTTAGCCTTAAAAATATTAAGCTACTCGAATAGCTCAAAATCATCTCCAGGAATCATTTACGTAAAGCACACCATAGTCGTGGTCAATCCAAAATATTTAATATATACACTGTTTGGTCGAGAATTTATAAACTGGAATGTGTCAAATACAAAAGTTTCAAATTTTGCCAAATGTACATATAACTCGTAAAATACGATCCTAGTGGATTTTATGCTATTTTATTTGTTCATGGTCCAATTCTAAAACAATAAAGTGTGCTGCTAAATGTTTGTATGATTACTTGTTGTCTTTTTATTTGAGGCTTTTTGGTACTAAAAAGAAAAAGGGTAAATACAAAGTATGTAGAGGAACGTCTTGTCGCCACGTGACTTTGCGTCGACCGCAAGCGGGATAATTATTGTAATTATAAACTTTTTTCTTTTTTTTTTTTTTTTTTTTTTTTTTTAACCGTTTTGGTGTTAGTGGTTCAGGTTTAACAGTGACATTCAATCAGCCAGTATGCTGATCTTGAGATATGTATGTTTCTTTTTTACCGCCTGAAGGGGTAAAAGTCCCGGGTAAGACTCAAACTTGAGACCTCTCATAACCAAACATCCCCTCCCTAAAACACCTTAAAAAAACCTTGATAATCAGCTGAGCTCAGTTAATTATAATTATAAACTTTGTTAACCAAGTCTTTTTTCATCCTTTCGACTTTTTTATTATTATCATCTACAATCGTCTCATCATCCAACCATGCCATCATTTAGTTTGATTGTTGGTCGAAATTGTTTGGTTTGATATTTCGACTAGTTTCGTTTGAGTCTTTGATGGTTTTCACCCATTTCCATATTTTACCAAGTGAGTGTTAGTGATTTGGTGTTATATTTGGGTTGGGATGACGAGGCTCGTCTTCTTGACTTTTGGATGTTCATCGTTGTAATTTTAAGGTCGTTCAGGTTGTTGTTAGTTTGAGAGGCGTTGTTAGTTTAAGATCGTTAAGGTTGGTGTTAGTTTGAGGGTCGTTTGGCTCATTATAGGTTAAGGGTCATTGTAATTTGAGGGTGTTTGACGTCGTCGTAGTTTTAGGGTCATTGTAAGTTTAGGGCCGTTGTGGTTTGAGGGTCATTTTATTTGTCGTACTAAAGTCCTTGGCTAAGATTATCGTGTTCTGTAGTTGTAATTACTAGCATCTTTCTAGATTTTTATTATTTATATATATGTTGTCCGTAAAAAAAATCAACGAGACTTTTGAGTTAAGGGTCACACAAAGTCACAAACTTAAATGTACAATGACTAAAGAAATCACATATTAGTTACAATATATGTAAATGTACTACTCCTTTCGTCCTAAATTATATATCCATTTTCAAATTTCACAAAGTTTAAGAAAAGTGAATCCTTTATAATATTAACAAATAAAATTTCATTCTCTCCCATTTAGAAGCATTTCGATTGGTTTTTATCGAAAGTGGACATTAAATTGGAACCGTTAAAAATACCAAAGTGGACATATATTTTGGGATGAAGAGAGTATTTTTCTTGTGGTGATTAGCCCCTACAAAATAAAAATGGAATAATGTTATATCCAATTAATAATATCCAGACTTTTTTAAACCAAGTTGAGAGAGTAAGAGGGAGTTAATGTAAATCTTGATAAAAGTTCACTGTACACGACCACGAATAAAATGAGCTTACAGGTAAGGTCCTTTATTTTCTGTCTATCTACCAATTATAATGTCTACACTTTTGGCCACTTGACAATTATCTTTCAGCAGATTGATTGATTCCTAAAAAGGCTTTGTCAACCGGTCAGTTGATATATTTCCTTGAATTGTCGATTCTTCAACAGGTGGATATGGTAATAGATTATCAGACGATGGATGTAAATTAAAACAAACCAAAAATCAAACCCCGTACACAACATAAGTAGTTAATTACGTGAGTTAAACGGTTAAATACCAGGTTGGTAAGTGCAGTGACGGAGCCAGGATTTAACATATGAATGAGCCAAATATCAAAATTGAAATTAACGCTAGCGTAAATAAGAAACCTTATACCGAAAATTATAAGCACTAAAAGTTTCCATAAATGATTGGTTATAAATAGGTGATACCGTCACAAAGTATATTTATGTTAGTATTTTACTATGCTACAAAACCTAATATCTTAATTTAGACTCAAAGTATATTTATGTTAGTATTTTACTATGCTACAAAACCTAATATCTTAATTTAGACTCTAACTTATCGTTTTTACAGATATTGGATGGGCCAAAGTGTGTTTTAGTGAACAAATTTACATTAATATGGTAAGCATAGTTTCTCCAGGAGTTTTTGTGTGCGCCTTGGCCAACCCCACTATATACACAGCTTCGTCCTTGGGTAAGTGTGTGCAGTCCGGTTTGAATCAGTTTTTGGCCGAAACGAATCTGGACCAAAATATCGGTTTTGAGAAAACCAAAATAAAAACCAATCGGTCCTTGTCGGTTTGGTTTTTCCAGTTTTTCATCAGGTTCGGTTTTTTCGGTTTTAGCCATTTATATTTGAGTTTGGCCAATTCATACCAACAAACTTACTTTATGTAAGAAAATTATTTATTTTTCTTATTCTTAGACTAAAAATATTATCTCAATTTCTACACATACCCATGTCTGCACACGCAAGCAAGTTAAATACACGGTCATTGTTGAATATGTGTTGATATATTGTCAAATAAACACATATACGCCTTAAGCACGCACATAAACGTTTAGTCAAATATATTTTAAAAAATGAACATTAATTTGTAAGTTTAATTTATTAGTTATTTATATTATATTATCTTGTATTATATATAAATATATGTTGTTATAATAAAATCGGATTGGTTCGGTTTTTTGTCCAAAAACTGAAACCGAACCAAAAAATTTTGATTTTTCAAAAAGTAAAAACCAAACCATTAATTTTTAGTTTCTGCCAGTTATTTCGGTTAAGTTCTTTTCAAATTTTCTGGTTTTTATACTCACACCTAAATAGAGATGAAAATATAAAAAACCAACTGAGCACCCACACATGTTTTCATGTCCAAATTTGATCAAATCTTATTATAAATCAAGTTATTACAATAAATTTATGAACTCAAGTTGTTAACCTTTAGATGATTTTTATTGTTATTGTTATTGTTATTAGGGTTTTTCTAACTTGTGCTCTGGGGGCACAAGTTAAGCACACCAAAAGGACAGAGGGTCCCATGAAAAAGTACAAGAAAGTACTCAGGGACCCATGAATTTTAATTTTGTTTTGCTTTCTTGTACTTTTTCATGGGACCCTCTGTCCTTTTGGTATGCTTAACTTGTGCCCTCAGGGCACAAGTTAGAAAAACCATTATTGTTGTTATTATTATTATTATTATTATTATTATTATTATTGAAAGATTTAGATTACTTAATTGGTAAATGAAATTATGCTACACTAATACATTGGATTGATGGATCATGGATGGGCATTAATTAGGTATAAGTATGTAGACTTCTGGAGTGACAATGTTGAGCATTACCATTTTAATTAATTTTAGAGTAAATTGTTTCACACTAGCTTTATTAAATTGTTAAACCTAACTTCTGTAGTTTGATACTAGTATTTTCATAACGTGAATGACAGTTAAAGGTGACAAGTTCAATGGTGTTCACAAAAATAATATACGGAGTAACTACTAAAATGAAAAAAGAAACATTATTCCACAATAACTAAAAATTAAATGTTTATTTAGTAGTCTGAAAATTTATACAATTTGTTCTACTTTTAGAGTTTTAGTATACAATATAATTAACAGCTAATGAAATAATAATTTTCCTGTTCATTTTACTCGCAGATGACTGATCTTTACCTCAAATTTACAATGCCTAACCAGTTATCCTTATTTATTTTATTTTTTTATTATTTTTATTTATTTATTTATTTATTTATTATTATTATTATTATTATTATTATTATTATTATTATTATTATTATTATTATTATTATTATTATTATTATTATTATTATTATTATTATTATTATTGTCATGATCTTTCTTTGATCACCTTCAAATTTGTATTGAATGACGTTTGAACTTTTGCTCTATTGAACAAATACAGTTTTTACAACTAAGTTATTTGATCCCGATTTTTACAATCCGAAAAAAGATATATAAAATTTCATTGAAATTCATTCCACTTCCAAGGGTTAAATATAGAACCAGAAAAGATTTTTTACTAACCATGTAGTGTTAGGTGTTGTGTGTTTATCCTTTGATGAACAGTTTTTCGACCGTCTGCTTTGTCGTCTCCCAGGTTCTTCCTCCACCACCTTGGTTCTTTCGTGTTTGACTCTACTTTCCATCTCACGTAGTTGCACCTAAAAACACACATTTTTTCTTTTTCATTTATTTCACTTTTTATTACCAACAATGGTAGGTTCATATAATTTTTACAAAAGGAAATCCAGACACACATATATCAAGTGCCTTGTATCAATAAGATTGTATTAATTATTTTCTTTCTTGTTTTCACTCCCTATAATTAAATAACACATGTGTGTGGATTTCTTTTTATAGAAATTTTGTGAGTATAGCATTTTTTTTTTTAATTTTCTTTTTAATTCTAGATTTCACTCTACTTTTTTCCTAAAGATAAATGTTAGGTCCACATTATATTTTTAAAAGAATTTCACACTATGATGTGGCAAGATAAATTGTTCAATCAAAACAATCTCTCTTTCTTGACAGGGAAAAAAATGATTAACAAATTATCTTGACGAATCATTGTGTGAAACATTTTTTGTAAACTTTAATAGACGTATTACTACTCTTTCTTAAATTAGCAATAACACGCTTATTTTTCTTCCCCCTCTCACATTACACCTACAAAACACACAAGTATTTAATACCTTCATTATTTATTACTCTCTCTTTTACATAATAAGTGTCCACTTTCAAAATGCATAAAAATTTAGAAAATCTCACTAACTAAACTCTTCCCTAATCAAATATAATTTCCATCACTAAACTCTCTTTTCATTAGTTGAAATACAATGCACACTTATTTTATGACATGCCAAAATAATAATATGGACACTTATTATGGACGGATGAAGTACACACTACCTAGAAATATAAAATTATTACCACTAGACAAAAAATAATAATAATAAAAATAATAATAAAAAAATCTTAATGAGGGTTTCTAAATGCATAAGCTTTTTTAAACATGAGGATAGTACAAAGGATTTTCTGGCTCTATTTTACAATTGTATTAAACATTTGTGTTTTTTTAGCAGCCTCATAACTTTTTAGTTGAGAAAATGAGCTAGGATTTAACAATTGCCATGGTTGTCTGACCATCTATTGTTCTTGCATCAATGCAAAGTCGAGTAAGTAAGTTAAAAGGATGAAAAGTTGATTGTCTGATTGTTTCGTCTATTGTTGTCACAAGTAAGGAAATAATCAAGTGAAAAGAAAAATTAACATGAGAAAGGTAAGAAGTATTTTTATCCGCACATAAATAAAAAGGGGAAACTTAAAAGGAAATGCATTTACATTTGGTGGATCCATTTAAAATGTGTGATTGTATTTTGTCCTCGCTCTTCTTAGTTTAGGTTTACTTATCATTTGATTCTAACTCGTCACAAGTAACTACTTCTTTTGAAAAAAATTATTATGTCACAACCACCTGCATAGAAAGACTTTCTAGAAAAACTAACAATTCAAAGGGATCAATGTGCAAGCTACTTTCTCTTTTTGGCGACGACGCTCTATGACTAGGCCAATAAATGTTGGCACTAATGCCCGATCGTTAGTTGTCAAGTCGTAGTAGATGATCTAATAATGAATAGTAAGAAGAAAAGGCATACAAACTTTTTTTGCATTGATGTTATTTCCAAAAAACAAAGTTTCCTTCATAACGAAATACCTCAATTTTGAATACAAAGAGGTGAGATAGTTTGAAAATGTTTCCAACTATTATTATTAATCATAAAATGATTTATGTTAGTTGTAAATAAGGGTGTTAATCATGTCAGGTTGATCAAGTTCGGGTCACGTTCAAGCTAAAAATAACATACCCGAACGCAATCCTATATGAATTCAGGTTAGTCGGATTCAGGTAAATTCGAGTCGGGTCCGTTTAAGTTCGGGTCAACAAATATGTGGAAAATGTAAAAAAAATTGTCTACTTGCACTTGTTTAAATAGACAATATACAAAAATTATAGATATAAAAAAGCCTTATTTACGTCAATCAGGTTGACTTGAACCCTAGTTAGCCAAACATTTTCAACCAGTACCCGACCCTATTTAGTATTCAGGTTGACGCGAATAAACAGAATAAAATTATTGATCTGAGTAATCTGACCCATATATGCATAATCAGATTCGGATTTGAGTTAGGTCAGGTCAGGTCGGGTTTTTTTACACCCTATTTATATTAGTAAAAAAAGAAGAAAGAAAACCATCTTCATTTTTGCTCAAATACTCCACAGTTTCTCAATTCAATTCATTTCTCTTATCCTTCACTCTACCACACTTCCTAAAACAACCAAAAAAAAAAAAAAAAAAACCACACTCCATCTTTCACCCATTTCCATCCACTTTCTCTCTCACACAGTAACTATCCCTCAAAACACACCCACACACTACCCTTCCTCAAAAACCAATCTGGGTTCTTTTCTTTTTTAAACATCAGACAAGTGTCTTATCAGAAGACCACCCAGATCATCATGTCTTGTCAAACACTCTTTTAAGGTTCTTGTTTAAGGTTGTTGTTCTTGTTTTCTTGAATCTTGATGGCTGGCAGTAATGAAATCAACGTAAATGAAGCCAAGGTAAACAATCTTTCTGATCTGTTTTTTTTTTTTTTTTTACATATTTTTTATGGGTTTATATAAAGTTTTGATTTTTTTCTTTTTTTTTTAAAATCTTGATGTACATTTATTTATTTTCATCATCAAAGTTTCCATTTTTATGATCTACATCTTTCTATTTTTACATTTTTTACATTTGTTTTTGTATAAATTTTTTGCTTGTTAGGTTTTGTGTTTCTTGATCAAAAGTTTTATACTTATTGACCCTAAAAAAAATTGTTTTGTTTTCTATAAAAAAAAAAGTGTCTTTAGAACTACCCATTTGCACTTGATCAATCTTGTGTAGCCAGCTGTAAAAACCCATAAAAAATCATTTTCTTTAATAAAAAATAATTTGTATACTTTTTAAATTTTTTTGTTTTGATTTCATAATTTACAGTCTTTTTTTCTTGATTCTTGTTATTCGCATAAAATTTCGTGTATTTATGATTACCCATTTGTTTCTGATGAATCTTGTGTAGACAGTTGTAATAACTCCTCTGCAAAAACAATAAAAAAAATTATATAAAAAAATTAATATTTTTTATGTTTATTTACAGAAAGTTGTTCCACTACACACATGGATACTTATTTCCAACTTCAAGTTGGCTTACAATATGCTCAGGCGCCCTGATGGTACATTTAACCGTGAATTAGCCGAGTTTCTAGACCGAAAAGTAGCCGCAAATGCTGCCCCGGTAGACGGGGTCTATTCGTTTGATGTTTTGGACCGGTCTACTGGCTTACTTAACCGTATTTACCGTTGTGCCCCCACAGGGGCACAATCGGCCCCCACTGGGGTCCTAGACCTTGAAAGCCCTTTAAGTACTACGGATATAGTGCCGGTTATTATTTTTTTCCATGGTGGGAGTTTTACGCATTCTTCTGCTAATAGCGCGATTTATGATACTTTTTGTAGACGGTTAACCGGGCTGATTAAAGGGGTTGTGGTGTCGGTTAATTATAGACGGTCGCCTGAGCATCGGTTTCCGTGTGCTTATGAGGATGGGTGGGAGGCTTTAAAATGGGTTGATTCGAGAAAATGGTTAAAAAGTGGTAAAGATTCTAAAGTTAGGATTTTTTTGGCCGGTGATAGTTCGGGTGGAAATATTGCACATCATGTTGCGGTTAGAGCTGCCGGGTCGGGTATTGATGTGCTTGGGAACATATTGTTGCACCCTTTATTTGGTGGTGAAGAAAGAACCGAATCTGAAAACAAGTTGGATGGGAAATATTTTGTTAGGCTGCAAGATAGGGATTGGTATTGGAGGGCCTTTTTACCCGAAGGCGAAGATAGGGATCATCCGTCTTGTAATGTATTCGGGCCTCGTGGGATTGATTTAAAAGGGGTTAAATTTCCTAAAAGTTTAGTTGTTGTTGCGGGTTTTGATCTTGTTCAAGATTGGCAATTGGCGTATGTTAAAGGGTTGGAAAATGCGGGACAAGATGTGAAATTGTTGTTCTTGGAAAAGGCGACGATTGGGTTCTATTTCTTGCCTAATAACGAGCATTTCTACACATTAATGGACGAGATCGAAAACTTTGTGAGATCTTGATTTAATAACCCTTTTGTTTATAGGATTGAAAACCCCTAAAAAAAGACTTAACCTTTCGACTATAGAAGTTATACATAACACAAGCTTTTGACATTTTTAGTACTATTTGTCTATTACTACTACTACCGCTAGTCTTTTTGGTTTCTTGATCTTTTTTCTTCGTGTAGTTATATATGATTTTTATGCATTCTGTTGATGTTATGATTTGAGAGATGGGATACCTCTCGGGCAGGGGTGAAACGGTGATTTCACAAGGGTTGCCGAGGTTTGAGAATCTGTTTTGCATTTGATCAAGCTAAGGGGGATGATCATTGTTAGTTAAACTAACTTCAGAAGAACATGGATGTTTGAAGAGGGTGTCTCTCCGTCCGGGGTAAAATAGTAATTCATGCGGGATATCCGGATTATTTGCAAGAATATCATTGTTACTGAAGCCAACTTCAGAAGAACATGGATGTTTGAAGGGAAGAAAGCATCCATTGATGTTTTATTGTTGCTAAAAACTTTGTAATGTTACTATTATTATTGTTCTTATATATACTTTTGGTAATTGATCTAGTACAGTATATAAAGGTTTGCTTGGTTTTCTATCTGTAGTCTGTACTGTCCTTGAGTTTCTTTTTACGCGTAGCTGATTAATTTAAGTGATCGGCGTTTATTGCTAATCATACTTAATATAATCAAACCTCTTAAAAGTTTTGCATGGTTTGAACATGGCATATCATGCTTAAATAGGCAAGTATGTAACCTTCTTGATTATCATTGTTGCTCCCAAAATACCAATAAAACTTCATCGAAAGTTATTTGAGAATTTACCCGACAAGTAATATAACTTAACATGTTAAGCTATTAGCGCGTGTTAATTGATCACTTGAACATAATGTCTTTAGGTAATTTCGCATTCCCTCATCGCGTATAATGCTATTTTTGTAAATGTTGTCGCCACGACTTATACAATAACTAACTACTAATTGTTTGAGTCGTGCAAAACCAAAGTGATGGTTTTTCATCAAAGAATTTGATCAAGTCTTAGTCATTTGAACTTTTACACTATGCTTTAAACTTACAAAAATAAAAATAAGAAAAGTTATATACGAAACGATTGTTGTTTGTGCAAGTGTGGTAATGTGTGGACCATTACAATATGGAATAAAAGCATTTAGAAAAAAAGACATGAGAATTTGGGAAAAGAAAAATGATTGGGCAAATGGGGACAAAAGTCCAAATCATGCATATTTCTTTTTCTTTCTTTCTTTCTCTATTGTTTGTGTGTGCATCTTTTTGATTTATTAGTTGAATTCTTATGTGTGATTGCTTGTTGTATTCACTCATTCATGGGTTTTGTTTTGGAGTTTAGGATAATTGCAACTAACAATGGGAGCAAGATTTGGCTTTGTGTCAATTTCAATAGAATTTCAAAACTTCTTCTCACTTGTGGTTGGGAGCTTTGGATGCAACCTAGGCTAGGGGCCACTTTTGGAAACCACAATTCCCATGCCTTTTTATCTTCACGCTTTTTATTTTTTACTAATCAAAATAGTGTTTTAAAATATAGGTTAATTGTATATAAATCCTACTTAAATTAATAGGAAAATGATTCCTGCTGCAAACAGTAGCAAAGTTATATGCTGTTGATATGTAAAAATGGTTCCTGATTATACACAATGGTCTCTGATGTACAAAAATGGTCCCTGGTTTATACTTAGCAACAGATAAGTTTGCTGCTGTTTGCAGCAAAGATCATTTCCCTTAAACTAATTCTATGAAATATGGTTATGATTGACACCTAATGAAAAATAAGTTACTCTTTTATGTAACTCTTATTGTTTTACAAAGTAAATTGCAGTTTCGCGCAATTGGCTTCGATGTAGAAATTAATATGAAAAATACTACATAAGTAGCACCTAGAATCCAAATTAATTAGTCATGGGTAAACATGGTTAAAATCATGTATTAGTTGTTGCCCAACTTTTATTTTTATTTTTATCTTTACTTGTAACATTTGTAGTGTTTTCTCATTGCAAAATCTATAACTATCGGTTGAGGGATCTTGTTAGAATTTGATAGGATAAGACGTATGTAGTTGAATCCTTCTTCTTTAACTTCTTCTTTATGACATATATAAACTATTGTGATGCTAAAAGCTGTTTGCAACGACAAGAAATTTTGGTTTAAATTACGGAAAAGTGCTAAAACAAGTGTCAAAAATACTTGTAGCAACGACAAGTAGTAAGATATCAATCACAAGTTTGGATTTACTCGATATCCACTTGGTTTTTCAGGCCACTTTTCAAATTTTAATTCGTTATATGAAGATTAAAAAAAAAATCGATTGAAATTATAGTTTCGGACTAGAAAAACATCAAATAAGTATGGTTTTGAATGAGTCAAGAACTAAGCATAGTTTAAGATGCAAGCTTTTAACGTTAACTTGTTTTAACATATTTAAATTGTCGTGATGCTAAAATATTTCTACGATGAAACACCATTGTTTTTGTTTTGTGTCATTAGAAACAAATTTACGGCTTTTGTTAACAAAATACATGTTAAAATTAGTATGGATTTGAATATGTCAAGTAGCATGCACTGTTTACGTTACATATAGTGTTCAAAGAGTATACACGTGCATATCTTATGGCTCAAATATATCCGCCCTCATTTAAGAACATGAAACTCCATTAGAAATCTAATAATGAAACAATTTACGGCTTTAGTTTACGAAATACATGTTAAAATTAGTATGGATTTGAATATGTCAAGTAGCACGTATTGTTTACGTTACATATAGTGTTCAAAGAGTATACACATGCATATCTTATGGCTCAAATATGTCCGCCCTTGTTTAAGAACATGAAACTCCATTAGATATTTAATGAAATCCCCATTGTGTCTTATAAATTGTTAGGCCTTTTTCTATGTCGTAACATTAGATATTTATAAAATGCAATTCAGATGTACGTTACTACGTATTTATTATTCTTCTATTTAAGGATTTTAGTATTGAATGAAGTACGCTTTGTGTCTTATAGGTTGTTAGGCACTTTCCTATGTCGTAACATGGAATTTGTCACTTCAATATTAGTTGTACTTTTGTTTTATCGGTTGGATATGACGTAATATCAAGACAAAGTCATTGTCTATTTATTTATAGTTAAAAAACATGAAAATTTCGTGGAATATATTAATAACAACGTAATCAATCATTTGTTCGATAGTAATTCATGTTATTGCTACAATGCTACGATGCAATCATTAGTTCTTATTTTTTGGGTAAACAGATTATACCCGTCGAATAAATCATTAGTTCTTATACGGAGTATCATTTTGATATTACATATTTTTATATGTAATTTAGAATTAGTATACAATTTTTTAGGTGGGTAACTTGTATGTACATTAGTTTCTTTATTCATAATAAAAGTAACGGAAAAACTAAAAGAACCAAGGTGTTGAGAGTGCTAATTATTATTGTGTCTATTAATCATGTCTACAAATATACCTAATGATTTAATTGATTGATTCTAAACAAGCGTTCATTTTTGGTTACAACCAATTGAATTTATGAGTAAATATGGAATTAGACTATGCAATAATCCTATTTTTTGTCATCATTTTGTTCCCTAACCCCTAAAAAAATAATCAAAAAAAGAAAAAAGAAAAAAAAAATATCAAACTCTACGTGTTTTGTAAATCTCTACTTATAAAGCAAACGAGGTGGGAAACCCGTGCGTTGCGGCGGGGTGTTTTGTTAAAGAAGGAGTTTACGTTGCGTTTAGTAAGTGTTGCAAACTGGAAATGGCAGAAACAATGTCTCATCATTTTGAACAATTTACTCATGAATGGGTGGATTAGCCCGCGGGTTAATGTGATAGTGTGTTACATTCAGAAGCCGGTAACTAAATGATACTGCGTTAATTATAATTACACAAGATGATTGACAAACATATGTGTAGCACGACAAAAAAAGAATATTGAAGTGAAACTCATTTCAAATAATATTAACCTCAAAATAGAAATACAATAAACTATAAAATTAATAGAGCCTAGAAATTATAAAG
The DNA here is from genome assembly GCA_030686995.1 of Artemisia argyi. NCBI lineage: Eukaryota > Viridiplantae > Streptophyta > Magnoliopsida > Asterales > Asteraceae > Artemisia > Artemisia argyi. Next base: position 181,507,001 of record CM060682.1, read on the forward strand.
TTACTGTAAACCTTTAAACAAATAACAAATCCGACATATACGAAGTGGTCAAATTATAGTCTTGATCGGTCATCTTTGTCTATAAATTGGTTAGAAAGAAAAGGCATTGTTTAGGTGCCTCAAGAGGAACCTGCATAAAATCTGATAGCCGCACCGTTGGTACCTACAACAACGATTCAGCTCCCACTTCTGGAAATAAGGCACCTTGAAAGATATCTTTCGCATTTTGTTTGTAGCCCCAGGAAAAAACCATAATAAATCATTAGATTACGGTAATGAATAAAATGGCACTACCAGAACCTCAACCTGGAAGAAAAAGAAGAAAAAAGATAACAATCGTGAATAGAAAGAAAAGTGGTTAAGAAGAAAAAGAAGAAGAGACTGGTATGAAGAGTATTAGAATCATTAATTTCTTAAAGCTAATGTAAGTACTAAACGTAGTTTTTATTTACTCGTGTAGCATTGCTAATAATTTATGCCGAGTTAATATTGAGAAATCATTTCTATTCATGGTTGAATTCGCTAACAGCTTGAACAATTTGAATATACCCATAGTTACCTGTTTTGACCCATTGTTGTTTTTCATAATATAAATCATGCTTAATTCATATGTTTCATTTCTCAATAATCTAATGTTGCAAGAGTGGAAAACTATAATAGAGCAGTAAATCTGTTGACGAATATGGTGTAAAAAAAGCACATAACGTAAGTGTCATCAATGGACTTGATCATAAACATATTCGTTTGGGATTCTATCCAACAAATAATCCAACATTAAAAGCAACCACTACAAAAACTTACAGCTTAAGGTTCAATTATGCCTACGAATCTTGCAAGTAGTTTAGGGGGTTTATACATGTCAGTAATAACATATCACTAAATATGCCACTTTAGCAGACTTGAATCTCATTCACTCTTGTCTCAATATCTAATAATCCTAAAAAAGGAGTTAATTTACGTACCATATTTATATTGGTTTAGTTTAGTAGCTTAATCTTTTGCTCTTCAACAACAATGAGTCACAAAATTATTTCATGAGCAAGCAAGTCACTCATCGCTTTACTTCAAAGCTCCATTGTAAGTTACTTCACCACTATGAATTACTTTTTCCCATAATGTAACCCACCATTTGAATTTTGGCCCACTCTCACTGTTTGTCAACCTAAAATATAATACATGGGTAACAAATATTAACACAATAAACATGATTAACGTGAAATATTAGAAACCTGACTTTTGACTGCCGGCTAAGATATGGATCATATTCACTGACCATGATCAACAATAAGCGCACCAATACAATACTTTTCAAAAATATTCGCTGTTCCATTTGCTGATGTGGTCGATTTCAAGTTCAAAACCTGTTGAAAAAGGAGCACGGACAGCAAAAGAATTTGGGTAACAGCTTTCGTCATTGTCATCAAAAGTAGTCCATCTTAGTGTTAAATATATGGATAAATATTAATATGTAAATGTCTAGTATCGAACCCGAGACCTCGGGATTGCACACTTTACAAACAAGAATAATGAATAATAAATATATATATATGTTAAACGTATCGTATATATATATTTATAAACACTTAATGGACTAAATGGTCGTTAGTTATTAACCGTATGGACTAACTATCATTAATAACGAAAGATAAGGACTAGAATGTAACTTGGGAGTCAAGAAGGATCTAGAACACCCTTGTGGGTGCCTAGGCCGGTCGATCATGGTGAGGGGAAGCCCAACCCATGCTTGTCTTGTCCTCCAAGTTTACTCTAGTATATATACAAGGCCAAGGATTAGGGTTTCACATCTTTTGTGCACACACACTAACCCTAAATCTTTTCTCTTGTTTCTTTCTTTTGTGGCCGATCGACTCACTCCCATCCTTAGGGTTTGGATCGATTTTCCTAAGGCTAAAAATATAAGTGTTTTGTTTACTTGCATCAAACCTTTATTCGTTGGTAGTTTGTGTGTACAAGAACGAGGTAACAACATACTTTTGTTGTTATCAAGGGATCGATTAACAAAATGGTAAGGGGTTAATCATTGATCCATATAAACCCTAATTAGGGTTCTTCATATTGTTAAAGACAATTGCTTTTGATTCTTGTTCGGGCTAGAATCACCACGGTACGTTCCTATTTAATTTATGTTAATCTCTTATGTGTTATAGATGTTCCTACGCTTCCGCAAATGTGTTTACCTATTTTATGATTGTCATGATTCTTATATTCTAACAGTGGTATCACGAGCTTGCTATAACATGTAATTGATTACATAAAACACATAAAAAACGAATTTTGATTGTGTTAGATACATGTTTTGGATCTAGGGTTTTGTTTTTTTACCCTAACCCTAATTTGGGGGGGGGGGGGGTCGATTTATTCCATTAACCCTAATTAGGGTTTGTGGTTTTATTAATTAATTGGATTAGAAACCCTAGGTTGCCTACATGTTTATGTGTTATTTGGGCGTATCCTTGACCTAATTGGTAATTGTTATGCTTTGATCCGTGACGAAACATGCATGTTAGTCATGGGTTATTAATTGTTTATTAATTGTTAAGCTTTTCACATGTTTAGATAGATCTAATAATGGGGAAGACCCCATAATTATTAAAATCAATTATGTGCTATGTGGTATGTGATTAGCTTTGGCCTACGCAATTGACTTGTCAATGTATGTGGCTCACTTCCATTAAGAGGTGAAGGCCCTAGTTAATTATATGCATATAAAAACCTAGAATTGATTTTGTTAGGATTTTTTTTTTCTAAAAAGATTGCATGTGGCTAATGTTTCACCTTTATAATTGTTATGTTATTAGTTGTTTTTATTTGTCTTTATTACTTGTTTTATTGTTTGATTGTTGGACACGTTTGTAAGCAATAAAAGGGTAATTTTTCCATAAAGAAAATAATACGGACTAATAATGGTGAAACCCTAAGTGATAAAGTAAGAATCTTGCAAGGTCTTAAGTGCCGCTAGTGGTCCGATTCGCACAGTAATGAGCTCCCAGGCGAGACTAGCAAAATTCATACTTTATTACATGATTTTGAGATTGAATCCATAAACTTTTGCTTGATTGATGTTTTGTACAAATATGCTTTTAAAATTAAGTCCTTTAAGACGATATTCATAACCGTGATTTGAAGGCTTAGAAAAGAGCCTTAGAGTCTGCCTTGGTTATCACAATCTTGAATATGTCTTAAACGAATTACTTTTAAAATCATAATTGTAGAAAGTCATCTTAGGGTTTATTAAACCTCAAGTAAAACTTTGTGTATTAATTTCACGAATTGGTAATAAAAAAAAGTTTTAAAAACTTATGTTATAAAGATGAGTGCATGCATCTTTATACATGTTTTGATTTTCATATAAAAAATTTATACCCTAAAAATTTAAGTTACATGCCATCTAACTATAAGAAACACTTGAAGTTATTATTTAGTAAACGTGAGACGCAGGCTAAATTTTAATGACAAGGTAAATTTCCGAGTGTGCGTGAGACCACACATGGAGAATTTGCAGTTTCTAAGTTAGACGACTTAATTAAGTTGATGCGTGAGACCTAGAGCTTAAGGCATGAGATGGGATGAAACATGCTTACATGACAAATTGATGAATCAATTTGATGTAAATCCCATAATGATCTAGGAATTGGAAAAGTGTTTGCCAATTATTGTTCGACAGATTACCATCTTTTATACTTTCACCACTAGCAGATCAACTGATGTGGTGGAATCTATGTAAAGTTGGATCCTAGATTTTCAAGAAAATATGTCGGTTATATGAATATATCCTTGGGTATTATATTTTCTTGGAAATATAAATTATCGAAAATACTAAAATTGAATTTTGCAAATTCTTTAAATGTATTAATGCAACTCAAAACCGTAAACGTAAGTTATTCTTTTAATTGATCTACACCCGTTTGGGTTTTTTGGTTAGAGTCAATATTTACAAAAAGAATAAATATAGTCTTCTTTCCATTAGGAGAAGTATGAGACTTAAATCCTATTCCTTTTCATGAATGAGAAAGGTACAATAAGATGATTAGAATTGTCTAAATTCTAAATACATAACTCATAGCAATCTTTAATAGTAAGAGTATATGCACCTTATGAGTTATTAAATTAGAAGCTAGACTAATTACTGCATAATGGTAAAAGACGAATTAGATTATTTTATCTAGTTGTTTTGGTTTGACCATTTACAATACTACATACAATTGTTGGAATGGTGAATCTATAAAGGAAGAAATTGCATGCCCAGTTTTTTCAAGTTAATAGTTTGGAATGTGATGAATCACATTTATGTAGTAGATTACATCCTTTTATAACCTATATAATTGTTTGAATGGGTTTTCTTAAAAGATGTAGGAAAGTAAACAAGTACACTATTTCCTTTCACTGATTAATGAAACATTTACAATGTTGTCAAATTCAGTGGGAGTATTGTGTTCTTATGGCTGAATAAGGGATTATTATAATGTTCTCTAATTCAGTGGGAGTTACAAGACTTATTGTCTTGATTGTAACTTAGATTATCTTTTGAATATCTCAAGGTAATTACTTTCCAAATATAGACACTAATATTTTCAAGGATAGTCATGTACGTTTCCTTGATTGATTGAGTAAACTCTATATCTACTAAGTTATGTTAATGACACAAATCATATTGTTCAAATTAACAAACGCGTGCGTGTTGTTTATATGATACATGGTGTTGTACCATGCACAAGTGGGAGAAATCTTCATTATGTGCAAAGAACAACACATAAGTATATGATTTAAAGGACTCTCTTAACTGCAAAGTAAGAGATTGTAATTCTAATTAGATTAATACATCTAATCTTAGAAACACTTGGTGTTAAAATTTAGTAAACGTGAGACGCAGACTAAATATTAACAACAAGGTGAATTTTCATGTATGCGTGAGACCAACATGGATAATTTACAGTTTCTAAATTAGACATCTATTAGAACAATTGTGTCAAATAATAATACTACTTCAGCTTTAATATTTATGTATTAATGGAATGACATAAATGCATGAAGTAATATAATACTACTTCAATAATTATGTATTCTTAGAATGACATAAATAAATAAAGTAGTGTGTTAACTTGAAAATATTATTGAAACCAAATGATGGTGTTCATGATTACTTTAATTATACATGTTTATACTTTATTATATAGTTATAAATGTGAAGTCTTCTAAGTATTACAAGATTTATAATTAAGTAAAACGTTAGCTTGTTATGGTCTTTTAATTAAGACATATACAAGAAGTCATTGAGTTAATCAATGATTAATAACGTATAGTGGGATTATAACAAGTTTATGTTTTTATAAAACATAAACATGAAGTGACTTGGTCAAAAGTACTTGTGTTATAAAGCATGCAATTGATTTGGAAATACTATTATACCATTAAGTTGACTTAGTTGGTAAATAAGTATGCCAACAGGAATATGGTTATCTTATATATATTGTTAGATCTTCTTACAATATTAATTCTAATTGAAGTACCACATATGGATAGTATGTTCAGTTAGGGAATCAAACTCTTGTTAGATTGTTTGATTGAAGATAACTATGATTTCTTTTCTTCCAAAAGTTATCAAGGTTAGAAATTGAGTATGAATTGAATATACTCAATTAGACTCCTAGAAGATTAATAAGACGTTATTGAATTATGAAATGTGATGAATCACATTAAGTCTTAAATTGAAGTTCTGAATTTGTTAAGCTACTTACAAGAAGGTTGTTAACAAAAGAATATCAGGAACTATCAATGTGTATCTGTAATATCCTAAAAGAGAACGTTGGATTGTTGCTCTAATTGCTAAGTATTTTATTCTATATAATACTAAAGGCGAGTGGGAGTATTTTATCTTGAAAAGATAGAATTACAAGATACATAATCTTCTAAAACCACACTAGTTAAAATCATGATGAGGCTTAACATGTAAAAGATAAACCTCAAGATGATGGAATTATCATTCATAGATCCACTTGGATATCTCATATATTTAATGAATATACTGACGATTATATGATGTAGTATTACCAAAATAATGAATTGGGTAAATTACTCATATTATGAATGTTAAAGATGCAGTTTATAAAGATATTCAAATTTAAAAATTTGGTTTATCTTAATTCTTAATAGTTAGAGAATGATGATGAGTTTATTCAAAGATAATGTAACCCTAGTGGTTTAAATCTTTGTGAAATAATCATATGGACAAAATTGTACACATATATTAATGAATACCTTATGACAAGATTATTAATCATACTTAAGCAATTAACTATGATTGAATACTCTTTCTTAAGTACATTAAAGATATAAAGATGATAATTGTCATATTTACATGAATGTGAAATTTGACAATGGAATATCAAAAACTCCTTCTTGAATAATTACTTGAGCAAGGACGATAAGTAATCAAAAAGGAGTTTATGAATTCAAGAAAATCTTTGGAAGTGTACAAAATGCAATAATCCATGAACGGATAAATGCATGCATCTAGGAGATTATTCTTATGATAAATTATTAAATCTATATTTAGGTTTATAATTAAAATAAGGTAATTTCTAAGTATTCCTGAAAGCTAGTGGGAGTATTATGTTTGATTTACTAAATCATATATGTTGTATAACATATAAGAGTAACATTCCATATAAGTAAAATGTTAGACTTAATTTGGAATGAAACGTTACTTGAAAGATTTAGGAAATATAACATACAACCTTGAAACAAAAGTTTATTATTAAATAAACAAGTGCGGTAAATAAATTCTAAATAGAATATGATATATTATTTAGGATGACTAAATGGATATACATATTTGTAAAGATCAAACATGAATAAAATCTAAGTTTGACTGAAGGATTTTCATGTGCATTATATTATTGTTGTATCATGCTTAAGTGCTTAAATGATTTGACAATATTTGATATCCAATTAAAAGTTATTATATAACTTGTGTAATAGATATTCTAATGGAAAATGTTTGAAATTAGAATAATGATCCTCAAATTGGAATAGCTCCTAAACATTACACATTGGATATTAGTTTACGGAAATTTTAAGAGCATATTGTGTTTAATATACAATGATGCTGGTTTAATTGAGATAACACTCAATAACTAGTCATGAAGGATTTCATGAGAACTAGTTGTGCTCAACTAAGAGCATAGTTGCATTATACATTAAAGAATTAGAATACTTGAAACTTTAAAATGTTTGAAAGTTTGATTATCATAAATTGGTGATTGAGGATATCACACTATTTATGAAGAATTATGTAGCTATATCAAGATAGTTGGATATACACATACAAGAATTTTAATTATTGAATTCTTGAAAGAAGTATTCTCAAAATTCAGATAGATCAAAGTTAGATGAAATTATGCCTTGTCAACAAGTATGATTGTCATTACTTGAGGCATAATTGTCTTCAAGTTATTTCTTGAGACAAGATTCATTAACTAGAATTATCATGCATTGATCTATTTAGTGTTTGGATAAAGGACATTAAGCAATTATTATTTATAATGAATTAAAGTACTTAGTACGTTTGTTTTCATTAATAATAAAGTGTGTCCTATATTTGCATGTTTAAATCCGTGAATAACTTATGTTATTCTAAATTGTCCATTGTCGATTAATGATATGGGAATATCATTAAACTAAGACAAATCTGAGTATTGGTTAAGAATGTACTTGAAAGTATATTGATGCGTTGACATACCAATTTCACATGATATTCGATGAATTGAATATTGGACTTGTCCCAATAATATGATTTAATATTTAATGTGAGAATCATATTTAAAGTTATCCTCAGACTTGAGATACCAGATAAGTGTCATGGATGTAGTGCATTTTTGTGAAGCAATCTACCGCTCACCGTAACAGGGAGTCATAAGGGTTGTTTTCAGAAGTGTTGCAAAGTTCATGGGTTATTCTTGTAGTTAAGAGAGAATTTGTTCCTTCTGATTTGTTCAGAAGTTTAATACTGCTGGGCCCCTCGTAGGGTTGGCAAAATGTTTGCGTGGCCACGCCCAAAGTCTATCTGGAATACGTTCAGATGTTTTGGTAATTTTGTTAAATCATAAAGAGACGAGAAACAGAAATTTAATAAAGAACCTCACATCTTTATTAATGTGGTATTAGTAATGAAAGGATAATTATAATGATGAATCATTAAAGGTTTTTCAGGAAACCTAGCTCGGATTGAACTAGGGGCATTGGAGTGTTGCAAGACGCTAACCAATGTCATTTTACTATTAATAGATATCCAAGTGGGAGCTGTTAAATATATGGATAAATATTAATATGTAAATGTCTAGTATCGAACCCGAGACCTCGGGATTGCACACTTTACAAACAAGAATAATGAATAATAAATATATATATGTTAAACGTATCGTATATATATATATATATATATATATATATATATATTTATAAACACTTAATGGACTAAATGGTCGTTAGTTATTAACCGTATGGACTAACTATCATTAATAACGAAAGATAAGGACTAGAATGTAACTTGGGAGTCAAGAAGGATCTAGAACACCCTTGTGGGTGCCTAGGCCGGTCGATCATGGTGAGGGGAAGCCCAACCCATGCTTGTCTTGTCCTCCAAGTTTACTCTAGTATATATACAAGGCCAAGGATTAGGGTTTCACATCTTTTGTGCACACACACTAACCCTAAATCTTTTCTCTTGTTTCTTTCTTTTGTGGCCGATCGACTCACTCCCATCCTTAGGGTTTGGATCGATTTTCCTAAGGCTAAAAATATAAGTGTTTTGTTTACTTGCATCAAACCTTTATTCGTTGGTAGTTTGTGTGTACAAGAACGAGGTAACAACATACTTTTGTTGTTATCAAGGGATCGATTAACAAAATGGTAAGGGGTTAATCATTGATCCATATAAACCCTAATTAGGGTTCTTCATATTGTTAAAGACAATTGCTTTTGATTCTTGTTCGGGCTAGAATCACCACGGTACATTCCTATTTAATTTATGTTAATCTCTTATGTGTTATAGATGTTCCTACGCTCCCGCAAATGTGTTTACCTATTTTATGATTGTCATGATTCTTATATTCTAACACTTAGCTCCACGGTTTTCTTCGGCTCCTTGATAGAATTTGATATGCTCGCATCATCATAAGTAGTCCGTGATTCCTCCACGATTTTCTTCGGCTCCTTGTTGACAGCAATTGACATGCTTTTGATCTCATTAACATGATCCTTGTACTCTTTTCGCACCACTTCCAACAAAGCTTCTCCATATTGATCACACCATTTCCTGAAATTTTCATCAATATTAGTGAGAGCTCAAGAAAAGTAACTACTACGTATCCAAGAATTCTGACATTTTTCTTACTTGCCAAAGAATTTTTTCATATGAGCTTTGAAGATTGTAACGCTAACAGATCTTTATGCCTTGCTAAAAAGTAGTTTGGTTTTTGAGGTTGCAACATTTAGGCTATATGGTTTAGATTAGTACAATATAGCAGCTTATTGCTCCAAGTATCGATAAAAACCTACTGATTTCATTTGTGCAAACTCGTGTTGATCAGAGAGGACTGGCATATAAGCTTCTTTATCACCTAGTATTGCCCCTCCAACCCGACCCCTGTCCATTACCACGAATAAAGAGAAGCTTACCCTTGAAACCATACTGAAGATGCACCTGATGTGATAATCTGTGTAGGGCGATTGAAGTCCTTGCAGCGTTTCCTCCTTGGCCCCTGCACATGATAATATCACTTGTCATTATATGTCCAAAACAATGGAGCACTAATTGTGGCACGTCTTGAACGTTTGACAAAATAGCAAAATAAACAAACCTTGTGATTATAGGCGCGACATCATAAGCTTTAGCAGCTTCTTCAGTTGTGTTAAAAGTTCCAAGCCAAACACAAACCCCTTTACACGGATCATGAATCTCAGCAGCCTATTTTCCCCATGGACGATGACGGATCTTTCGGCATTGGGTTTTCCTTTTCCTAGAGGAACCGGACCTCTCGACTGCTTGATCATTAGATTTCACAGATCTTGAACCTATAACACACAAAAATCAGAAAAATAAGCTTTTCAAGTCAACCCAAACAATTAAGATTACATTCTTATAATTAAAGAACATTATTCGAACAGAAAAGATAAACTCAAGAAACATTTCAGATCCTATAGATGCTTAGAATTTTCATAACCAAACCACTAGCATGGCGACTTCAAGGCTGTTTGGCAGGAATTAAACTCGAGACCTCTCACAGTTTAGCCACGATCCTTTCGCCACTACCCCTAAGTGGTTGCTTTTTGCTCAACATAACAATCAGTATTGCGTTGGCAATAATAAGTTTCCCTATCCTAACCTAACCACCTTTAAGCATCAAGATTACTTACACATCGTATCAATACGCAATAAACTACTTAGAAATCATATCCAAGTAAAGGAGTAACCGAGGCGAGCAGTGCCAACCTCGAGCTCGATTTGACTACTAAACCTCTGGCTCGAATGCGCCTACCTTTCAAGCTATGCTAGACATATTTTACTTAACTCAACTCGATTAATAAATCATGTTCCTACTCGAGTAGCTCAAGCTCGACCTCAGCTCAATTAAATTCAAGCCAATTCAGTATTTTCCAAGTCGGTATCTCAAAGCTTTATCCTCTCGTTCACACCCCTAATTCGACTTCCTTCGACACGTGACCATAACCACAAACCCTAAAAACTAAAAAACAGATCAAAACCCCTAATCCAAAATACGAAACCCAGTCGCGCTAATCCTAACAACAACTAATTCAAACAATTCAACCACAAAATCAAACTAAACACAAAATTCAATAATAACACAAATCAAATCAATCAATCAATCCAAATATACCTTGTATGAAGAGCCTTTATTCCGCAACAAATAAGAATCAGCATCGAAGATGATACATGAGATTGCTCACCTACAAATATTAGCAGCCTCATACTATAAACTATAAAATAAAATAAAAAAAATAAAATAAAAAACAAAAAAACGATCAAATTAATAATCCCAAAATCAAAACCAAACCTAATAAAAAGTTTATTATTACCTGATCTGACAAATACACAATCCATATATATCTTTTTTCATAAAGCTTAAAGTAAGGGCGGGAGTCTTCAACAACATGAACCAAAGCACAAATTTTATATTGATCCCTTTTGACCTGCTACCCCACATGCCCATATTACCACTTATATTAATTCAACATAAAACAATAGTACTATCTTAAACAAAGACCCTGGTTTCAGTTTGTGCACAATCTACAGCATCCCATCATGATTTAAAAACCAATTACTCCTCATCAAATATACTAAGACAAAGTTATAAAGTTAACGTAAGCGTAACTAAACTATTTCACATTACAACAAAGGCAAATAGTAGGTAACAATATATATACACAATAATCATGTAAACCTCAGTAAACTGAATTGATTTTAGACATTAAATAAACACAAATTCACAACAGAAACAAAAAAAAAACGGATCATCATATATCATATTTTGAGTAATAACTCGAAGACCGAAAGCCTGCCATCGGCTCAGATAGGTGAACTATCGACTAAAGAGGATATGTCCGGCATGGCTGCAATGATAATAAGTTGGCATGCCAAGATGCGGATAACCTCAGCTTTATCGAATTCACTCAAACTCGTCATAGCCTACAACAATCGTTACATAAATGTATTTCACTTGGAACATGATTATAAACAAAGACTTAGCTCAGATTAGTTGATGGCCTGGTTGTGCACATGGAGGTTGCTGAGGCGAACGGTTGTCGCACTCTACCATCCTTCCACCTTGTTAATACAAATATCGCCTAAAAACGTTATTTATATTTTACGATCTTTGCTAAGTTTTGTTAATTACAAAGTATGAAGTTTAGTTATAAGTAAATCATCACTTTAAGTGTTTAAGTCTTGTTTAACTAAGGTTTGAATTTCCTATTAAACAAAACATTGTTTTTATTTCTTAAACTAGAAAGTGTCTTGTCACATCACATTTGTTTCTTAATATAGTAAGGTCACATCACATTTAGGGCAAGCTTTGTCAATATACATTTATGGTAAGAAGTGTGTTTGACTTACTAAGTGGTTGCTTGCAAGTTTAGTGTTTGACTTTATATTATGAGATGTGACCTTGTTTGGTTTGAGAGATTTATTGCAAAAACCAACTGTAGCCCTGGCGGTACCCTGGGGATACACGGGCGGAACCCTCCTGAGTGGTCCGCCGTATCCGCCAGACCTGCAGAATGGTTTGCTATAAATACCAAACCATTTGTTAGTTTTGAGTTACCCTTTTAGGACATATTTTAACATACTCTCTCAACTAACTCAGTAACCTTTTGATTTGTGTGATTCTCTTATGTAGCAAGGGACTTCACAAGATCATTCAAGAAGTTACAAGCTTCAACTCTAAAGTTGCAAGTCTTGGTAGCTTGGTCATGTATAAGCTTTGGAAGTTTATACTTCATGTGTGTCATGTATATAGAAGTAAGTGGTTAGTATTCTAGGCCTCAAAAAATGTAGTGTGTCGGGAGTTGTTGTACCCTTGTAAAGAACTAACGGGAGTGGTTGTACCCTTGGTAAAGAACTCGACATCTAGCTTAGTGTCGGTAAAAGCGTAAGCGACGATGGGAGTGGTTGTACCCGTGTAAAAGAACTCGACATCTAGCTTAGTGTCGGTAAAAGTGTAAGCGACGTTGTAAAGGTTTTCTCCGCCGGTGAAAGGAGCTTGTTGATTAGTGCTTATAACTCTCGAGTTAGAAACTCGGGGCGTGGATGTAGGGCAAGGAAAAAGAGTCCTTGTAGCTGAACCACGATAAACAATCGTGTTGTGGTTTGATCGTTTCTTTCTTTATCTTTGCTTATTACATGTTGTTCGTTAGTTAGAATAGCTAGTTACATATAAAGCTTTTCAAAGAACTAAACAAGTAAATATGTGTTTATATCTTTAAACAAAAGTAAAGCTTTTCAAAGAACTAAACAAGCAAAGTTAGGATCATGACATGCAAAGCTTTTCAAAGTATGAAAATAGTAAAGTTAGAATTATTATTCACATGAAAAGCTTTTCAAAGAATCAAACATATAACATTGTATTTATATCTTTAAGCAATCGTAAAAGCATTTAAAAGATATTCAAGTTAAAAAGGAATTAAAAAGCGGTAAACTATTCAACCCCCCTTCTAGTTTTCCACAATTGGTATCAGAGCTACATTACTCAAGATCTTTAAAATAGAATGTATTTTAAAACTTGGATCGATCCATAGATTTTGAAAATCTCAAAGAAGGGCAACCTATCCAAAACCCACCGCTATTTGAAAAAGAAAACTTACTTCAATGGAAAAGTAATTTTGAAAACTATGTGAAATCAATTGATCAAGATCTTTGGCATATTATTTCTTTTGGTGATTTCAAACCAAAGAAAAACAAGTTTTTGAAAACCAAGATAACTATCTTAAACTTGATAAAAATACTAAAGCTAAAACAATGATTTATAAAGCTTTAGTACCAAATATGAAAGAATGTAGTTTTGTCAAACGGCTAATGATATTTGGAAAATATAATAAACTTTCATCAAGGAATATGTCAAGTCAAAGATGATCAATTTGAACTTACATATGAATTAGAAGTTTTAGAAAAACTAATTGATAAACACTTAGTAGAATTTAATACATGTGCTACTAGTTTAAATGTTTTAAATGAAGGTACAAGTGAAGATGAGTACGTGTGTTTTGATGAACCTGCTTGCGTATCTTGGAATGAAATGGATGTTGACGAAGACAATGATCCGGTAGTTAATTATCAATTTATTGATACAACAAGCAAGGTGTAAGTAAAGGTGATTACTCGTGTCAAGCTCGTAGTAGACTTGCTTGCGATTCATGGAATTACACGGATGAAGATGAAGTCAATCATCCGGTTTGTAATTCTTAACTTGATAAAACATCAAGCAAGGTACACTTTGTAACCAAACATTTTTGCTTTGATTAATTTATCCTAGAGTTTTCTAAACTAAAAAATGAGTCTAAACGTTTATGCAACATGGACCTAAAAACTATCTTCAAGAATGAGTCTTCAAAATCTTTTAAGAATATCTTTGAAAAGGAAATCTTATTAGAAAATTAAATGTCTAGAATTGCGAGTAATGTTGAAATTGATCTAGAATGTAAATTATATCTAGATTACAAACATGAGATTAAAATGCAAAATGAGAAAGGAAAAATTATTAGGTAAATTTGATGAAAGCTCAAAATCTCTTGAAAGATTGTTGAGGAGTCAAAGGTTATTTAAAGATAAAACCGGATTAGGACTTAACTCAAAAGCACCATCAACTAATAAAACAAAGCAAGTAAAATTTGTCAAACCTAGAAGAGAGATTTAGAAATAATTCAATCTCTAATTGAAACTCATGATAAAAAGATTAGGATTATTATTCTCTATGCTTTTATATGATTATCTAACCTTCTTGGATACATGAGCTATTGAGTTTCAAAGCGTGTCGTCAAACCAAGATTTTACGCGTAATGCTTATCCGCTTGATAGCATCTCTATGCAATTTAAAAGGTACGCATTACTTCAACTTGACTTTGATTGTCTCTTGTTTCTAGCATTATGTGTTCGAATATGTGTTATTTGTAACACTCTAAAGTGTCTACCTGCTATTTGTAAATAACTAAGATTAGATTCTATGCAACAAGGAATTTAGTCTTTAGTACTAGTAGGAGATATAAGGTGTTTTGGTTCTTTAACCATCAAGAGATAAACACGAAAAACTCATGAGTAAGTCTCACTCAACTCTTGCTTACAAGTGAGCTAACTAAGAATTTCCTTAAGTGTTAAAATGTCTAACACTTTTGTGATGCTTGCAAAACAAACCTTTGTTAAACAACTTTCTCAAACACCATACTTTGAGTCTTTAATTGTGTTTTTCTTCGATCACTCCTTTATGATAATCTCACATAAAACACACAAGGTGAAATAAATCACATTAGGATATATTAGGATGTGTGAATGAAAATGAGTTTTCAACATCTAGGATTTACACATTAAATGAGACACATAGTCTCATGATGTTGTACCTCTTGGACTTTTTCTAAACAAATAGAGTTCATAGTGTCTTAAGTAAGAAAACCCAAAGAGTCGAGGAGTCGTTGAATATAATATTTAACGAGTGATCTCCTCCTTCTAAGATATTATCTTTGGTAGATGATAATGATGCGTGGGAATCGCAACAGGCTTTACCTCTCGAGGGATCTCGAGAAGCTTACAACCCCCACCAGGCAGTGTACCTGATCGTTGTAGTATAGTATAGTGACAAGTACCGGGGGATTGATCGTTCAGCTTAGGAATAGTGTCGCTAGGATTAGAAAACCTAATTACTAGTTCTAAAGATGAGGGATGATTATTTTTATATTTTTATATTTTTATGAAAGCAAGTAAAATCTCGGGTTTTGGAAGAGTGGGCAGAATTAGTTGCTATTCAACTAACCCAAAACTAATATATAATCAAAATAAAATAACAAGAATGAAATTAAACTAAATATTACAAAGGTTGTGAGCTGTAATTGGAGAAATTGTGTTTACTTAGACTTCACTACTCCCTAGATATCTTTTACACGTTAATTACTTGTTATAATTGTATGGATGACGGATTGTATTCCTTAATACCATTCATGGGGTGGCATACATAACTCCCCAATTCTATGAGCTCTTATCTCCTCCTACACCATGACCCAGCACAACTATAGGGATTGTAAACAGTGGCTCATGCATTAAATACAACCAATAAAGACCTAGTATGCCTCGGTTTATGTTTCTTAAGACGTTCAAGCATGTTACCATTTGGAGATCTGCCAGTTTTCTTAAGCCTAACATATAAAATCATTCATCCAAGACAAGAATAAACAAGTAATCAACACATAATCAACATCTAGGTTTCATTAGATCTAAGCAAACACAAAAGAGATCTAGCCTAGCATAATGGAATTGAGACAAGAACAAGATATAGACAACCAACACATAGACATATTGATTGAATTAGAAGAACACTTATCTCAATTACAATGCAAGGTATCAAGGGTTTGGAACCCTTGAAAAACCTGTAAAAGTTGCACCAAATTCGTCTTTAGGGTTTCTCCAAAACTTCTCTCAAACTTCTTTTTTTTTAATGAAAAAACTAGAAAACTATATATAGGAAAACTGGGCTGACGGCGTCAAGACAAGCATGTGATGCCGTCACCTCGCCGCCAAATACTTCCTCGGACGGCCTTGATCTACTTATGACGGCCTGTGTGACGCCGTCACCAACCACGGTATTTTATTCTTGGTACTTTGACGCCGTCAGGATAACTTTTGACGCCGTCATCAACTACGGTATTTTATTCTTGATGTCTGACGCCGTCAAGGCATTACTCTTGACGCCGTCACCTAGTGTTTCCAGCATGGAAAATTGATACTTTGCCGTTTTCTTCACTTTTATGCTCCAAAAACGTCCAAAATGGCTTCTTTTCCAGAATTCACTCTCCAAGTACCTAAAATCACAAAAGGAACGATTTAGGGCAATATTTGATCAAATAAAGTCGGATTCGGGCTTAAATGACCCCCTAAAAACGGATCATTTTTCGCCTCATCATATACCCTTACACTTGAGATTTGCTTGTCCTCAAGCAAATGTGCTTTTATTCTACTCAAAAGACAAGTTAGGGGTCATTTAACACTAATATAAAAGTAATTACAACAAATAATCGTTCCACTAAAAACTAATAGACAAGCACGGAGGTCATACACTAGCACCTCACAAATAGTGTTTAGATACTCACATCTCTCGGGTGTAATAAAGTAATATAGCATTATGGAAATGGAAGATATCTCTCACTACCTGTCATAGCAAAATAGATTACCATAGGCTTGGGAAAGGATCAAACCTCCACCACATGGCGTAAACACCTAGGATAAACTATCAAAGAGGTCTTTTAAAGGGTTGTAACGTTAGGTATAGGGATATGAATTACACGGTTTTGTTGGATAAAGGAAGTTTTACTGGTGGCGAGTTAACAATCTTGGTTAATTACATGTACAAGATGGCGTTGCTAAGCCAAGACTAGACTCGACTTAAGCTAATAAATGAAAAATAACAAGAACATAAAATAAACATAGAATGAAACGGGATGGTAGTCCGTATGTTTTTTCTCTTTTCCTTTTTCTATTTTTTTTTCTTTTTCTTCTTTTTTTTTCGATTTTTTTCGATTTTTTTTTTTTTTTTTTTTTTTTTTTTTTTGCATACACTCTTACCCTACCATCTAAAATAATACATCATAGGGGTTGAACATTCCCCTTACACTTGAATCTTTACATACTTTACATTCAACTATTCTAATGACTCGAATTAAGAAAATCAAAACACTTGGAGCACTTTTAAGATTAACGTACATATGGGGGTAATAATATTATGTTCTTCCCCATTACTCCATAAAATAAGTACTTACCCATGAGTCCCAATCGTCCAAAAACAATATGTACAAGGATATGACTCGACTTAGCAACCATGTAATCAATTAAAAAGTTAACTTAGGGTTTAACAAGTAATAATAATGCACTAAAAATGTGCGCATACACGGAAGGCTAAGGCGATTTGGTTGTACATTTAAGTGGGGTGTAACAAATTCTTCCTTTAAGTAAGATGCTTAAAGTTAGAAACGAAAAGATAGGCTCGGAGGGGTGTACTAGGGGTTTCGTGTACAAAAAATGAGTACAACGCTAAGGGTGTGGGAAAAATTAGTTGACTTAACTAGCCAAGTAATATGACTTAAATGGTCAAGTAATCATGATACGGGTTTAACACAAGGGTGGTCCTAATGCCTCTTATCATGTAGTAAATCCTACCACACGAATGTAGTCTCACTAGCGGTCTCGGGATGCATCACTAACGCAAGTTCTAGAATCTAAATGCTACCGGTACACTCATAAGCACTAATAATGAATGTTTTTCCTATCAAATCTAAAGGCGAACCTCACATTTTTGGGTGGAAAATTTTTCTGAATATACGGTTATGTGCTAGTCAGACAATCTCCTATCCATGAGACGCTTGCTATGGCTAAAGTTTCACTCCTAAATGTTGTAAAAAATTTTAAATTTGGTCGCTAAAATTACACTAACAAGTATTTCTCGTAGTTTTATTACACATCTACCATTAAACAAAACAAACTCAGGCGAAAGTGCATATGTAAGGTATCATCTTTTTACCCTCCCCTTACACTTAAGATGAACATTGTCCCCAATGTTCAAGTAAAGAATGTAAAAGTGAAAAAGTAAAGAGAATGAAATCAAATACTCCCCTGATTCGCTCGGTGTGGATTATAGGTGGCCAGGTTAAATCTTCTTCCAAGAAAACGAACAATCAAAGCTTCCCTTCAAGAATATAAATCATCTCCTTGTCGAACATAACCTGTGAAACCTGACAAAATAGACAAGACAACCTCGCGTAAAATCGGCGGCATCCTATATAAGTTCATAAATCCTAGAAAACAAAGTAAGATATAATGCTTGTGGAATGAAGTTTGCAGATTTCCTGGAGATTATAAAACTTAATAATTCACAAAAACCATAAGACTCCGTTAGAAAAACAAAACCGGTAAAATTTCCAGATTTTAACTCCTGACGCCGTCAAGAGTAATACTCTGACGCCGTCAGAATGGACCTGTAGAAATTCTTATGTTAAGTTTCCGGAAAATTTCTGGAAAAACTTGGTCCTACTTCCTGGAAAATCCTGCAAAAACTTCATTATGACTCAATACAAGCATTTGACTCTAACGAATACGAATATACATGTTCATTTAATATTGTGGAGAATCATGATCGGTTTGTTTCTTAAAAACATATTTGGGGTTTCCCCTTACACTTATCTTTTGCAAAAATACTTTTAGGTTGGAGTTAAGACTAGGCCAAACAACATAATAAAGTATTTCCACATTTTATTTTAGAAACATGATCAACCAACAATAAAAACAAAACATGCATACGGAAGCAAATAACAATCAAACAAATAAAATCACACAAAACATGGGTTGCCTCCCAAGAAGCGCTTTTCTTTATTTACGAGTCTTGTAGCTAGACTCAAAGTCATGGGTTACTACGTGATCTCATCATTTGAAATGATATACCCCATATAGTTGCGATCATTACTGTTATGGTGGTAGTGCCTCAATCTGTCGATACTCGCGATCACCTTCCCACCTAATTTGCTTCTCAAGCTAGCTACCCCATCTTGGCTCAATCCTTCGATTGTGAATGGCCCATACCACCAAGGACTTGGTTTATCGGGTGGTATTGTTGTTTCCAAGTGCCTCAAGAGCACCAAGTTCCCTTCCTCAAATGGTGTATGATTTTTTTCGTGTTGAGTGTGTTTGAGTTTAATCGGAGCCTTATTGCTTTTTCTTTTTTCATCCTTAGCTTTCTTATAGCTTTTGATTCTTGCCTCCCATGCAAGAATCTTGTTCTGAACTCGAATGGGTGTCGTGCCAATGTTGTTTTTGATCATTTTCCAACTCAGATTCTCATGCCCATTTCGCGGGGTCATGTGGAAGCTAATCTTTCTTTTTCCAGATTTAAGCTCAATCTTCCTATCTTCATACTTAATGACAGCCCCAGTGGTGGTGAGGAATGGTGCCCCAAGGATTATTGGCATGCATCCATCCCCTTTATCATCAATGATCATAAAATCAACGGGGTACATGAATCCTGCAACATTAACTAATACATCTTCTGCGATTCCTAGGGGGTATACGTACGAGTGTCCAACAAGAGATAACCTTACACGAATGGGTGTTGGCATTTTTGGCGTTAGTTGGATGTAAATAGTTAGGGGCATAAGATTTACTTCCGATCCTTGGTCGGCGAAAGCACTGATGCGTGGGAATCGCACCTTGCTTTACCTCTCGAGGGATCTCGAGAAGCTTACAACCCCCACCAGGCAGTGTACCTGATCGTTGTAGTATAGTATAGTGACAAGTACCGGGGGATTGATCGTTCAGCTTAGGAATAGTGTCGCTAGGATTAGAAAACCTAAATTACTAGTTCTAAAGGTGAGGGATGATTATTTTTGTATTTTTATATTTTTATGAAAGCAAGTAAAATCTCGGGTTTTGGAAGAGTGGGCGGAATTATTTGCTATTCAACTAACCCAAAGCTAAGATGCAATCAAAATAAAATAATAAAAATGAAAATAAACTAATTATTACAAAGTTGTGAGCAGTAATTGGAGAAATTGTGTTTACTTAGACTTCACTACTCCCTAGATATCTTTTACATGTTAATTACTTGTTATAATTGCATGGATGACGGATCGTATTCCTTAATACCATTCATGGGGTGGCATACATAACTCCCCAATTCTATGAGCTCTTATCTCCTCCTACACCATGACCCATCACAACTATAGGGATTGTAAACAGTGGCTCATGCATTAAATACAACCAATAAAGACCTAGTACGCCTCGGTTCATGTTTCTTAAGACGTTCAAGCATGTTACCATTTGGAGATCTGCCAGTTTTCTTAAGCCTAACATATAAATCATTCATCCAATAACAAGAATAAACAAGTAATCAACACATAATCAACATCTAGGTTTCATTAGATCTAAGCAAACACAAAGGAGATCTAGCCTAGCATAATTGAATTGAGACAAGAACAAGATATAGACAACCAACACATAGACATATTGATTGAATTAGAAGAACACTTATCTCAATTACAATGCAAGGTATCAAGGGTTTAGAACCCTTGAAAAACCTGTAAAAGATGCACCAAATTCGTCTTTAGGGTTTCACCAAAACTTCTCCCCTCCTAATGAAAAAACTAGAAAACTATATATAGGAAAACTGGGCTGACGGCGTCAAGACAAGCATGTGATGCCGTCACCTCGCCGCCAAATACTTCCTCGGACGGCCTTGATCTACTTATGACGGCCTGTGTGACGCCGTCACCACCTACGGTATTTTATTCTTGGTACTTTGACGCCGTCAGGATAACTTTTGACGCCGTCATCAACTACGGTATTTTATTCTTGATGTCTGACGCCGTCAAGGCATTACTCTTGACGCCGTCACCAAGTGTTTCCAGCATGGAAAATTGATACTTTGCCGTTTTCTTCACTTTTATGCTCCAAAAACGTCCAAAATGGCTTCTTTTCCAGAATTCACTCTCCAAGTACCTAAAATCACAAAATGAACGATTTAGGGCAATATTTGATCAAATAAAGTCGGATTCGGGCTTAAATGACCCCCTAAAAACGGATCATTTTTCGCCTCATCATATACCCTTACACTTGAGATTTGCTTGTCCTCAAGCAAATGAGCTTTTATTCTACTCAAAAGACAAGTTAGGGGTCATTTAACACTAATATAAAAGTAATTACAACAAATAATCGTTCCACTAAAGACCAATAGACAAGCACGGAGATCATACACAAGCACCTCACAAATAGTGTTTAGATACTCACATCTCTCGGGTGTAATAAAGTAATATAACATTATGGAAATGGAAGATATCTCTCACTACCTGTCATAGCAAAATAGATTACCATAGGCTTGGGAAAGGATCAAACCTCCACCACATGGCGTAAGCACCTAGGAGAAACTATCAAAGAGGTCTTTTAAAGGGTTGTAACGTTAGGTATAGGGATATAAATTACACGGTTTTGTTGGATAAAGGAAGTTTTACTGGTGGCGAGTTAACAATCTTGGTTAATTACATGTACAATATGGCGTTGCTAAGCCAAGACTAGACTCGACTTAAGCTAATAAATAAAAAATAACAAAAACATAAAATAAACATAGAATGAAACGGGATGGTAGTCCGTATGTTTTTTTCTCTTTTTCTTTTTTCTATTTTTTTTTTCTTTTTCTTGTTTTTTCGACTTTTTTTTTTTTTTTTTTTTTTTTTTTTTTTTTTTTGCATACACTCTTACCCTACCATCCGAAATAATACATCATAGGGGATGAGAATTCCCCTTACACTTGAATTTTTACATACTTTACATTAAACTAATCTAATGACTCGAATTAAGAAAATCAAAACAGTTGGAGCACTTTTAAGATTAACGTACATATGGGGGTAATAAGTGATGTTCTTCCCCATTACTCCATAAAATAAGTACTTACCCATGAGTCCCAATCGTCCCAAAACAATATGTACAAGGATATGACTCGACTTAGCAACCATGTAATCAATTAGAAAGTTAACTTAGGGTTTAACAAATAACAATAATGCACTAAAAATGAGCGCATACACGGAAGGCTAAGGCGATTTGGTTGTACATTTAAGTGGGGTGTAACAAATTCTTCCTTTAAGTAAAATGCTTAAAGTTAGAAACGAAAAGATAGGCTCGGAGGGGTGTACTAGGGGTTTCGTGTACTAAAAATGAGTACAACGCTAAGGGTGTGGGAAAAATTAATTGACTTAACTAGTCAAGTAATATGACTTAAATGGTCAAGTAATTATGATACGGGTTTAACACAAGGGTAATCCTAATGCCTCTTATCATGTAGTAAATCCTACCACACGAATGTAGTCTCACTAGCGGTCTCGGGATGCATCACTAACGCAAGTTCTAGAATCTAAATGCTACCGGTACACTCATAAGCACTAATAATGAATGCTTTACCTATCAAATCTAAAGGCGAACCTCACATTTTTGGGTGGAAAATTTTTCTGAATATACGGTTATGTGCTAGTCATACAATCTCCTATCCATGAGACGCTTGCTATGGCTAAAGTTTCACTCCTAAATGTTGTAAAAAAATTTAAATTTGGCCGCTAAAATTACACTAACAAGTATTTCTCGTAGTTTTATTACACATCTACTATCAAACAAAACAAACTCAAGCGAAAGTGCATATGTAAGGTATCATCTTTTTACCCTCCCCTTACACTTAAAATGAACATTGTCCCCAATGTTCAAGTAAAGAATGTAAAAGTGAAAAAGTAAAGAGAATGAAATCAAATACTCCCCTGATTCGCTCGGTATGGATTTTAGGTTGGCCAGGTTAAATCTTCTTCCAAGAAAATGAACAATCAAAGCTTCCCTTCCAGAATATAAATCATCTCATTGTCAAACATAACCTGTAAATCCTGACAAAATAGACAAGACAACCTCGCGTAAAATCGGCGACATCCTATATAAGTTATAAATCCTAGAAAACAAAGTAAGATATAATGATTGTGGAATGAAGTTTGCAGATTTCCTGGAGATTATAAAACTTAATAATTCACAAAAACCATAAGACTCCGTTAGAAAAACAAAACCGGTAAAATTTCCAGATTTCTGACTCCTGACGCCGTCAGAATGGACCTGCAGAAATTCTTATGTTAAGTTTCCGGAAAATTTCTGGAAAAACTTCGTCCTACTTCCTGGAAAATCCTGCAAAACTTCATTATGACTCAATACAAGCATTTGACTCTAACAAATACGAATATACATGTTCATTTAATATTGTGGAGAATCATGATCGGTTTGTTTCTTGAAAACATATTTGGGGTTTCCCCTTACACTTATCTTTTGCAAAAATACTTTTAGGTTGAAGTTAAGACTAGGTCAAACAACATAGTAAAGTATTTCCACATTTTAATTGAGAAGCATGATCAACCAACAATAAAAACAAAGAATGCATACGGAAGCAAATAACAATCAAACAAATAAAATCACACAAAACATGGGTTGCCTCCCAAGAAGCGCTTTTCTTTATTTATGAGTCTTGTAGCTAGACTCAAAGTCATGGGTTAACGTGTATCGCTTATGCTCACATAACCAAGTGTGAGCCATCTAATAGTCGCCTCATCTTTCTTATACTCGTCTCCTAACTCTAGGCACCCGCGATAATATCTTTTATTCTTTTCATGCGTGTACTTAAGTCCCTTTCTCTTATCATTCTCACTTAGCATTTCCATAGGCGGATACCTACTACACTTTTCCATTGAGAAATCCTTGAACCTAGGGTGTGTGCGGGGCATTTGATAGACAAATTCTTCATCCCCACCCGGAAATGTAATTAACCCTTCTATGAGTTTTTCATCGAGGTTGGTCAACCGTTTGAAAGGTCTTCCAAACACAACTTGGGTCAATTTATCATCAATAAATTCTCCTAGATTCTCCATAACCATGAACTCAACAAGATAAACCAAACTTCCTACAAACACGTGCAATGGTATTGCCTTAGCAATAATGTTGTCTCCTTTGTATTCTAACTCATCTACCATGATTTTATTGTATTCGTTACGTGAAATTATGTTCATCGGAAGAGATGAGTTGAGATAGGCGTTAAAGCTCTTAAATCCAATCTTACAAGGGAATTGCATGTTAAATGAATTATCGCACTCGATTCTAGTTCTAGGGTCAACATACCTAAGGGGGTTTATCTCCTCCTCCATTCTATCCTCATTAATCACGTCACCATCATCAAGATCCTTGTCGGAGTCTGAATAGTAAAAAGGACTAGCCCTACGATCATCATCATGATCAGACTCTTCTAGCTCAGAATTATTGTCAAAGTGGTGGTTGGGTGAGACGTCAGGTGGGTTCTCATTTTCTGCTAAAGGAAGTGGGGCGGGCATTGGGAACATCCTACGACGAAAAACACGAATAACAGGAATCAAACGATTAATGTTATTGTTATCCATCGAAACAATTTACGAACAAAGACACAGAGAAATAAGATAGATTAAAGAAGAACCTAAAAATTAAAAATAAAATCTTACTAGAAAGGAATCTAGCAAGTAGATCTAATAAAAAGAAATCCTAACCTAGACAATAACTATTCCCCGGGCTGCGGCGCCAAAAACTTGATGCGTGGGAATCGCACCTTGCTTTACCTCTCGAGGGATCTCGAGAAGCTTACAACCCCCACCAGGCAGTGTACCTGATCGTTGTAGTATAGTATAGTGACAAGTACCGGGGGATTGATCGTTCAGCTTAGGAATAGTGTCGCTAGGATTTGAAAACCTAAATTACTAGTTCTAAAGGTGAGGGATGATTATTTTTGTATTTTTATATTTTTATGAAAGCAAGTAAAATCTCGGGTTTTGGAAGAGTGGGCGGAATTAGTTGCTATTCAACTAACCCAAAGCTAAGATGCAATCAAAATAAAATAATAAAAATGAAAATAAACTAATTATTACAAAGTTGTGAGCAGTAATTGGAGAAATTGTGTTTACTTAGACTTCACTACTCCCTAGATATCTTTTACATGTTAATTACTTGTTATAATTGCATGGATGACGGATCGTATTCCTTAATACCATTCATGGGGTGGCATACATAACTCCCCAATTCTATGAGCTCTTATCTCCTCCTACACCATGACCCAGCACAACTATAGGGATTGTAAACAGTGGCTCATGCATTAAATACAACAATAAAGACCTAGTACGCCTCGGTTCATGTTTCTTAAGACGTTCAAGCATGTTACCATTTGGAGATCTGCCAGTTTTCTTAAGCCTAACATATAAATCATTCATCCAATAACAAGAATAAACAAGTAATCAACACATAATCAACATCCAGGTTTCATTAGATCTAAGCAAACACAAAGGAGATCTAGCCTAGCATAATTGAATTGAGACAAGAACAAGATATAGACAACCAACACATAGACATATTGATTGAATTAGAAGAACACTTATCTCAATTACAATGCAAGGTATCAAGGGTTTGGAACCCTTGAAAAACCTGTAAAAGATGCACCAAATTCGTCTTTAGGGTTTCACCAAAACTTCTCCCCTCCTAATGAAAAAACTAGAAAACTATATATAGGAAAACTGGGCTGACGGCATCAAGACATGCATGTGATGCCGTCACCTCGCCGCCAAATACTTCCTCGGACGGCCTTGATCTACTTATGACGGCCTGTGTGACGCCGTCACCACCTACGGTATTTTATTCTTGGTACTTTGACGCCGTCAGGATAACTTTTGACGCCGTCATCAACTACGGTATTTTATTCTTGATGTCTGACGCCGTCAAGGCATTACTCTTGACGCCGTCACCTAGTGTTTCCAGCATGGAAAATTGATACTTTGCCGTTTTCTTCACTTTTATGCTCCAAAAACGTCCAAAATGGCTTCTTTTCCAGAATTCACTCTCCAAGTACCTAAAATCACAAAAGGAACGATTTAGGGCAATATTTGATCAAATAAAGTCGAATTCGGGCTTAAATGACCCCCTAAAAACGGATCATTTTTCGCCTCATCAAGCACTAAGATGTTTCAAGTCCCCGATGCTCGTTGGTATTTCAAAGTTCCCACATGCTACCTGCTTAGTAGCCACTTTCTGTACCAATAACCTCTCGACCACTGATCCTCCAGGAAGCGTATCATACTCATCTTCCTCTTCTTCCTATTTCTCAGGAACCTGTCCGGAGGGTTGGTTACGCCTATCACCCTTAATCTAATTTGTTATGGTGTTTTTGTTTATATCATGTTTCAGGTAGTAACTCAAAGGTTGGGACTCTGGTGGTTTTTCTAAGGTCTGTTTAGCAGGAGTTTCTACCTTCTCGTTATCTTTATGGACAATGGTGACGGAGTTAACAAATTGGGTGGTGGGAGTGGCGCTTTCTTTCCTTAGCAGTATTCGTTCGGGGGTTCTCTGATTGGTATACTCCTCCAATAGACTCAACATCTCATTCATTTTCTCCTGCATCTCCTCTTTTTGCTTATAAACTGCTTCTTCGAATCTAGCAAGCCGATCAGAGTGAGTTGCCATATATTCTCTCATCCTAGCCTCAAATTCCGAGCTAAGTTCCTTGGGAGGGGAACAAGGTGGGGCATAGTTCTGAAAAGTTTCGGCGTTTTCCCTAGAGGATGATTCAGATAATGGTGCCGAAGTTATTTTTGAGACAGAATTGACAGTAGCCCGTCTAGGACTCAAAGGTCGCCTTTGCCTTTCCTCAAAATAGTCAACCTTTGCCTCAAGTTTGCATAGGAGTTCATCGGGTACTTCGGTGGTTCCTCCAGATGTCGAGACTGCATTGATGGCCGCTTCTATTGTATGTTTAAATTCCCAAATCTCCTGATTATCAACAGCGAGCTCTTCGATAATTGCCCAAGACTCCTCGGCGTTCTTATCACGCAATTTACCTCCCGCGGCCCTGTCGATGGTGCGCTTAGTGTGATAGTCAACATGGTCATAGAAAATCTGAACTAATAACCAAAGGTTTATGCCATGATGAGGGATCTTGTGGAGGAGATCCTTAAAACGGGCCCAAGCCTCGTAGAAAGTTTCACCCCGCTGTTGCTCAAACCACAAAATGTCCCTTCTAAGCATTGCAGTCTTTTCCGGTGGAAAGAATTGGGTAAGGAAGCGATTGGCGAGATTGTCCCATGTGGTGATGGATCCCGCGGGTAAACGCTCAAGCCATTGATTAGCTTGATCCCATAGAGAGAATTGGAATAGGCGTAAACGGGTAGTCTCTCTAGTTTCAACATCTGGGTCTATGGAATCTACGATTTTAAGAAAGTCCTTAAGATGTTGGTTTGGATCTTCGGAACAAAGTCCATGGAATGCACATCCGCTTTGCACTAAACGGATGGTGTCGGATCGCAAGGGGGTCACATTAGCTCCGGTGAGCTCAATGGTGTTTCGGTAGCCTTGATGGCTAGGTCGGGAGTACTCTCCTAAGGTTCGGGGCCTAAGAGGTTCTAGTGGTGGGTTTTGTTGTGGTGGGATGATGGGTTCAAAGATGTTACCACCTTCCATGATGTCTGATGGTAAAGAGTTACGAACAAAAGTACGAAGAAATAAGATAGACTAAAGAAGACCTAAAAATAAAAATAAAATCTTACTAGAAAGGAATCTAGCAAGTAGACCTAATAAAAAGAAATCCTAACCTAGACAATAACTATTCCCCGGGCTGCGGCGCCAAAAACTTGATGCGTGGGAATCGCAACAGGCTTTACCTCTCGAGGGATCTCGAGAAGCTTACAACCCCCACCAGGCAGTGTACCTGATCGTTGTAGTATAGTATAGTGACAAGTACCGGGGGATTGATCGTTCAGCTTAGGAATAGTGTCGCTAGGATTAGAAAACCTAATTACTAGTTCTAAAGATGAGGGATGATTATTTTTGTATTTTTATATTTTTATGAAAGCAAGTAAAATCTCGGGTTTTGGAAGAGTGGGCGGAATTAGTTGCTATTCAACTAACCCAAAACTAATATATAATCAAAATAAAATAACAAGAATGAAATTAAACTAAATATTACAAAGGTTGTGAGCAGTAATTGGAGAAATTGTGTTTACTTAGACTTCACTACTCCCTAGATATCTTTTACACGTTAATTACTTGTTATAATTGTATGGATGACGGATTGTATTCCTTAATACCATTCATGGGGTGGCATACATAACTCCCCAATTCTATGAGCTCTTATCTCCTCCTACACCATGACCCAGCACAACTATAGGGATTGTAAACAGTGGCTCATGCATTAAATACAACCAATAAAGACCTAGTACGCCTCGGTTCATGTTTCTTAAGACGTTCAAGCATGTTACCATTTGGAGATCTGCCAGTTTTCTTAAGCCTAACATATAAAATCATTCATCCAAGACAAGAATAAACAAGTAATCAACACATAATCAACGTCTAGGTTTCATTAGATCTAAGCAAACACAAAAGAGATCTAGCCTAGCATAATGGAATTGAGACAAGAACAAGATATAGACAACCAACACATAGACATATTGATTGAATTAGAAGAACACTTATCTCAATTACAATGCAAGGTATCAAGGGTTTGGAACCCTTGAAAAACCTGTAAAAGTTGCACCAAATTCGTCTTTAGGGTTTCTCCAAAACTTCTCTCAAACTTCTCTCTTTTTAATGTAAAAACTAGAAAACTATATATAGGAAAACTGGGCTGACGGCGTCAAGACAACCATGTGACGCCGTCACCTCACCGCCAAATACTTCCTCGGACGGCCTTGATCTACTTATGACGGCCTGTGTGACGCCGTCACCAACCACGGTATTTTATTCTTGGCCTTTTGACGCCGTCAGGATGACTTTTGACGCCGTCATCAACTACGGTATTTTATTCTTGATGTCTGACGCCGTCAGGGTGTAACTCTTGACGCCGTCACCTAGTGTTTCCAGCATGGAAAATTGATACTTTGCCGTTTTCTTCACTTTTATGCTCCAAAAACGTCCAAAATGGCTTCTTTTCCAGAATTCACTCTCCAAGTACCTAAAATCACAAAAGGAACGATTTAGGGCAATATTTGATCAAATAAAGTCGGATTCGGGCTTAAATGACCCCCTAAAAACGGATCATTTTTCGCCTCATCAGATAACTTAGTCGAAAGTCCAATGATGGCAAGACAAATATAAGGATAAAGGTACAAAATAACATCTTCTTACCTTGAGTCAAACATTAAATCAAGTAAAATTGACATATGTTATAAAACTTGATTTATAGATCATAGTTGTGTCTAAACAAATTCAATAAAAACAGTTTTTGGAATTTAGAGTAAAACAACTAGTGAAACAAAATAGATTTTTCAAAAGTAATCAAGTGATTATAGTGTCAATATTTGAAAGACTTTTTGATAATAAAAGCAAGCCCCAAAAGCAAGGGATTTTAACTTAAAGACATTCCTAGTTACTCTCTCGTTTTCAATAGTTAAGTTATTGATGACTTGCCAAGAATGAGATTAGCAAATCCGTAGGTAAAACTAAACGTAGAGAAATGTTCGGAAGACTACTTGTTATCATAACAATTAGATCCAACATTATGTTTAGCATTTGTCTATGTGCTCGTGTTAAAGAAGATCCTCGAAAAACTCTTTAGTTGAACTTGTTTGAATACATCATAAGGTACTACACAAATAGGATTATGGTATCCCAAAAGAACGGGAATAAAAACCATAGTACATGCAATATGGAATTATGACGGTAATAAGTTGATAAGAAAAGCACAAGTGGTACTTGCACTTTTATACTTACTTACCCAATGAGTCTCCAAAACACGTAAGGTTCTCAAATTAGTTTTGGATGGAGAAGCACGTCAACAAGCTCCACTTGAGTAAGCTAACTCATATCGACAACGGAATTCATGTCATAAACATTGTTATCTCTTCAACAAAGGAAGCATCGACTTAGGCGACAATTCATTCCATTATGTTCTTAATAGACACATTGTGATCTCTCATAATCGCTTGATAAGATTGTTCATTGATTGGTTCA
This sequence comes from Artemisia argyi, assembly GCA_030686995.1. Lineage (NCBI taxonomy): Eukaryota > Viridiplantae > Streptophyta > Magnoliopsida > Asterales > Asteraceae > Artemisia > Artemisia argyi. Next base: position 181,537,299 of record CM060682.1, read on the forward strand.
AAGCAGTCAGATTATTATTGACCAAGGTCAATAAGTCAAAGACAGCCTAGAATCAATACTCCGGTGATAGTATAGTGTTTTCCCGGGTCGTTAAAGTCCCAGCGAGATTGAAATGGTGCTTTGGAAATCGTTTTTGAGAAAGTGGCACTGAGGACAGTAGCCAGATGATGTGGAGTTGATATTGCTACTGTTATTTTGGTATTTGTACACAGATATAATATTCACAAAAATCAGATACCAGATATATACACGTATTCACAATTCAGATTTACGTAATCGGACTGGAAAAGTGGGTTTTTGGTATTTAACAAACTACAAGGGGTGCTTTTGACACTTTTTGAAACTTAAATTTAAAAATGAAAAATGAAATTATGAAAATGACTAAAATACTATTTAATTAATTAAACTATTTAAAATCTAAATTAAAATCTAATTTAATTAACTAAAAATTATAACTAATACAAATTAAACTAAAAACTTATAAAAATAATTTCTAAAACTTAAAATGAACTTGAAGAAAGTATAAAAAAAATAAAATAAATATTTTTGTCTTTTTATGAGTTTCTTATTAATTAAAAACTATTTATATTAATTAAACAATTTAAACTAATTTAAATTACAAATATTATTAAACTAACTTAGAAAATTATTGAAAAATTTATAAAACTAATTAACCATCACAGGAATCCTAAAAAATTATAAAAACTTTATTTTATGTATTTTTAAACTAGTTTATTAATTATTATTCTAATTATTAAACAATTACCAATTAAACTAATTAAATTATAAAAACTAGTAAATGAACAGTATAAATCACAAGAAAATTTCTAAAATTATTTTATGACTTATAGAAGCTAGGAAAAATATAAAATATAGGTGTTACTATATAAAAACTAATTATGCTAATTAAAACTTATTTATTGATTAATTACTAATAAAACTATTTTTAGTTCTAATTAATACTAAAAGACAAAATTAAAATCTGAGAAAATTATTAAAAATATTTTAATATAAAAGGAAATTAATAAAAATATAAAATTACAAATTACTTAATTAAAATCTAAAAATGAAAATTAAAATTAAATTAAATTAAATAGAAACTATCACTTATTTTTATATTTGTTTTTCTTGAATTTTCTTTTACCAACCTATTTTATATCTAAAAATAACAAACTTTTATAAAAACAATTAATTTAGAACTTAATAATAAGCTAGTTATAAGCTAATACCCTAGACAGTTGACTTTAGTTGACTTAATGAGCAAATAAGCTCTACTGAGCTGAAGTGGGTCCCACCTTGGTATATTCTGGTTCCAAAGAGTTGTTTGAACTATTATGAGTGAGTATCAATCAAATAAGCTCAACAAATAAGCCATACAACAACAATAAGCACTTGCTTATTGTTGTTACTGAGACAGATTTGGGACAACCTTGGGGAGCAAAATTAAGTGGGGTCCACTGGGTTTGGGGTCAAACTAAGGGTCAATGGTTGTTACCTGGTAGGAGGGGGGTTGGGAGAACCTAAAGCCTAGGTGTGGGGCCCACTAAGTTGGTCACAAAACCACCACAAAGTTGTGGTGGTGGCCTGGTTATCTGCTGCACAGGGGAGCTTGTTGCCCTGCAGCTGTGTTTAGGGGTGAGTGGGGCCTAGCACAAAAATCCTAAAAATATAAAAATTGTTGAATCTTAAAGACAAGGTGGTAGAGTGTTAATACAATAAATTTCAAACCCTGGATCCCTTTCCTAAATTCTAAACAAATCTCCCAATATTTGGAAAAATCTGATAAGTGCAATTTTGACTTTTGAGGAAAACTTGCTAGTTTGACTAAATTGAGATTCTAAGCTATCTTACTGATTGATGAGGTAATTATAAGCTATAACATGACCAAACTAACCTATATTAACAACCATAGAACTGATTTGCTTGATTTGGAAACCCAAATTCTTCACAGTTAAACTGTGAAGGAAATTGTTATGATACTTTGACTTTTTGATGTATAAGTGCAAACCAAAAGACTTAAGTAAGTCTAATATGACCTAAGGACTATAGTTAAACAGAAATCATCAATACAAACATACTGATTAGTGGTGAAAACCACTAATCCAAACACTACTTATTAGGACTGAAAAATGAAATTTCAAAGCAAAAGACACATTAATTCCATGAAACTGATTAATAAGCTTATACTAACATTAAATACACATAACTAAACAGTAATGAACAATAATAAACAACAAACAAGACCTATTTAAAGATTATGCAAGAAACTGAAAATGAGACTTACAAATGATATTGGACTGAGAAACTAGAAACTATGGACAAGAACAGACCTAAAGCTCCCCAAAGAGCACTAAACCATATTCCATCCAAAAGTACCCTTGCTCCAAGCTTCTTTCTCTCTTTTCTCTATTTTCTTTATTTTTCTTTATTTAACTTATTATTCTTGGTATTTTCTTATTTATAGCTAAACAGAAAATTAAAGTTTTCTAAAACTTATATTAGCTTTGTCAGAGCTAACATGAGCTTATGCAAAGCTTCAATAACAACTACCAACAACAATTAACTTTTTGTGATTTTTGAAATAAAGAAAAATTGCATAATTCTGAGATACACAATAAAACTTGGAATTAACTTGAAATTAAGTTTGAATTACATGAAATTAACTGGTACAAGCTGATTAAATTTGAAGATACAATTCAAAGAGTAAAATTACACTAATTCGACACTAAGCTAAACTAAACTACTACTACTTTTTTTTCCTTCCCTGCTTCTTTCTTCACTTTATAGCCTCCCAGGGTGTTGTGGGACCCACAGGGTCAAATCCCACCAAAAATAGCAGCCAATGGATGAGTCTTGTTCTTTGTATCAATTCGGCGGGAAAAATGGCTTTTAAGCCAATTGGGTCTGTGAAACCTAGACTAGGAGGGGGTGGCATTAATTGCCCTTGGGAGGAGTGATTTGGAAGGGATAAGGTGTGGGTGAGAGCAAGTGGTGATGGAGGGGGGAGGTGATACCAGGTGGTTTGGTTTTGGAGGTAAAAGGGTGGGAAGGGTGGTGTCTGGTATTGCTTTGACCGGGGTCAAACAAAGGTGTGGACTAGGCTAAATGGTAACTGGGCTTGGGTTGGCTTAGGTTTAGTAACATGGGTTTGTTTGTTTGGTTGTAATAGAATTAGGTCCGTTTGGTTTTTGTAACTTGGAAAACACAAGGACCAATTTTGTAATTAAGGTAAACTTGAGGGGCTGTTGTGTAAATATTCCAAAGTTTATCACAAGGACCTAATTTGCCATAGATGAATAGTACATGGATATTTTTGATATTTTTTATTTTTTAAATACCCGGGGACTAAAACTGACAATTCCCAAACTCCAGGGACCATTCTTGTAATTTTCTGAAACTTGAAGGGTTAAACCTGTAAATATCAAATATTAACACAAAGGACCAAATATGTCATTTAGGAATAGTTCAAGGGTTATTTTGATAAATTTTCCATTTTAAATAACCCAGGGACTGATTTTGACACTTTTCCAAAGTTGAGGGACCAAAGTTGTAAATTTGTAAATTTTAACTTCAAAGGACTTTTTCTTACAACTTGTGAATCCCAAGGACCTTTTATGACATTTGTACAAGTTTTGATTCACCAGGGACTAGTTTTGCAAATTTATGAAACTTGAGGGACTGAAACTGCCAATTATGCAAACTTTGTACGTTTTTCATTTGTTTTTGCATATTTTGTGTTTGAAACATATAAAACACACCTCTAAGATATTTTAAGTATTTTGATACATATTTGGGTGTTTTTGTATGTTTTGGCAGCTCGGATTGGTATAAAATGATGAGTATTTACACACTCATCAATCCCCCACACTAAACTATTGCTAGTCCCTAGCAATATTTTGAGAAAAATTAATGGATTTTAAACTCTTTACCAAAAGCCATCACTTCTGGAGTAGCCAGGTGTAAGAACTGTGGCACACCTGATAACCGTGTGATTTTGAGCAAACCACCAGCTGTCAACGGATTTGATTAGTCTTTACCAAAAGCCGTTTGCTTCTGGACTAGCCAACTCTTGATGGAATAGTCAACATCTTGGTGAGCTGATTACCAATTATGGATTTTCCACGGCCTTTACCACAAGCCATAATCTTGCGGGCTAGCCAACTCATTTGTTTTCGGGGAGTTGAGGAACCATACAATTTTGGGCAAACTGCCAGCCGTAAACGGATTTGAGATGTCTTTACCAAGAGCCGTTTGCTCCTGGACTAGCCAATCCCTTTTGTCGTTTAGACAAGGCGGACTGATTACCACAAAAAATTTTGAGCTCTAGTGAAAAATTTTTGAAAATTTTTGGTCAAAAACGGGGGTATTATATAGTAAAATGTGATAAAATTCGCTAGAATAGCGAATACCCCCCCACACTAATCATGAATATTGTCCTCAATATTCAAAGTCCCGGCTATTATGCCGACTCTTTGAACGTAAAAGGGCAACATTACAAGCTAAGCGTGGAAACACAGTCTTGTTTTTTTTCACTTCTGTAATCATAGCATGGGGGACTCCCCCACACTTAGGGTGAAAACCCTATAAGCATGCTACTGTTTTTGTTTACCGAGTCGCTAGCTTGACTCGACCCCGAATTCATTTGTCCTTGGGGAAGCATGATGTGGAAGAACTTTCATTCAAGATGTTTGGATAAACATTTGAAGCACGTGAAAGCTCCACACCGACGAGACATAGTCCCGGCTCAAGATAATGGTAAATGAAAATGCCGGGATCAAAGATGGTATCTTCATTCCCGAAGGAGTGAAGAACAGGAGAAGTTATCCTGTATGTGAAGAAAAGGAATAAAATCATGATGACAATCATGATAAGATCTTCTTCCTCGAAGGCAGGCTCATTAGCCTGATTTTGGATTTCAAAGGGTGAGCTCGAAAACATCCCGGGAGGGTGGGTGGGAATTTGCAAATTCTCATGATTGAGAGCATCTCCCCCCGGGATATCAAACTCCGGAGGAGTCATGACATGATGAGTGAGTTCACCGGAGAACTCCTCATGAAGAGAATTATTCACAAGATGTGAATCTGTGAACTCATGTTCCGGAATAAACTCATCACAATCCTCGTTCTGAATATCAAAGAGTGGATTATCAGAAATCAAAGTGAATTCAGATTCGAATTCAAATAGAGGATTGGTGAGAGTAGTATTGAATGCTTCGGGAACAAAGTGATCAATATTCTCTATTGGATTTTCGGGATCAGAAGTGAGTGACGGATCATGATAAAGGAGACTTTCAATTTTTCCCAGATCAGCTTCGAAGTCAAGGAGACCATCATCACTTTCCAAGGAAAGTGAATCGATGTGAGTAAGTTCATCAGCGAACTCCTCAAGAAGAGGATCAACATCAGACTGAGGGAGTGATGCCTCAATATACTCAATGTCTCCATGAGATGTACAATCATTATTAAAATCTGAGAAAGTCTCAAAATGATCGTTTGAACACTCAAGAGGGGAAGGTAAATCACACATATGCTCAAGAGTTCCCTGTGACTCTCCTGGGATTGGGACAAGGATCTCAACACTAGACTTTATTAGTTCGTCCGATTCCTTATTAGGAACAGTGTCATGATGCTCATCCCCCATGCTCAGAGAGTGAGTGGGAACCTCTGGTGTGATAGCAGTTGTTTGAGATGGAATCTCAACTGCTGGGATATCAACTGATGACTTTGATGAATCTTTTTGAATAATAACAATGTTATCTTCATCATCACTGTCATCATAGTCATCAAATCGAGCAGTATTGCGAATATTAGCACGTATTTTAGCTGCTCGTTGCTCAGCCAGTAATTCTTCCATGCTTTTTCCAAATTCTCGTTCTTCAGCAAGTAATTCTGCCATAGTTTTCCCACGAGAATTTGGAATGAGTGGAAATTGTGGGGATGTGGATGTGTCAAAACCGGAAGGTTGACATTGAAAATCATCATGAGGACCCCCACAATATGCACAAGAAGAACTTGGAGTATGGCGGAGTGAAATATTAGCTAACTCCTCCTTAAGTTCTTTAAATTTCTCAAGAACTTCTAAAAAGTCTTGCTGGATTTGAGGAGTTGCTTGGATAGTTTGATACTGTGGAGGTTGGTCTTGATACGAAGAGTCATAATTGTTACAAGGAAATGGATTCCTCGTTTGACAATCAGAGCTAAAGTGTGGACCTCCACAGTAATCACAACAGTGAAACTGATGTGGCTGTGGGTTGTATGTGCTTGAGTTATAATTGTTATCAGGAAACTGCTCATAGACAAGCGTGTTTCCCGATTGACAATCGGAACTGTAATGTGAACCACCACAGTACTCACAACAGTAAAACTGCTGAGACTGAGGGTGTGGTAGCTGGTGGAATGAATCAGTAGTGTCATGATAGGAATAGGGATCTTGGTTATAGACAGACCCGTTTCCTGACTCTATCATGCCACAACTGGGGCAATTGCCACCATTATAAGAACTACCACACCACTGGCAAACCAGAAGGTGTGGATGAGACATAGAAAGAATCAAAAGGTTTTGGAGGGTAAGAAATGGAGAATCAAAGCTGTGAGAGGGTAAAGGTGATTATTTTTGGTATTTTTGGGAAACATGCTTAGTGCACATGCACCAAAAACAATTTTTCAAAACAAATTTGAGGCAAAACCACAGTGAACTTAAACCAGAAATCACAAGTGAATGGCTTCTTTGAAAAAGGTACCCACTCACAGGGATATAAAGGCAAGTTTTAATCTTAAGTTTGGGAACTTATTATGGGTTTATTAATTTTTGAAAAACTGCTTTAGGCTTATGGGTGTGTGTGCAGAAAACTTGGGAAATATTTTTGGAACTGATTCGTTAACCGAAATCGTCCCTTTAAGATTACTCGCAGGCTGGCGGGAGGAAGTAAATAGGTTTCCTCTTCAGTTCGCAATTTAATGTCAGAACTTACCTTAAACCAACTGTTTCAGGTTGTAATCTTAAAGAACACGAAGTAATTTTAACTTCACAGTTTGTTTTTGATTGTTTTTAATTTTTTTGGTGTTTTCAACACTTCAGGAGAACTGTTAATGAACGTTTTTTTTTTTTTTTTTTTTTTTTTTTTTTTTTTTTTTTTTTTTTGATATGATTGAGTTTTTACAAAAACTTTTTACAGGGAGGGTTTTGAAAACCACTAAACTTAAAACGATTTTATAAAACACGCAACAACCTCCCCGGCAGCGGCGCCAAATTTTGATTGAGCCCGAACCGTCAGATTATTATTGACCAAGGTCAATAAGTCAAAGACAGCCTAGAATCAATACTCCGGTGATAGTATAGTGTTTTCCCGGGTCGTTAAAGTCCCAGCGAGATTGAAATGGTGCTTTGGAAATCGTTTTTGAGAAAGTGGCACTGAGGACAGTAGCCAGATGATGTGGAGTTGATATTTCTACTGTTATTTTGGTATTTGTACACAGATATAATATTCACAAAAATCAGATACCAGATATATACACGTATTCACAATTCAGATTTACGTAATCGGACTGGAAAAGTGGGTTTTTGGTATTTAACAAACTACAGGGGGTGCTTTTGACACTTTTTGAAACTTAAATTTAAAAATGAAAAATGAAATTATGAAAATGACTAAAATACTATTTAATTAATTAAACTATTTAAAATCTAAATTAAAATCTAATTTAATTAACTAAAAATTATAACTAATACAAATTAAACTAAAAACTTATAAAAATAATTTCTAAAACTTAAAATGAACTTGAAGAAAGTATAAAAAAAATAAAATAAATATTTTTGTCTTTTTATGAGTTTCTTATTAATTAAAAACTATTTATATTAATTAAACAATTTAAACTAATTTAAATTAAAAATATTATTAAACTAACTTAGAAAATTATTGAAAAATTTATAAAACTAATTAACCATCACAGGAATCCTAAAAAATTATAAAAACTTTATTTTATGTATTTTTAAACTAGTTTATTAATTATTATTCTAATTATTAAACAATTACCAATTAAACTAATTAAATTATAAAAACTAGTAAATGAACAGTATAAATCACAAGAAAATTTCTAAAATTATTTTATGACTTATAGAAGCTAGGAAAAATATAAAATATAGGTGTTACTATATAAAAACTAATTATGCTAATTAAAACTTATTTATTGATTAATTACTAATAAAATTATTTTTAATTCTAATTAATACTAAAAGACAAAATTAAAATCTGAGAAAATTATTAAAAATATTTTAATATAAAAGGAAATTAATAAAAATATAAAATTACAAATTACTTAATTAAAATCTAAAAATGAAAATTAAAATTAAATTAAATTAAATAGAAACTATCACTTATTTTTATATTTGTTTTTCTTGAATTTTCTTTTACCAACCTATTTTATATCTAAAAATAACTAACTTTTGTAAAAACAATTAATTTAGAACTTAATAATAAGCTAGTTATAAGCTAATACCCTAGATAGTTGACTTTAGTTGACTTAATAAGCAAATAAGCTCTACTGAGCTGAAGTGGGTCCCACCTTGGTATATTCTGGTTCCAAAGATTTGTTTGAACTATTATGAGTGAGTATCAATCAAATAAGCTCAACAAATAAGCCACACAACAACAATAAGCACTTGCTTATTGTTGTTACTGAGACAGATTTGGGACAACCTTGGGGAGCAAAATTAAGTGGGGTCCACTGGGTTTGGGGTCAAACTAAGGGTCAATGGTTGTTACCTGGTAGGAGGGGGTTGGGAGAACCTAAAGCCTAGGTGTGGGGCCCACTGAGTTGGTCACAAAACCACCACAAAGTTGTGGTGGTGGCCTGGTTATCTGCTGCACAGGGGAGCTTGTTGCCCTGCAGCTGTGTTTAGGGGTGAGTGGGGCCTAGCACAAAAATCCTAAAAATATAAAAATTGTTGAATCTTAAAGACAAGGTGGTAGAGTGTTAATACAATAAATTTTAAACCCTGGATCCCTTTCCTAAATTCTAAACAAATCTCCCAATATTTGGAAAAATCTGATAAGTGCAATTTTGACTTTTGAGGAAAACTTGCTAGTTTGACTAAATTGAGATTCTAAGCTATCTTACAGATTGATGAGGTAATTATAAGCTATAACATGACCAAACTAACCTATATTAACAACCATAGAACTGATTTGCTTGATTTGGAAACCCAAATTCTTCACAGTTAAACTGTGAAGGAAATTGTTATGATACTTTGACTTTTTGATGTATAAGTGCAAACCAAAAGACTTAAGTAAGTCTAATATGACCTAAGGACTATAGTTAAACAGAAATCATCAATACAAACATACTGATTAGTGGTGAAAACCACTAATCCAAACACTACTTATTAGGACTGAAAAATGAAATTTCAAAGCAAAAGACACATTAATTCCATGAAACTGATTAATAAGCTTATACTAACATTAAATACACATAACTAAACAGTAATGAACAATAATAAACAACAAACAAGACCTATTTAAAGATTATGCAAGAAACTGAAAATGAGACTTACAAATGATATTGGACTGAGAAACTAGAAACTATGGACAAGAACAGACCTAAAGCTCCCCAAAGAGCACTAAACCATATTCCATCCAAAAGTACCCTTGCTCCAAGCTTCTTTCTCTCTTTTCTCTATTTTCTTTATTTTTCTTTATTTAACTTATTATTCTTGGTATTTTCTTATTTATAGCTAAACAGAAAATTAAAGTTTTCTAAAACTTATATTAGCTTTGTCAGAGCTAACATGAGCTTATGCAAAGCTTCAATAACAACTACCAACAACAATTAACTTTTTGTGATTTTTGAAATAAAGAAAAATTGCATAATTCTGAGATACACAATAAAACTTGGAATTAACTTGAAATTAAGTTTGAATTACATGAAATTAACTGGTACAAGCTGATTAAATTTGAAGATACAATTCAAAGAGTAAAATTACACTAATTCGACACTAAGCTAAACTAAACTACTACTACTTTTTTTTCCTTCCCTGCTTCTTTCTTCACTTTATAGCCTCCCAGGGTGTTGTGGGACCCACAGGGTCAAATCCCACCAAAAATAGCAGCCAATGGATGAGTCTTGTTCTTTGTATCAATTCGGCGGGAAAAATGGCTTTTAAGCTAATTGGGTCTGTGAAACCTAGACTAGGAGGGGGTGGCATTAATTGCCCTTGGGAGGAGTGATTTGGAAGGGATAAGGTGTGGGTGAGAGCAAGTGGTGATGGAGGGGGGAGGTGATACCAGGTGGTTTGGTTTTGGAGGTAAAAGGGTGGGAAGGGTGGTGTCTGGTATTGCTTTGACCGGGGTCAAACAAAGGTGTGGACTAGGCTAAATGGTAACTGGGCTTGGGTTGGCTTAGGTTTAGTAACATGGGTTTGTTTGTTTGGTTGTAATAGAATTAGGTCCGTCTGGTTTTTGTAACTTGGAAAACACAAGGACCAATTTTGTAATTAAGGTAAACTTGAGGGGCTGTTGTGTAAATATTCCAAAGTTTATCACAAGGACCTAATTTGCCATAGATGAATAGTACATGGATATTTTTGATATTTTTTATTTTTTAAATACCCGGGGACTAAAACTGACAATTCCCAAACTCCAGGGACCATTCTTGTAATTTTCTGAAACTTGAAGGGTTAAACCTGTAAATATCAAATATTAACACAAAGGACCAAATATGTCATTTAGGAATAGTTCAAGGGTTATTTTGATAAATTTTCCATTTTAAATAACCCAGGGACTGATTTTGACACTTTTCCAAAGTTGAGGGACCAAAGTTGTAAATTTGTAAATTTTAACTTCAAAGGACTTTTTCTTACAACTTGTGAATCCCAAGGACCTTTTATGACATTTGTACAAGTTTTGATTCACCAGGGACTAGTTTTGCAAATTTATGAAACTTGAGGGACTGAAACTGCCAATTATGCAAACTTTGTACGTTTTTCATTTGTTTTTGCATATTTTGTGTTTGAAACATATAAAACACACCTCTAAGATATTTTAAGTATTTTGATACATATTTGGGTGTTTTTGTATGTTTTGGCAGCTCGGATTGGTATAAAATGATGAGTATTTACACACTCATCATTCATTGAGGAACATCTTAACTAAAAAAGTATTCCACGTTAAATATTCCATCAACGCGTTCACAAAATCTCTTAAATGAGAAGCATTCATAATTCCTAGGCTTAGTCAAAGACTCATAAGACTTAAAACCTTAGTTTTGAACATTAGGATAAAACCACAAAAATCAAGACAATTCCTTTTGAGTTTTTCCTTGCAGATCCCACGGCACCCTCAGACCATACGGGCGGAACCCATTTTTTGGTTCCGCCTGGTCCGCCAAAATCTCAGATTGTTTTATTTTTAATTTCAAAGCCAAACATCCTCTTAACTTAATCATCCACTTTCAAACAGCCATCACCCTCTCAAAAACACATATCCTCATGAATTTTAGGGCTTGTAATCCAATCTCTTCAAATCCAACTAACTTTGTAAGTATTCTAATCACAATTGCATTTTTGATTCAATTATAACATTCTTGCTTACAATCATTAACTAGAATCTTAGGGTTTTTGCATAAAACTTCTTGATTCATGAAAAACTTGGTGGCTAGTAAATTATGTATTTCATTAGTTAAAAATTGTATCTTTTTGTTGATTTGCCAAACACACCAAGTGCATTGTCTTTCAAAAATCACATCCAAAATTAGAACATGATTCATCACCATATTGTTAAAACAAATGAAAAACATCATTTAAACATCACTTGCATACTATCTCTTGAATGCTAAAGGGGATATATAATTAATATGTATTTTCGGGTACATTCAATCGAAGACACATTCAATTAGGAGAGTGTTGGTTATCTTTTATTTTTACAACAAAATTTACATAACAAAACAATTTGGAATCAAAATGAGTCAAGATAACCAAGTCTCCACATTGTTTGCATATAGGAACACATTAGAACATTCACATTGTTAAAAGTCATTAACATATAATTTTGTGTTTTCTAGGAATCAACATGCCTCCCGCTAATAAATCCGGTCACAAGGAAACCCTTAAGTACATGCCCAAACACCATATGACCAAAGGTCTCAACCCGGTTCAAGTGGAAACCTTTAAGGCATTAGAAAAACGCTATGTTCACGAAGGTAGAACCATTGATCCATCCTTTCTAGAAGGAACATCTATTCGCCAAAACTTTGCCGCAATTGACTTTGATTGTCTCCTTGATATAGATGAGCCAATTTGTCCTAGGTTCATCTTGGAATTCTATGCAACCGTAAACCTTTCCACAAGTGTTGTTGGTAAGATATCATTAAACTTCACAACCAATCAAATACCACATGACATAGATTTAAAATACTTAGCTATCATACTTGGTGTACCAAATGAGGGAACTTGCCTCTACACGGATAAGTGGCCCATTTCAAGTCTTGATTCTATTGATCGTTTTTATCCATACGACACACCTCTTGCTAGTAAGGAAACTATTAAGGAACACCTCTTTGTTAGAACCTCTACCACTAGGGTGAATCGTTCAGGGAATATTGTAGATAAGGATCCTTTTGGTATGGAGCTCAATGAGCTTAAACCGCAATTTAAGAAGTGGGAAGAAATTCTTAGAGCTAACGTCATAAGTACCAAAGGAAATAGAGATCACATCAACACATGCCTTTGCTACATGCTTTATAGCATTTCCACTGGTCAACCCTTCAACTTAGCCTACTACCTAGCCAAAAGACTGGTCGACATACCCTTAGTTGGAACAACCGCTCTTCCCTATGGAATGCTTCTTACCCGCCTCTTTAGAGCAATCTCACCCATTTCTCCTAACGAAAATGGAATGCGCCTTGACTATTCTCTCGTTCCTCACATCTTCGTTCCTTTAAGTGATAAACGAGTTTTCAAAAATAAGGGCAAACGTACTCGATCACCTACACCATCATCATCATCATCCGGCATGAGCGAGGATGATAAACTTCCTAACTCTAAGTTACCCCCTTTAGAATACCTTCAAGCCCTCCCCATCATTGACAATGCTTCCGAAGAGTTCAAACAAACCAAAGGAATGTTCAAGTACTTTGGAAGGTACCTAAACAAGCTCAACAAGAAGATAGACCGATTGTGAGAAGATTAAGGAGTGTTTGGCTTATGAATGCTTTAGAATCGTCTTTGTGTTAAAACTACGTGAATTATTTGTTTTTCACTTTCATGGTTTATTACGTTTGTTGAATTATGTTTGTATGAACTGTTATGCACAATGACAATATTTGAGATGTTTGTCAATTTTTATGCTTATGGTTAATCTCACTAAGTTTAGTGAAAATCGCTAGCCCCCGGTCAAAGTCATATGATTTGAGTGTTTACATGTTCATTTTTTGCATTTCCTAACCAGATATGCATTATATTTTTGATTTTAGGAGTTTTTGAAAATCGTCTCGCGGGTCAAAAACGCGGACTGCCTAATTTTTGTGCTCTGGCGGATCTGGCGGTACCCAAAATTGGGTTCCACCAGTGTATTTTCTGGGAATTCCAGAAATGGCCCAACGGACCAGGCGGCACCCTCAAATGGGTTCTGCCAGTGTATTCTGAGGGTTCCGCCAGACACCTGCAGAATTTTTTTCCATTTTTCTTAAGTCAAAAACTTGTAAAGTGTCAAACCATTATCCTAAGTGAGAAACATCTTCCATTAACTCCAATAACCATATTAGAACAACTTTCACTCACTAAAACAATTAGGAAGCCACTTCCCTCCAAAAAAAATTCAAATTCAAACATAACCAACCCAAGGAACCCTTTTAAAGGATCCTTCAAAACCATTGAAACATTTTCAACCAAATCACATCCCATGATCACAAAGCATTGAGTGCATATGTTGGTCTTTCACTCCACCTTATTCTATAGGAATGACATGCATTGATTTGACATATTCATGAAAATTTTGTAAATCATTTGAAACCTCAATCTTTGAATGGTAGAACATTAAATCCAAACACCCATTTCAACATCTCCTTCATCCTATAAATTTGAAAGTCTTGCAACAATTCAAATCACACCATCACCATTAAAACTTCTTCTCTCAAAACATCAAAACCACACCTTTGAAATGACTAAATCCAACACATCATCTGAGTCATCAAAATCCTTCTCAAAAACCACAAGGATTAGTATTAAACCTTATTGCTTCAACAAAACCGTCAAGTCAAGCTCATCTTCTTCAAGTGATGCTTCTCTTAACATTTCTTCACCTATCCAAGATTTCCTTAACCTCACTACCTCAACACAATCCCCAACACATTGTAATACCAATGTAATTACCTTTCAAGAATTACTTAATCTTGATACTCCAACACCCTCTCCAACACATTGCTACACAAACATGGTCACAAGTTCTCCAACAACTAGACCTTCAAGTGATTTATCATCACCTTCTCAACAAGCTCAACCAATAAAAACTTCATCACCTCAATCACCAACACCTACACCAATGGAACTTTTCCATACACCTCCAACATCACCACTACCCTATTTGGAAACATTAGAAGACCTATCACCCAAATCATCAAATCCACCATCCTTGTCACTCTTTGACACAATTGCTCAAATGGAAACCCAACAACAACCTAGTGAGCAACTAGATGATGAACCCCATCAACCATCATTAGTAGAACGGTTAGCTTACCATTATGCAAGACCATCCATTTTTCCAAATGATCAAGGTCATACTCACTCACAATCATTTGTGTTTCACCCAATTTACAAAGACCTTCATGGCAATCCTTCCGGCGAACCAAGCTTCCGCCATTTTGTTCAAAGCCAACAACCACCACAACAACAACAACAACCATCACCACAAGAACCTTCCCAACATTTTGAATCTCTACTTTCTTCTTATAAGAAAAAAGAAGCATCCATATGGGAAAAACCTCCAAACCTTCATAATGAGATTGACACTCATTTAAACCACCTTCATGCCTTCAAACGTATGGTTGACTCTCAAATCAACCATATCATGGTTTTACAAACAACACTTCAATCAACAAATGAAGGAAGCAAAAACACTACTTAACCATCCACCTTTGTTCCTTCAAGTTCAAACCATCCACCACCAACATATTAAACTACTCTTCCACCAAACTTTCCCCGCCATGATTGCAATCATTGCGAAAGAACCGCTCACATTAGTGAAGGGTGTCGAAGGGAAATTCGTGAGCTATCCGAAGAAATGAGGTTTATACTAAACCACATTTTGGATCTTCTACAATCCTCGTCTCACACACCTCAACCTTAGAGTCTCTAAAATGAAACAAAACCGTTTCTTTTGGAAAATGTTTCCCATTTAAACCAACAAACCAAAACCGTGTCATCCTTTCAACCTTCAAAATAATGCCTGCTACAACCACAACCCACATTTTCATCCTTAAACAACCTTAACCTTGTTTTTGGAAAATGTTTCTCACTAAGGAAAATGATGATTTCCTTGTAGTTTTTATGGTCTTAGTTTATTTGTAGTTTTTCTTTATTTTTAGAAGTAGGATGGTGTAATCTAAATTTCTTGTCTTTGACTTTTTAAGAGTCAAAATTTTACATGAAATGAATTTCATTACACTACAAGGTTTTCATTGTTTGTTGACCATTTAGGTATAATAAGTGAAATATACCTTGCTATGGTACCATACATATATCTTGTGTTGTTGAAACTAACCTTTCTTTTTGTAGGATCATTTTCCATGTTTTCCTTCCTTGATACTCCATTTAGGGGAGTAATATTCAAGGGGGAGCATGTGTGTTGTACTATTTCACTTCACAACACTTAGTTGTGTTTTAAACATAAAATGCTTTCATGACTTGTCTTGTGCAACAACTAACCTTTTTTTTGTAGGTTCAAAATCCATGTCTCCTCTCTTGGCACTCCATTTAGGGGGAGTATCGTCCAAGGGGGAGCAAGTGCTTACTTCCGCTTCGCTACTCTTCTTTTTGTTTCAACAAAAAGGGGCAGAATTTAGATATAAACTTGTTTCAAAAAAAAATTTTTTGTATATCACATCATCTTAGCAAAAACAAGTTTTTATACCTAACTTTATAAAGACTTAACACTAAAACTAGTGACTTACTTATAAATAAAGTTTATGTTTTGTCATCAACAAAAAGGGGGAGATTGTTAATACAAATATCGCCTAAAAACGTTATTTATATTTTACGATATTTGCTAAGTTTTGTTAATGAAAAAGTATGAAGTTTAGCTATAAGTAAATCATCACTTTAAGTGTTTAAGTCTTGTTTAACTAAGGTTTGAATTTCCTTTTAAACAAAAAATTGTTTTTATTTCTTAAACTAGAAAGTGTCTTGTCACATCACATTTATTTCTTAATATAGTAAGGTCACATCACATTTAGGGCAAGCTTTGTCAATATACATTTATGGTAAGAAGTGTGTTTGACTTACTAAGTGGTTGCTTACAAGTTTAGTGTTTGACTTGATATTATGAGATTAGGTTCTTGTGATTCTTCCCTTGCAAGTAGATGTGTTCTTCCAAAGATGTTAGTTTGATAATCAAGAACACAAGATTAGAGATTGAGATAGAGATAGAGATTTGAGAGTGTTTAGAGAGAAAGAATAATGGCAAGGGGTGAGGAATACAAGAGGCAAGGCATGGTATTTATAGGCAAAACCCAATCTTGGGAATATTTTACCGAGGTCGGCGCGTCACCCACGCATTGACGCGTGGGAGGCGTGCCAGACACCCAGGAAAAATATTCCCGGGGCTTTGGGTGTTTGTTATTATAAATGCCTTACCTTGCTAAACCCCCAATTGTACTTCACACTAAACCTTAACATTAATCATTCTAAGGTTTACCAACTCAAATAGCCAACTTGGAAAATCATTTGTGAAGTATTTAAAGAGAAACCAAATTACCAAGGGTTTAAAGTGTAGATAGGGTAATTCGGAAGGGATAGAAGTGTATCTCCTCACATGGCATAGAAAAGAGAGAAAGAATATGCCAAGGAATATTCCAATGCTTGGGGGGAAGAATGTGATGGAGGGTTGAGATGAAATGGTTTGAATTGGATGGCTAGGATCAAAGGGAGTCTCCCTTGGTTTTCAAACAATTTTGCATGTGGGGAATATGGATGGATGAGATGATCTCATTTGAAATGAATGGTTAAGATCAAACATGCTTAGGTTAGGGTTGAGGAGGATATTCCAAGGAATATGCTTTGCTTGGGGGGAAAGGAGAAATGAAGGGTTGAGATGGTTTCATTTGAATTGGATGGTGGAAATCAAAAATATGTGGTGGTATAGATAGAAGAGATTGGATGGATGGTTGAGATGAGTTTAGTTTGAATTCAATTGTTGAGATCAATCACATGTAGTGGTATAGGGAAGAGGGATTGGATGGATGGTTGAGATGTATTTTATTTGAATTCAATGGCTAGGATGGGAGGAGCCTCATTAGGGTTTCAAACAATTCTAC
This sequence comes from Artemisia argyi, assembly GCA_030686995.1. NCBI lineage: Eukaryota > Viridiplantae > Streptophyta > Magnoliopsida > Asterales > Asteraceae > Artemisia > Artemisia argyi. Next base: position 181,554,815 of record CM060682.1, read on the forward strand.
ATGTGTTGAAAATAAAGGGTTGGGATGTGTTGTAAGGGATTGGATGGTTGAGATGTAGTGTGTAAGGGAATATGTAAGGGTGTAAGAGATTGTGTAAGAGAATATTTGATATGGAAATGATTGGTTTTGTCTTTTGTATAAATGGGATTAAAAGAGGATTAAGGCATAATCTAATTGTCATTAAGAAGAAAAGGTTTAGACAATTAAGATTATAAGTTGAGAAAATCATAGGTTACTTATAAGTTCAAGTAACACAATGTCGAGAATCCATAGTTTCATATCTCGTGACTTTCCACGACTCGACGTTCTCAACTAATACCTTGGTTCAAACAAGTTAAGTGCTTTGCCTTGATGTAAAGCATAACCCAAGTGGGAAAGGATGTGTTTACGCAAAGTGACATTTGACTTAGTTTGACCAATAAGGGAGTAAACCCGTTACGTAATTAGAGAAGACGTAAGCACGGGATATGAGCATATGGATGCTTCAACACGATGTTACGTGAAATATATAAGCTCCCTAAGTTTAGAAAAGCCTTGGCTAGAGGCGGTAGTTAGAAAACATGAGTTGGCGTTTTCCCGTAAATGGGTGTTCTAAAAATAGGATATCTCAAGTCTCAAAACTCGTTTCGAGTGTTCTCAATTAAGCACATAACATATGCATACCTGTATTGAAAGATCCACATTTGTCGGGTAAGGGGAAAGCCGACTTTCAAAATTTGCCCGGAACCATACAGACTCCTGGCGCGTCACCCGCGCGTTGACGCGCGGGCAGCGCGCCAGGAGCAGACATTGGCTCCGGCGATTTTGAGCTAACGTTTGTTATTTTATGTGTTTCGATGGTTTATTTGTCATCATTAAAACATAAAGAGATCTTGATCATGTTGCCTCAACAAATAATAATAATAATAATAATAATAATAATAATAATAATAATAATAATAATAATAATAATAATAATAATATGGATATGGATTTTGACCTTTTAATATGGATATGGATTTTGACCTTTTGAGTAACCTAAGCGAGGTCGCTGCCCCCAAACTCATGAAGAAATTGGCAGATATATATTTCGATCGGGTTACCCAAACTGTTGAATCTACATTCCATCTTTCTCCTCGACAGATGGCGTTATGGAGCTCTCTTAAGGAGGATCATACTTCAGATTGGCTCAGGGTGGTTCCTATATCTAGATTGGGTCAAACTATGAATGCCCGGACATACCGTTGTGTGTTGTGTTATCGGCTGGGTGTTCCTCTTTTCACTGTTCAGGTACCGTGTTCAGCTTGTTCTCGTGTTTTTACTGGAGATATTTATGGGGATCACGCGGTTTCTTGTGCGGGCATTGTTGGCATTAAACATCGGCATAATATTGTGCGTGATGTTCTTGTTGATATATGCTCTCGGTCCAGAATTTCAGCTCGTAAGGAGGTGGATATTGGGCTTTATGGTGATAGGGATAGATCTTTGCGCCCAGCTGATATATTACTTTACTCTTGGGATGGTGGGCTTGATGTTTGTGTCGATCTTACAAGGTCGTCACCTTTGACGCAATCTGGTATGATTGATTTTAGGCCAGGTCGTGCGGTTACTGAAGCTGCACAACGTAAACGTATCAAGTATGAGGCGAAATGTGTGGATATCGGATATGGGTTCCTCCCCTTCTCTTTCTCCTCTTTTGGAGAACTTGAGAAAGATGCAGTAACTCTTCTAAAGCGTATTCGACGTTTTTCTACGACTCAAGACATTGGAGCGCGGGCTGCCGTTCATATTTTTAATAGGATTGGTTTTGCTATTGCTAGAGGTGTGGGGGCCCAGTTGGTTTCTCGGCTCCCCACCAATTTCTTGTAAAATCCTTTTTATTGTTAATAAAAGTGATGGTTTATAATAAAAATATATAAATAAATAAATAAATAAATAATAATAATAATAATAATAATAATAATAATAATAATAATAATAATAATAATAAATTGTTGATGTTGATGTTGATGTTGATTTTGAGGTTAATACACTTTAATCTTTTATTTATCATTTGTAGTTTCACTTTCTTAATTCATGTGCATTTATATAACACTTACTTGTGCACTGCTTTTGTTTATTTATTTACAAATTTATCCCACTCCTAATCCCCCTACCGCTCCTAATCTCAATCCTAATTTGTTTTTCAATCCCAATTTGTTAAACTGAAACTGGAATGATGTTATTGTTATCTCGGATGATGATGATGATGATGATGAAGACATGCCAACGTCAATCGTTGAGAATCAAGTTTTGGTATTTGGATGGGAAAAGGATTTACAGTCTAATTGATAAAAGTGAAAGTGATGAAGATTAATAGTGAAGCATATTGATATTTATGTTTCTTCTCAAAGGTCACGTTATAGGAAACAGTTAATCACAATATCACAACTATAATTGTTTGCTGATAGAAAATCTCGTTGCTATGCACGAGTACTCGTCTAGTATATATTTAATTTGCGTGTGAGTGAGAAATGTTTGTACTTATTATTACTTAATAGTTAATACTCTCATTAATTATTGTAGGAAAATAATTGTATGTCTTGTTTGAGAGAGTAGCTTGATCCAAGTTGAACTCAATTTAGTTAGGCCCAAAACTACCTAATTCTTGTATGACCCATATTTACTAGCTAAAGGGCTGTTTGTCTTTTTAGGTTCATGATTCTAAACCGTGGGTGTTTGGGATTGTTAAACAGTTTTATCCAAACACTCGAAATTACGTAAGTGCTAAAAAACAATAAAGACTTGAATAAGCGACCCCAAACACCCTCTTTGTAGTGGGCAGAGGCAACTTAAGGGCCGGTGCGAGTCTGTAGAAGCTTAATAGCTCTACGAAATCCGTTGAATCAAAATAAAAATGTTGAAATAGCTTAGACATTATGTGATGCTCGAGGCTACAAGTTCGACTCTTGTGCCAATCATTTATTTTACCTATAAAGAGCATAAACTTAAGCCATTTTATGGTTCAGTTATATAGTTATTTGGGACTATGCCTTTTTTTTTCTTCATTAAACTCTATACTCCATATAAAGAAAACTATATCTAGGGTGTAATTCCTTATACTTGGTGAAAATGAAATATCGACTTTGGTGTTACCAGTTGTCATTTTTAAGGTTGATGATTTTCACTAAAACTTTTTACTGATGCTTGTTTTAAGTTTGCTTTTTATCGTTAATTAGTCAAACCGACAACATATAGAGTTTAGGTAATCCGAGTAATTTGAATTTTCCCCTCTTAGGTATTATTTTATGCCTTACAACAACCATGAACCAAGTCTACGTTGTTTATTTGTTGTACTGTATCCACGAAACACCAATCGTATCAATCTTTCGGCCGTGAAACTCTCATTGTCATGACAACAAAAACATTAGCATCATGTCGCCAAAGATGGACTTGTTCTCATTTGCGTTTTCGAATCTTGATTGGCCTGTTGATTTCAATATTGGAAAATTAATATAATCTAACCAATATTATACACTTGATACTGATGTCATACCGAAACAGTTTGTCTTAAACTATAGTTTATCTATCGTTATCTACATATTGTCATATTGGGCTCCATTTATATAGAAACCAACTCCTGGTTAACTTGTTCTTGCAAAATTGGTGTTTGATGAGTAACTGGTAGTTAGAAAAGGTTAAAAGGGATATAAAAAAAAATAAGTGATGACAAACATGTAACTCATCTGACTGGTTCGTACATAAATGATAAATCATACATTAACAGTGAAATGTTTGAGAAACCTTTGACTGTTAAGAGCTCTTTAACTTTTTACTATATGAGTAGAGTTGTAACGTTTGTGCAAGGCCGTTTCAAAGTTGCGTGAGGCCTAAAGCGATTTCCCCAGTAAGGCCTTATAACAAAATTTATATAGTATAAAAGTAGTTACATCATTATTAGAGCTTCGATTGGTCGTTTTTTGGAAAATTTTGGTAATCACATGTTAAATTATTGTATACTCTCGCCGTGCATTAAATTAACTCGTCGCATTCGTAAAAATAACCATTATTTGGGGAAGGGGTCAATCAGCATTCAATAATATTGCTTGAGGTCAGCGTTTTTCCGTCAATCTAAACTTTTTGAGAAATAAATGTACAGTAGCCTAATAGGTCGTATAGTATCAAGATCACTAGATCAGCAGTGTGAAATAAGAAGTTGTCAAAGGTTTGATTACTTAAACACATAAAATTTTCCAATATAACCATCTCAGAAATTTTCGTAGTGTGAAGCCGGTTTCATATGCGGGTGTTATGTCTAATGATCCTAAAAAGCACAAATCTAATTTCGTAGGTTGGAATGTAGTAACAAAACTAATGGAGTGGACCTTACCGTTCCTATGAAAGTTATTGAAGAGGTTAATGCTCGATTTGATAATACTCTTTATGGTTACTTCCTTGGTAAACGGATTGCTTTTCCGGTTGTTGATTACTATGTACGTAATGTGTGGGCGAAGTGTGGCATTCAAAAGGTTATGATGAATGCTAAGGGCTTCTTTTTCTTCAAGTTTTTAACTCAAAAAGGCGTAGAAGATGTCCTTGAAAATGGTCTATGGATGATTAGAAATGTTGCTATAATTCTTAAACCGTGGACTATGAATACTAATCTACTTAAAGAGGATTTGACTAATGTTCCAGTGTGGGTTAAGTTCCATGATGTCCAACTTGCTATGTTTTCTGATGATGGTCTTAGTCTTCTTGCCACTTTGATTGGTACTCCTAAAATGCTTGATTCTTACACTAGTCAAATGTGCATGAAATCTTGGGGCCGTTGTAGTTTTGTTAGGTGTTTGATTGAAGTGAAGGCAGATGAGGTACTTAAGGAATGTCTCACTGTTGAAATACCCCTACTAGATGGGTCGGGTTCTACTATTGAAAAGGTTAAGGTTGGGTACGAGTGGAAACCACCTCGGTGTGATACTTGTAAGCTTTTTGGTCACACTCTGGATAACTGTCCTAAATTTGTTCCTCCACCAGTTCAGCCTACACATAAGGATAGTGATGGTTTTCAGGTGGTCATTCACAAAAACAAGGGTAAGAATGGTAGCCAAAGTGGTGGTAGCCAAAGTGCACCCGATAAAGGAGGATTTACTAAATCTACTGTGGGTCCTAAGTTTCGGTATCAACCTAAAGCTCTCCCTCCTGAGCCCAAGAAGGGGGATGGTACAAAGAAGAAGGCCACTGGAGTGGCTAGTACGAGCGGGACCAAGATTGCTACATCGAATCCATTTGATGCTCTTAATATGATCGATACTGATGAATGTGGCATTCCTACTGATGTCGTGGCTAAGGATGGGGCTGAGTTAGATTCTGGCAGTACAAGGGAAGCTAAGGAGGTTGGTCCTACTCCTATTGTTAAAAAAATTGTGGAGCTTAAAAAGCTAATTATTGATGGGAAAACTACTCTTGTGGATGATGATGGTCATCATATTAAAAAGGTAGATTATCCGAGCAATAATAAGGGAGCTAAGGTGGATGGGTCTCTAAAGACTGGTAATGTATCACAAGATCCGCTTGTGAGTGTTGTGAAAGAAAAGATGCAAGTCGTGGCCATTAAGTCTAGTTCTTCCTTTTCTCCGTCTATTTCTTCTACTAAGAGGGTTAACTCATTCACTAAGGTGGGAAATATTGTTGATTCCGATAGTGATGAAAAGGAAGTTGTGAACACTTTTGATGGGTCAATGAACCTATTTGGTGGTGGTCACGATCGTGAAGATGATTATGATGGCTATGATTATGATGACTATGCGAAATAGGTATACAATCTTCCAGAGAATTTGGATGCTTTTTATGACATGTATGGTAGCAAGCTCCAAGACCTTGGTAAGAAGAAATTTTATTTTCATAGGAGTCTAATGTTATCTTTTGAGTAGTGGTCTATTTTTTTGTTTAGAAAATACGAAATATCTTGTTATGTAAGCTTTTTCGCCTATGTAACAGTTTGAGATATGGGATTCACCCATATCTTTTGTACCTAAACATTTTTTGTATATATATAAAATAAAAAAAAATAAAAAAAAGTCTTTAATTTGTTGTTTATTTGTTATTTTGTTGTACTGTCCACGATACACCAATCGTATCAATCTTTCGGCCATCAAAAAAACATTAGCATCATGTTGCCAAAGATAGACTTGTTCTCATTAGCGTTTTCGAATCTTGATTGGCCTATTGATTTAAATATTGGAAAATCATTAGTTTAGAAAGTTTAAAAATTCTAATTCGGGCTATATAATAGAATCTTAAAACAATATTATACACTTGGTATACCGAAATAATTTGTCTTAAACTATAGTTTATCTATCGTTATATCTACATATGGGCTCCATCAATTTAAAAAGCTAACTCCTAGTTAATTTGTATAATGAGTAACTGATAGTTAGAAAAGGTTTAAAATGATATAAAAAAATTAGTGATGACAAACATATAACTGAACTGACCAATTCGTACATAAATCGTACATTTATAGTGAAATGTTTGAGAAAGCTCGACTGTTAAACGCTCTTTAACTTTTAGTGTGAGCAAGACCATTTCAAAGTTGCGTGAGGCCTAAAGCGATTTCCTCAGTAAGGCCATATAACAAAATTTCTATAGTATTAAAGTAGTTACACCATTATTAGAGCCCGGGCCATCCCATTGATTTGGGTGGCCCGATGCGAAATCACAAATAGGGCCCCCATATTTTTATACTTTGGTTTTTTAGTATGCAGTATATTGACAGATTTACAGGTTTTTAATCAAAAAATGATTTCTTTACTTTTGTTTTGTAGTACGTAGATTTGACAAATTTACAGGGCCTTCCCATTAATTTGGGTGGTCCAGTGCGAAATCACAAATAAAGCCCCTATAAATCACAAAAAGTTAATTATTATAGAAATTAAAATTTTCTTTGACATTACGCAAAACATTAACAAAAGTCAAATTCTACGCTACCAAAAAAAAAACTACAAATATTTAGAGTGTTACTAAAGCACAAACACCGCATTACTCTACAAAAGATGCAACATACTTATTTCTTGAAGAGTGTATTCTTTTAGCATTTTTCATAACAAAGTTCTCGATCAACATTTCATAATTAACACTTTCTAATATATCATTCTCAATAGCTATCTAGAAGACCGGAACATGAATTCATAGAACGTCAGGTTTTTTTCTCTTTTGAAATTTTGGTCGGAACTTTGTTTTGACTATGTTTTTGTTATGTTTTTAAGGTGGAGTTTGTCTTCTAGTTTTTGTGTGGCTAGCCCATATTTAATTCAAGTTTTTCACTCTTTTGGTATGTGGCCCAAACTTTGTCTTGTTTTTTTTGTATGTGTCCCGGTTCAACTTTGATAATATTTAACAAAGACACTAAAAATTCAAAATGTTTACGTACAAAACTATAAATATTAATAGATATATACTAAATTAGGGGCCCTTAAAAAGGGGGGTCCGGTGCGGTTGAACCACTTGCACACCCTAATCGCCGCCACTGATTAAAGCTTCGATTGGTCTCCTTTTTGGCAAATTTTGGTAATCGCAGGTTAAATTACTGTATACACTCGCCATGCATTAAAATAACTCATCGCATTTTAAAGGATAACCCTTATTTGGGGAAGGGGTCAATCGGCATTCAAAAATATTGCACGAAGTCAGTGTTTTTCCGTCAATCTAAACTTTTCGAGAAATAAATGTATAATAGCGTAATAGGTCGTATAGCATCAAGATCACTAGATCAGCAATGTGAAATAAGAAGTTGTCAAAGGTTTGATTACTTAAACACATAATTTTTCCAATATAACCATCTCGAAATTGCCTATGATCATCACTTGGGCAAGGTCAAATATGAATATTCCAAAGCTGCTTTAGATGCCATTCCTATAATTATATTATAGTTTAACGTGTTGGTAGGGTCAAAAAATAAACTAAGTCTTGCTTACATCATATTGGTATATGTTAGAATATGTCTCCTCATGATCAATTCTTCGCAAACATATATAAAACTGCATAGTTCAAACTCATTTTACCTCAACATAAAGCAATGGACAGATTGGTTAAGCATGATGTAAAGGAATTGAACATTGAGTTCACTAGGAACCAAAAATGTTCAACAACTTTTAAGTTAACCAATTTGATGCATACCATGTCCGTTGCGGTTTTTGTAGAAACAACGAACGCGCTAGTGTTGTCATTAACGCGTTCGTATGAGGTTATTCCACCTTTAGGGAGTGTTGTTTTTACTCTTGTATGTCGAGAGTTGGATCAGCCATTAGTATTGGCTACTCAAGAGACGGTTATTGTTCGATCATCGATGTTGCTCACCGGAAAAAGTGACCAAGAAAGTCTTTGTAACTTGTTTTCGAAACCTGGGAAACATATTTTCAAAGATGGAATAATACCCGTTTTGTTTGTTGGCTCACACGTGATCGATTTTCTTATATCGAATCATGTCCCCAAAAGCGTCGATGTAACGTTGATTTTAGAGAAATCCGTCCCATTTTGTTGCGGGACGGAACTTAATTCGTTACTAAAATCAGCTGCTATGACCGGGAAGTCGTATTTGGTTACTTTTTTGATAAGCGCGGGTGCGGATGTAAATGATCGAGACCCGGAGAGGAAATCGGTGATGTCCTTGGCTATCGAGTCGGGAAACTTGGATGTGGTACGTGTTTTGATCGAGTCTGGTTTCGTGATAGATCATTTAAACGATCGATATTTACACGATGCAGCTTTGATAAACGGGGTGGATATTATGGAATTATTGTGTATGAATTATTTGGATATCGACATAAACTCGATTGATTCACGAGGTCAAACGGCTATGCACGTTGCCGCGAATCACGGTCACCTAGAAGTCCTTGACTTTTTAACAACATTAGGGAGTGATGCAAGCGTTGTTGATAATGACGGGTGGAACCCGCTTCATCATGCGTCTTATAAAGGGCACGTGGCGGCGGTCGAGTTTTTATTAAACTCGTGTAGTTACATTAAGTACGCAATTACTAAAAATGGAAAGAGTCCGATAGCTTTAGCATACGAAAACGATCATATGGAATTGTATGATATGTTATACTTAGGAGACGTTTTGCATAAAGCCGCGACGACAGATGATGTTAACGGTATTAACAAATGTTTAACAGAAGGTGCGAATGTAAACGGAAAGGATCAAAATGGTTGGACCGCATTACATCGAGCAGCTTTTAAGGGTCGTATTGAAAGTGTAAAAGTTTTGTTAGATCATGGCGCGAGTGTGGATATAGTGGATAATAGTGGGTGCACGCCTTTGCATCGAGCGGTTGAGATGGGCTACGCTGAGGTTGCTACGGTGTTAGTAGCTCGAGGGGCGAGAGCCAGTATAAAGTCTCTTATTGATCATATGGTTTTCGATTTAGATTGTGTGAAGAATTATCGTTCTCTTGTTAACCCTCTTTGCTAAGGGGACTACAAGTAGATTAATCACGTAATGTAGAACTAATATCTTTCTATGTATGGATTAGTAATTACTACATAATTTACAGACACAATATGATTGTGTACAAGTGAAATAATGCATATAGTTTTGGCTGGTTTATATTTGAATTAGGCTGTTTATTTAACATATAGTTTGCACATCATTTTTGCACAACATAGCTTTGACCCTCTTGAATTTACATCTACTAATTTCACAAGTGTGAAGTGTCTGTTGCTTTAGAACTTCAATTGATTAAGTGCACGGGATTAAAGGAGTTGGTAATGGGTCCATTAAATTTTGGGCCAAAATTTATACAATTTGGATACAGATTATTGAGTTTGGTTTGGTCGAACCTCAACATTATTAAGTTCGGGGAAAATGTTATTCTTCTTGTCTTAACCACTTGATTTGTGTAAGTGTTCCATTGTATTGGAATGCGCCTAGAAATTGTTGCTTTCTTATAATGACTTTGTTTAGATATAGAAAACTATACCCTGTGCAGGGCGTTTGTAAGATAGGGTGTGTTTGGTAATAGTAGCAGTGACACTAAGCAGTCGTATTCTTTTCTATAAAAATGTTTGTTAACGTAGTTATAGTTGTACTTGTAATCATAATGTGTAAATTAGCTTTTAAATGCAAATGCTTCTTAATACTACTTCATGCAGCATTGAAAAATGAGCATTCAAAAGAAACAAAATAAAGTCAATTACTACTTGCCAAACGAATAAAAATCACAACATTTACCGCTCACCACTCCCGAATGCTCTAACATCGGGAGCCAAACACACTCTAAGAAATGTTTGCACCAATTTGACAATTTTTACCTCTTAGAGCATCTACAATGGTTGCAAGTCATCAAAAGCTTTTTAAAGTGATTGCATTTAATGCATTTAATGCTAACTCATTAATGACCAAAAGGTTTTTGCAAAAGCTTTGAATCTACCAAGTCTTTGGTACCCAATAGCTTTTTACAATAAATGAAATTCATCAAAAGTTTTTCACCAAGTCTTTAGTTTAATGAAAAAACCTTTTTGAAAAGCTTCTTGAAATAGTAAAAAGCTATTCTAAAAACAACCATTGTAGATGCTCTTAGGAGTTAGGACATAATGTGGCAAAACCTTAAGAAAGTTATTTCTTCAAGAAACGTGTCATTTCTCGAAGGTTTTAGGTTGAAACATAATTTGTCCACATTGTTGTATGGACCGCCACATCAAAATAACCTTTCAAAGCCTTTATTAAAATTTGTTGAATTAACCCACTTAGAGGAGGAGGTGTGGGCTCGCCAAGGCTGCTCGTCGTCCGACGTGGAGCTCGCGAAGGCTCGCCACCACACCAACTGAAGCTCGTCGTCGCTCGCCAAAGGGGATCTCCTCCTCTGCGTGACGAGGGAGAAACCTGCAAATGTTGTCCTTTTTTTTCTTTTTTTCTTTTTTGGGTTATATTGTTTTTGTATGTATTTTGTAGAAAATGTTTTGTATGAAATGTTAAGTGAAGAATGAAATTGTGAAACACCGATTAAGCATAACATTGATATTACTTGAAACAACGACTACAACAATAACCTACGATACGATAACTAAGAAACAGAAATTCAAACCACTAAAAAACGATACGATAAATAAACATAAAACTATGATTCAATAAAATGAATCATCCGACACATATCCCTCGTGACTCGAGTAGGAGGCACTTGAGCCGTCCTCACTCGATGGCACAGGTGGAAGTCCCTGAGCCCAGCGTCATTCTGCACTTCTGTTCTTCCGATCCTGTTTTCCTTTGAGGTACGCCTCACGCTCCCTTTCCTGACGGGCTTGCTCAGCTTCATACTCCAAAACCACTTGCATATCCAGCTCATATTGTTCTTCCTCAGTCAATTGACGAATGATGGGTTGGTTTTCAGGCGGAAAGTTTGGTGGTTGATTGTTTGGTGGTTGATTGTTTGGCGATGGAAACATAACTGCTGGTGGAGTTGGAGGTGGTGGGTTGTCATACTGAAACACCGGAAACAGATCTTCTAGCGGTGTATTTTGTGGGGAATTGTCTTCAGGTGGTGTGTTGTACACCGATCCATTTTCAGGTGATGCGTTGTGAGACATTCTTTTTGAAGAACTAGACAGAATTCTTTGATGAATGTGAGTGTGAATTGTGTGTGTATTCAGCATCACCCCAATGGGTATTTATAGGATGCTTTGTGGAAGTATCCCGCTCAGACAAATGAATTCAAAATTTCAAATTATCCCGCTCAGAGTTTTGAATTCAAATTTTGAAATGTATCCCGCCCTCTGTTTTAAATTCAAAATTTGAAAGGGATTAAGTATCAGCATGTGTGGTTCGCTCTGAGAAACACAAGGGCATGGGACAGAGACGATTAGTAGTTGTGTTTTATGTTAACTATTTCCGTATCGTGTGTATTTCTTTTTCCGTATCGTGTGTATTTCTGTATCCGTATCGTGTGTATTTCTTTTCTGTATTGTTGTACTGTTGTGTAATGTTCCGTGTTGTTGTAACCACCCTTTTATGTGAATTTGAATTTTCAATTTGAATTCTAAATTATCCCGCTCATATGAAATTTGAATTTTGAATTTGCACACGTTTTCATTGTTTTGTTTGAAATTTTGAAATTTGAAATTTTAAAATTTTAAAATATCCCGCCCTCTATTTTGAAATTTTGAAATTTGAATTTTAAAATTTTAATAATATCCCGCCCTCTGTTTCGAAATTTGAATTAGTATGTTGTATTATTTCGTATAATTTGTTAAATGAATTTAGTTTATTTATTGAAATGAATTAAAAAAAAGTTGTAAGTGGTGGGCCCCAAATGAGTAAGTTGAGGTTAGTTATGAGTGAGGATGGGTTAGTTGTGAAGAGGTGTTGGGGTGATGTGGCACCCGTGGGCCCCAAATGAGGAGGTGATGCCTCATCACCACACTTCTTGCTCTTAAGAACATTAGCGAACGCATTTGGTTGATTCTTTACACCGCACCATTTGTTCACTAAAGTCCAAAGATAACAAGTGACAATGCACCCAAAAAAAGGATGTTGTGATGTCTCAATGTCGTCATCACCTATTCATATAACGATTACGTTTAAAAAAACACGCCTTTTAAAGCATGAGGCATGAAACGAGTCGAGGCAGTGAGGTCATAACATCAAGACCCTTGATGCACAACCATTACATAAAGCAATCTTAGTCGGTGTTTTCTGGCGCCTTTGAAGAGCGCTTTTTGATGCCTCGTGTATTTATGGGTCTAAAAAGACATTTCAAGCATAATGGTTTGAATGATTATTATTAGTCCTTTTCAATTTGGGATTTGGGCTTTAAGAAAGCTTTCAACAAAGCCAATTTAAAATAAGAAAAATGATTTATATGCCTAAAGATATGCCTAAGCATAAAATTACAACATGTGGAATCAAAAGTAGGTATAAAGAAAGAGAAAGTGTGAAAGAAATATGTCAATTGGTGATATGAATAAGCATGTTTTTAGATACATTTTTAGGCATCCATATCACTACTCTTAAAATAATTAGGTTTTTATGAGATAAAAACCCTAAAACAATGATTCATCCACATCTACTTTGTCTCTCATCCAACGTCTTCTTTTATGCTCTATCATGAGGTACTTTAGTTTTCTTTAACTTTTTAATTCCTCTTCTTATTTTATTTTCTAAAGCTACTATGTTGCTACTTTCGCGTTTTTAAGAGCATCTTAAGATTCATTATTCTATTTAATCCTCTGTTTTTTTTCCTACTATTTTAAGAGCAATCTATGCTCAATTTTTTGAAAGAAACTTCTTTTACTAATGGTTTCTTACAAAATTTTAAGCCTTTTAATAGTTTGCTGATTTGACATTTTTAATTCGTTAATTTCTAAAATTTTACATTAGAATGGATGTAACCAACCCATGCAAGACTAACCCAAATGACCCTAAGGATCCGGGCAAGAGTATTCACTCCATGATCCCAATAATAGAAATAATTTTATATGTAACTTTCGCTCGAAATTAACTAAGGGTTGAGCATTCCGTCTAAAGAAGTATTTAGTTTGAGGTTTTAAGGATGTTAGTGATTGTCCTAGTTGTCCAAAGTATGTTAAAGCAATTATTTGCGTGTTTATGATAAATAAATAAATAGTGAAGCGAACTAATGAACTGCTCCCAATGATAAATGAAGTAGATTAAGACATTTAGAAGGATGATGAGGATTGTGTTGTCACATCTATAAACAGAGGAAGTGGATCCGGATAAGGAAGTAGTAAATGTCTTCCTAAATAGCCAAGACATAAGGATCCAATGTACATGTTCTCTAATCGTAAACCTAAAGATGTACTTGCGACCAAAAAACGTGGGAAACAACAAACGATAAATGAAGTGCGTAAAAAGAAGCTAAGATTCCATGCTTGTAGAGAGCTAGCTAAGTGTTTTTATGATGTGGGGCTTCCTTTCAATGCGACTAACTATAATAGCTTTCAAATTGCAATTAAAGCGGTAGCTCAATTTGGTCCAGGATTTAATCCACCTAGCATGTATGAGCTAAGAGTTCCTTGACTTGAAAAAGAAATGGAGAAAACTAAAAATAATATGATAAAACTACAAAAAGGAATGGGTTGTGAAGGGCTGCTTTGTATTATCTGATGGATGGCATGATTCCATGATTCAAAAGGATATTGTGAGCTTCTTAGTGAACTCTCCAAAGGGTTTGGTGTTTATAAGATCCATATATGTCTCTGAAGTTAAGAACGATGGCAACACATTGTATCAAATGCTTGACAAAATGGTGGATGAAGAAGGAAATAAGAACATGATTCACGTTGTAACTAATATTGCTTCAAACTAAGTTAAAGCGAGTAAAAAAAATAAAACTTCTTATGCTTTTTTTTCAGTGTTTTGTTGATGATTTGGTGTTGATTTGCTACTATTTTGTTGTTGATTAATATGCTCGTTGATAGTAGCCACAATATTCAATCTTTATCAAACACCATATGCAGTCATTGTATTGATCTTATGTCAGAGGACATTAGAAACCTTGAAAAAGTGAAGAGTTATATGAAAAAGGCTATGTTCATGAATCGTTATATATATAACCATGTTGGCCTTGTGAACATGATGAGAAGGTTGGCAACTCAAAGAAACTTGCATAGGCCCGCAATCACCATATTTGCAACATCGTTCATCACTCTTGCACAACTACACATTCAACAAAAACAACTTTAAGAAGATGATCACTTCGGATGAGTGGTATAATAGCAAAGCAGGTGAATGGGAAGCAAATGGCAAAAATCATTCTAAATGATTCATTTTAGAGAAATTTTGATTATGCTCTCAAGTTAGCAAGACTACTTGCAAAGATTCTTAGAATGGTTGATGGCGATAAAAAACCGACAATGGTATATATCTATGAGGCTATGGATAGGCTCAAAGAGGCCATATTTGCAACTTTTTCATATGATGAACACTTTTATAATAAATCCTTTGAGATCATTGATCGTAGGTGGACTGCCCAACTTCATAGACCTTTGTATGCAGCTAGACATTTTCTAAATCCGAAGATGTTTTACGATGAGGAAGAGAAAGCTAGTTGTGATGAGGTTATGACCGCTTGTATGCTTGCATTTAGATGCTGACACCTGATGTTGAAATTCAAGACCTTTTTTTTTAAGGATCTTGATTTATATCAGTATGCCTTAAAGTTATTTGGAGATCCCATGGCTATATGACATAGGAAGACAAAATCACCAAGTATAAGGTTAAATCTCTTTAACGTGCCAGACTGATCACATCTCTTTCACATTCCAAATTGATCACATTTCTTTAATAGCAAATTGGTGGATTTCATATGGATCATCAACTTCAAACTTAAATTTTTTTGATATCCACGTTCTTAGCCTCACGTGTAGTGCTACTGCCTATGATAGGATCTAGCTTGTTTTTCAACATGGAAGTTCATTAAGTCGTAGATTAGAACGTCATCCTAACCCCCCCCCCCCCCCCACACACACGTATATATCAATATCTATGCCAATCAAAGTATTGAGTTAATACTTAGGTTTTTAGCAGATCTATACCAAAAAAAGAAACAGATTGGCACAAAGCCGATTAAATGACATGGTATACGTCAAATTTAATCATGCTTTGGAACATCGATATAAAAGAGTGGATCCCACTCGTCCTATTATCTTGGACGATGTAGATGAAAGTAACGAATGGTTGATGGGATAAATGGATGGTGAAGAAGGTGCAACTAAATTTGTGTTTGAATATGATGAGTTAACATTGGCCTGATGTTCATAGAGCTGCTGGGGGCATATGACCAACTTATTCTACTAGAGCATCGACATCCACATGTGTTGCACATGTTCAACAAATAAAGTCAAAAAGGAATAAGTGTTGCTCATGCTTCTACTTCTAGTTCTCTAAATGAACACATCAGCTATTTGATGAGGACGATGAAATGCAAGTGTATATTGGACTTTCTCAAGATCATTATGTGAATGAGGTGCTAAAGATTCATGATGATCCGGTGGATAGTGAATATGCATGCTTCTGATTTGCATAAATCCTAATTCATTCCCATGCATTGCATAGTTTTGTTCACATGCATGCTTTTGTGATCCTTTTGTTATTATCTAGTTCGAAGTTGATAAACTCATGATATATGGCTTGTAATATCTAGTATTTTAGATATAGGAAATCACAAACTTTGAGAATGAATGAGGAATGCATCATTTCTTATGATTTGCATAAATCCCCATTTGTTCTTATGCATTGCATGATTTTGTTCACATGCATGCCTCTGTGGTCCTTTTATTATCTCCGGTAGGAATTTGATAAGCTTATGATATTTGTTTTATAATATAGTATTTTAGCAATATAGAATCACAAATTTTGTGAATGAATCATTGTTATTGTTGTTAAATGTCCTATAATGTGTTTTTATATATGAATTGTGCTTTCTTAACAAAGTTATAATCATTTTGTGCAAAGTATGCACCTCGCCTAAGTGAGGCGTGCGCTTTTGCCTCATCAACACGTGCGTTGTTTGACCCTTAATGCAACTGAGCGCTTCACGCTTTTCAAACCCAAAATCGGGCATCTTAGTGAGTCGAGATCAATACCTCAAGCATCCGAGTTATCGTGTGTAAGGAGGTGATGGTTAACGAGCCCCCAAAGTTGATTTTTACCTTTATATGATGAAACTATTTAAAATTGATGTGACACGTCTTTTTAGTTATTCTTGACAGTCTTTACCCTTTACCCCAAAAGTTAATTTTTACCTTTATATGTTAAAACTTAAATTGAACACATAAATCCAAAATGTTACAAGATTAGGTCTAATAACCTCATAAAGTCACAATCCGCAAATGTAACCATTCAAATGTTGAAAATAATAAACCAGTCATTCGATTCAACTAAATGACTTACAATGTCTTATAATGATATGTTGTTACAAAAATCATGCTTGTTGAAACTTAGGCCCGTTTGGTATGGCGGTTTGGATTCGGTTTTGACTTTCAAAAAACTAATTTGACGTTTGGTAGCACTTTTATTGTAGGCTTAGTTATAAAATTCAAAAAATTGGGTACTGTGTCGAATCTTGATATATTTGGATGGTATTAGTTGATATCCTGACTTTTTATGGGCCCACTATCTTGTCTCTCTCACAATCTTTTTTTTAATTACATTAAATATTAATAAAACTAATTTTAAATACTTTTATTAATTATTATATTATCATTTTTAACTTAATTATATTATTTTTTTTCTTACCTCATTTTTTATTCTCTTTCTGACATCAAATCCAAATACAAATCCTAATCCAAATTTAGGGCCCGTTTGGTTTTTGGGTTTAGGGGCGAGGTTAAGAATCCAATGTGTAATCCGATGTTTGTTTGAACTTTTTACTATTTGGTTTAGGGGGGGGTTAAGAATCTAATGGGGTGCCCAACTTTTAGCCTCCTTTTACAAATGTGTGGACCCAATTAATTCTTTCTCACTCTCTTTCTTAAATTGTATTATTAAATAATACTTTTTATATTATAACTTTATTATAAAATATATTTTATTAATTTTATAATATATTTTTTCTCTCTAAATACAAATACTAATCTACAACTTTACATTCAAATCCAAATCCTAAACCATTCTATATACCAAACGGGCCCTATAACTTTCACAAAAATTAGTACAGTCTATACTATATAATAAACGAAGGTTTTTTACAAGCCTCCTAAGCACGCAGCATTAAAAACCCGTTTAATTCTCTGACGTGTTCTTTCTTATTTAGATCCGAAGTACAATTGATCATTGCAATAGGTTTTTGATGGAGTCAACTAATAATCATGAATGGATTCATCAAATTTGCGTTTCATTAGCACCGATTCTTCCTCCCTAGGTTTGTTATTTTGTAAAGGATTAAAGAGCATTCATATTTTTCAATGTTAATCAACGAAACCTTCTCCAACACTCCCCATATCAATTATTTGATAGTTGTCTGTGATTCAACACTCCCATATATACCCTAAAAGATTTTTCTTTATTGATTCAGAACTTCATCATAAACCCTAACTTCTCACCTCTCCGCCAGTTTGCGTGTTGCTAGCCGTACCATGAAATTGGTAATGATATTGATGTAGTCATTTTTAAACATTTGTAAGTTTTAATTATTTCCCTTTGCTGAGTTTTATGTGTTAATTTGGTACTTCTAAAATTTTCACTGATTATGAATAGGAGTGTCGTTTGATGTAGTAGATCTATACATTTGTGTAATTTTTTCTATGATACATGTTTGTGCATGAATTCGAAGATTAAAGATTAAAGGTTTGTAAGTGATTTAAAGAAGGTAAGGTGTTTGATGAAATATTTAAAAGGATTTCAACAACAATTCAAGGGAGGCTAAAGTTTGGTCAGGTATTATTATTATTTGCAATTATCAAGGGTTGAATGCATTTTGATTATATGTATATTAATTGTTGTGATCCCATTTTGGTCAGATATTATTGTTTTTGGCTAAAATTTGGTCATGTATTAACTGTTGTATTTTATTCTTGATTACCTTTTTCATGTAACACAAATGAGAAATTTGTCTTTTTATTCTTGCAGATTATCGTCAAGAACATCCACGATGTCTTGGTAATGAACAATTGTTTCGAAGGTAAAAATAACTCATTAATTAAATTTCAAAGGTAAAAATTATCCATTAATTAAGTTTAGAGATGTAAATATCAAACTTAAGGTTTTTTTTTTTTTTTTTTTTTTTTTTTCGCCCCCTCTACGACCAAACGTTTTTTTATGAACGACACAAGAGAAAAGTCAAGGAGTTTGGTAAGATTATATTGCACATGTCTCTTGAAATTGCATTAAGATGTCAAAATTAAAATTTAAATATCTGTAATACTCTTCTATGAGAACAGAATAAATTTAATCTTCATTTATGCCCGTAAACTTTTCTCAACATACTGAGTTTTTCTGTTCTAACCGTTACAATAATTAAGTCTGAATAAATGCTTCATTACTGAATATGTTGGTTCATTAAAGAAAATTCCATTACGATTTGACGAGAAACACGGTTCATGGATTCTTCTGATAGATTTACCGGTAATTAGCTCATAAAAAATGTAATATTGCCACTTTCCATATGAGTTCTGATTTAGCTCATAAAAAATGTAATATCTGTAATATATTTTCGTTTATTTCAAATTCATATTTTTTTGGTATTTTGTGAAATTTTTGAACATTTTTGCCCTGTTAGCTAATAGAAAATTTTTTTTCTCGAAGGACAAAAATGTCATATAATACACTAAAAAAGATGAATTTGAAAGAAAAGTATTCACAAAAACAAAAGAAAAATTGTTCATTACCCACAAGAATTAACACTGGCAAGTATAATACTTTTTTTAATCATTTGACCTAAATTAAAATGGGGAAAGCATACCTACATTTAAATGTAGGCGATTGCCTACATCCACTTTGTAAAAAATAGTAAGGAGAGGGGAAAACAAGTACCATAAACTTACTGCAGGGACTAAACTGTATATTTTCCAAACTTTTTACAAAAGAAATGTAAGAAAAGTGCCTACATTTAAATGTAGGCATCATTTCACAATTAAAATATGTTGAGATCATTATTTTTACAAATATCATTGCATTTTTCATAAAGGGGCAATTGCATATATACCCACTAAAACTTGCATATTTGCATATATACCCAAACCATGCTTAACTTGCATTGTACATCATGCATTAAAAACTTGTATTTTGGGTAAATATGCAAGTTTTTGAGTTTTAATGGGTATATATGCAATTCTCCTTTTCATAAAATATGCAAATCGACGCACTAGTTACTATTGTACTTTATTTTAACGAGAAGCATAAACAGAAAAAATACTTTATTTAAACGAGAAGCATAAACAGAAAAAAGTGTACAAATACGGAGTAGTTACATTGATGCCACGCTGGCGATCCGCACATACACACACCAAAGAAACACAAACCCCATCCCAATACTCCACGCTGGCAATCCACACCTCCTCATTTCCACCAATCACACCCCTCCTCACCCCACTATAAATACCACCCCACCTTTCCCCCAAATCATTCAAACTCATTTCATTCCCTCCAATCCCCAAAATTCAAATCTCCAAAAAAATTTAAAAAATGGATTCCACAAAAACAACAAAAACTAAATCAACAGCAGGCAGAGGCAAGCCAAAATCAACAAAGTCGGTTACGCGATCGGTGAAAGCGGGGCTTACTTTTCCAGTGGGAAGAGTTTCGAGGTATCTTCGAAACGGGCGGTATGCAAAACGTGTTGGTTCAGGGTGTCCGGTTTATTTATCTGCTGTCCTTGAGTATCTTGCTGCTGAGGTATGGATTTTATAAACTCAGAACTTTTTTTTATAAAAAAAATATAATTATTTATAGTTTTTAATTAAAATTTAGTAACTGATTATAAATTTTTATTCATTTAAAACTACTAATTTGTTATTACCAAAACACTAATATTTTTTTACATTTATTTTATATTAATTAATTATTTATAATAAAATTAATAATTTGTAGCACTAATTATTTTTTATAAAATTTAATTCATACTTTTTTATAAAAAAAATTATATTATGTATTTTTTTAGTTAAAAAATATAAATATATTTTTTACTTTTTAATTAAGATTTAGTAACTGATTATAATATTTTATTTAAAACTAGTAACTGATTAATTTTTATTTATTTAAAATTACTAAATTGTTATTACCAAAACACTAATATATTTTTTTACATTTATTTTATAATAATTTATTATTTATAATAAAATTTATGTTGGAGCACTAATTATTTATTATTAAATTTTAATATTAAATATTTTGTTTTAATAACTTGAATTCTAAATATTTAAAAAATACTCCGTATGCTGTTTTTTATGATGAATTTACTGTGAATATATCTATTTTTGTTAAATATATGTTAATTAATTTTGAATTGTTTTTGCTATATTTAGGTATTGGAGTTGGCTGGAAACGCAGCGAGGGACAACAAGAAGAGCAGGATAATCCCAAGGCACATTCAGTTGGCGGTTAGGAACGACGAGGAGTTAAGCAAGCTGTTGGGGAGTGTCACAATTGCGAATGGAGGAGTTTTGCCCAAGATTCACCCGAGTTTGGTTCCGAACAAGAAGGCGAAGGATGGGAAGAAGGACACGATTGGATCTGTTTCGCAAGAGTTTTAGGGTGGTTGTTTGGATTAGTGGTTTTTGTTATGGGTTTTTATTTTGTTGATAGTTTAGATGTGAAGATGTTATGGTTTTCGGATGGTATTTTGCGATGAATGAAATATAGCTTGCCGAATTTGATTGCTGGTTTACGTTTCTGCACTCTGCGCTTTACTGTATTTGTTCGTCTTTGAGCAGTGATTCTATGATAACCAGACTGAAAAAAAAAATAGTTGCAAATTAATTATGAATTGATTGTCTGCGAGTGGTGATGAAAATGAGAATTGTTATCTGTTTACTTGTTTAAGTACAGCCAGGTGAAAAAAAACACAGGAACATGCCGCTTTACTGCCACTAATAGTAAGAAATGTGATCCAAAGCTGCTCAAAATATATACCCACTTCCAAAAGTTGCAGTAGCACATCCGCAACCACAATGGGATCATTGGATTTATCAGTATGTAAAAGATAATGAAACTCTAACGGAATGTCGTTTTGAATGTAATTTGACCCAAGTGTCTTGATATCGAAAGCTTTAATCTTGTGAAGATCCAAAAGGGCTTGTTTCCTTGACTTTTTGTGTGCTGCCCAACATTCATGGCACTATGGCAGTGTATGTGTCTTCATTTTCATAGCTAATTTCATCTTCATATCCATACACTTCCAACAAAAAACATAGTTACAATAACAAGTAACATCATAACTAGCAGCCTCAAAATCATGATCAGATTCAATAGCATAATCGCACCATGGACCAGGACACCACTAAATCTTCTTACTAGTCTACAAGACGGTTCAAGATACCTTAAAGTCAAACAACCTGGACCGTCATTAATTGCAGTACAAACATAACATTTCCGACCCATCATACATAAAACATGACCACAACCACAATTAGCAGTATTCTTAAACCTAAGATAATCGAAACAAATGAGACTTATCTGTTTGTTTTGTTTAAGTATAACTAGACGAATTCTAAACAAGTCCAATGGAGATGAATGTTGATTGTCAATATCTTTGTGGCAATGTGGCATGATGTATGGAGTGAAGCTGACCCGTTATTGACAACTACTACAAGAAGACGCATGTATGCAGCAGGGGTTTCTGATAGTACTACTCCGGCTGATATGATTGAAGAAAGTATTCGGAAACGGCCTTATGATTGGATTCAACAATTTCCTAGTGTCCAAAATATTCCGGTGCCTATGCTCAACCTGCAATCAAAATACGGGATTAACTAGTCAGCAACAAGAAAAGAATAGTGAAATTTCCAACGGAAAGAGTTTGGAAAGATTTGAGAGGCGAAGGTACCAAAGTGAATTGCAATCAGATTGTTTGGTTCTCAAACTGTATTAGTAGACATTGCCTTTATACTTTAGCTACTAATTTCAAGAAGGATTATTGGATGGTACTCACGGAAAGTAATGACTAGTGTTCTCTGCAATAAGGCATGTGATTCACATCAGCACTTATTTTTCAAGTGTGAATATGCAGCAAAAGTGCTCGATGATGTAAATAAAACGAAAAATTTGCAGGATTTGAAAGATTTTCCGGAAGTATATTATGTTACATAGGATAGCCTTGCCGGGGGGGGGGGGGGGGGGGGGGGGGGGGGGGGGGAACAGATGGAATGTTGTTAAGAAACTGATCCTTGCTGCTACAACTTACTAAATATGGCAGGAGAGGACTTTTAGACCTACAGTTTCAACAAAGATGACAAGTTTTATGGCCAAAAGATCAGCTGATGTGCAAGAGGTGTCAAAGCTATAGGAAGTTCACACTCAACTAAGGAATGTAGTGATTGCCGGTTTAAGTCTGTTCTTAGTATTGGTCGATCTCTTTTTTGTACTGATTACTGGTAGTAGTTGCTTATTTGTTTCTTTGGGGTTATCTTTAGATTGTCAAATGAAATGTCTAAGAAATGTATATACATTACTTTGTAATTGATATGTTCATATGACTAATGTATAAGTTAAAGGACACATGACTGATAATAGCCTGTTTTGAATACATGGTAACGTAACATTTGCATTTGAGGTATTTGGCATAGATGACACTTTTGTGATTCATGACAGATAAGCAAAGCCGCGAGTCATGATAACTCAGTATTTCAGATTTTGAAATCTTAAGACGAAGGACCAATTGTGGATTTTATTTATTTATTTTTATTTTTATTTTTTTTGAAAATGTGAAGATATTTTACTATAAAAAAACTAAGCCATAAGGCATTAGGCATACATTGGATCAATAACAGACTCAAGATCCATATATCAGCAAACAAGCAAACATGCTTAACCAAACTGAATACAACCACAGAAACTTCACATTTTCATACAACACAATCACTAACTTTCCTATTCAACAGGAACACATTTCATCCAATTTTCAGTAAGTGGGTCGATATCTTTGAGAAATGGTTCATAAGGAAGCAGTTGAGCAAGTCACTTTGGTCAAAGATCACCCAGTTTATATAAACAAGTGGATACAATCTCCTAAAGTGTCCCCTCCACATCCTTTGAATTGTTAGAAATTGGGTGTGTGTGGGTGGTAATAATCATGATATATTATGTGAATCGTGTTGAGATCACTTTTAGATTGTAGTATTTCGACCCTATATGACTCGGGTATCACGAAATCCTCAATTGGATAATTCAGATAATTACGCTTTGTTTCTAAGGCTCGAGAAATCAAAACAATAAACAGAAAGTTGTTGTGTTTGTTCTATTCTGGAAGAGATCAATATATCATGGAAAACATAACCGAAAGTTAGTTAAAATTGGTTGGCGGGAAGGGTCATGACTGTTGGGGAAAAGGGGTGTCTTTTGGTGGGAAAAACCATTTGAAAATAAAACGGATAACACTCGAAACCCAAAAATCGTTTAGGTTTTGGGGCGTCCCCCCCAGGGGCTATGTCCCTTGACCTCTGCTCTTTGTTCGTGGCGGCATCAAGCTAGCAATAACGAGTGTGCACTCCGCACCTCCTAACTCGATTGTAAGCTAAACCTGATTAAGCCCTTGATCTCAAGTAAATCGCAATTACATAAAATATAAGTGATGACATTAAAATCACTAACATGAATTGCATCCAAGATCTCTCCCTTGGAGAAATCTTTTTCCATCAATGCAACATCTTCCTCCGATATTTTTTCAACACAATCACAACAAGACATCGGGCGTATAGAATCTCCCTCATAGAATAATGTCTTATAATGCCTAACCATCTCCGCCTTTATTAACCTAGGGTCCTCACACCACAACCTCCACCTTACACGCTTCTTCTACCCTATATCCTTCTCTTCTAGCCAAATATCAAAAGTCCGGAAAGGCCTTGAACAAAAATCAAGATCAACGCCCTTTAGAACTATAGGACAATGATCCGAGAGCCTTCGATTCAATGCAACCACCGAGATACTGCCACATAAACTACAAAACTCCTCATTCAATAAAAAACGATCTAACTTACTAAATTTCAAACCGCCACCGCTAACTCTAGTGAACTTTCACTCCCCCCAATTGGAATCAAGATAAGCTTCACATCATTTATTTGGGAATTCATCCTCTCGTCACCTCCTCTAATCACATTTAGATCTCCAAAAATGCACCACGCCCCCTTTAAATTACCCATTTTATTTCTTCCTTTTTTTTGTCTTTTCTTAAATATATAAGTTTATTTCGTCTACGTAGATTCAAACCACTTATAACTAAATCTTTATGTAGACGTACGTACAACATATCCCTACATGGTTTGACAAATAACATTTGTAATCTAATTTGACAATTTTTTTTCATTTTGATATAGCGAACTCTAGTCTTGATCACTTTGGTGTATTTAGTTTGTAATTTGGTCACTTTGGTGTATCCATTTAAAATTTCAATACTTAATTTCTGAACTTTTTAAACACTAAACTTTTAAACAAATACACCAAAGTGAACAAATTAACAAATAAATACACTAAAGTGACCAAGACTAGAGTTCGCTACATCAAAAAAGAAAAAATGTAAAGTCAGATGCATTCAGCGATGGTTAGCCTTGATAAATCATTTATGGAAATTGAATATGTGGTTATGGATGTAGTTTAGGTAGAAGTTTAACACTTATTATAGTTTTAGTTAATGAAACCTGATTTAAATTAGTATAGCCCCTTTTTCATTTGAAAACAACTGAAATGATTTGATATTTATCATGACTTAATAGATAACAATTAAAGCTGTAACTATGAAATCAAGAACGAAAAGGAAAAGCAAACGGCAATTGACTCATATACTTGATCAGCTATTTAACGACAATGGCAGATTCACTCTAACGACCGATATCTAGTGGCAAGTAAAGGTGGTTGAAAAAGAAAAAAAGAAGTGGTAAGTTAACATATATTTTGGACTCTTTTAACCATCAGTAATTACATAACTTTTGAAAGATTCATTTCTTTGTCATGTATATTAGATTTGTAATTTAAACATGTACATATAACTATGCCATGAAACTGACATGCCAAGAGATTGATGGAATCAGTATTATAAAGAACATGAACAATTTATGATGTTACCTGCATAAATCAACTTAAGAGCGCGAACACCTCATAGTATTTACTTACTCTTCGAACAAACTTGTATGGAATTTTCTTTAACTAACAGCAGGCCACAAATATTTAGAGACAGGTTCTTGAATCTTTAACAATTCAAAGTAACCTGATATGATGATTCATGGATTAACAAATTTTTGAAACTGTCTGTATCATGTGACATGCAACTGATAGAATTGTGTTGAGAAATTTGATTTCCACAATGAAGAATGGATACACAGGCATCAAATTCTCAGACTTTCATTTTCTCAGCTTTTTTTTATTGCTCCACTTCACCAAACAAGGGAAATCATGGCATTTCCATTTTTTTGATTTGAATTCCCTCTATTAAACACGTGCTTAAAGCAGATATGAACCAACTTTGCCGCAACCTTTACCTTGGCTCCAAACCACTTTAATGCTGAAAGAGCAACCTGGCCCATTAAGCGTAGTTTCTGTGCTGCCTCTGGTTTGTGAAGGAATTTCGCAACACTGACTCAGAATCTCATTCCCAGACTCATCCTCTAGCCTGAATTTAATTACAAGGGAGCCGCCCTTGTTTGGTACTGCCATCAAGGATTTCCTCAGCGGAATTGTAGCACCACTTGAAATAGAACTAGTATAGTCTTCATAGAGTAGTGCCATGTAGAAATTTCTCTGAAAGCTCAGAAATTCAGGTTCGCACTGATAATCAAAGTTATTGCCATAATAGGCAAATATCCTTCCATAAACCTTTAGATTATCATCAAGCGATGTACACGTTAACTCAATAGCAGCATCAACGGCATCCTTTAGCAAAATGTAATGCATCATTACATAACCATCCTCACCCTTAACCCTAATAGCACAGCAGGTACTATCTATATCCTTTTCCCAAAATTTTGAGAAGCTTATGTCAGACTCGTGATCGCAAAGTTGATAAACAACATCCTTCTCATTAGTGACATATAACTTCATACAAATCTCCATATAGTTAGAGAATGGAATTGATTGACGCGAAATGATATTGCCAAAGTATAAATACCCATAGTTGATGATGTCTTCGGAATCACACCAGTCACGGTTGAATAATGTAACAAGACCACATTCGGGCTCAAATGTTTCAACCCACGCATCTGATAGCAATCCAATATTATCTGATACTGAAATATGTCCAAGCAGCTTACCCTTTTTAAGCTCGTAATCTGTTGTAATGTTGAGAGAAATTGAAAATGGCTCAAACCGAGGATTTTTAGGTGCATCCCTGATGAAAACCAAAACAGAAACCACAAGTTAAAAAACAAAAAAGCTACAAGTGTACAAATCGGCTGGTTTTCAACAGTTGTATATAGCACTAAGTTATACAGAGAGATGGGTTTGTTTGTAGCCATTTTGGGTCATTTTAAAACCATAAAACCCGTAAAATTTGATTTAACAAAGTTGTTAAATTTATACATGATTTTAATTTATTTGTAATATTACGATTACAAATAACCAGCCTTTACACAAAGTCGTTTTACATAGGCATAAAACGAAAAGGAACGATACTTTATAACCTATATATTATATGTTGCATGAAATGAATTAAACTTGGAATAGAAAAGACTGATTATTTTCGATATCGAAACTGGTAGTTACCTGGCAGCAACAGGAATAAGCAAACGAGTAATGACACTATCATCAGGAGCGCCACCAACAGCACTCTTTTGTTTTTTGTTATCAGACTCCGCATCAGCTACAGGAGCATTTACATCCATTGGTCGTTTAGTGGATGATAGTGCTAACAGTGATTGGGCAATTGATCCCTCCTCGGATGAAGATTCCTACACACACACACACAAAATAGAAGTTTAAAACTTGTTAGAAAATGTGGGAATTGTTTGACCCAAAAATTTAAACATGTTTGACTCGAGTTGTTTAAAGTTTAAACCTTGTCTTTTATACTTTACTTCTTCTGAGTGACTTATTTAAACATGAACTGATTCATTAGTATGGTGCTGAGTTTTAATGTTATCTTAATTCACCCAAACAAATTTAAAATAGAGAACTTAAACCCGAATACTGAATAAATCTCAAAAGACAGTCCCACAAAAGATGAAAGCATAAAAAATTCAACTAGATAATGCATACCGAATTGATCCCCAAAAGATGAAAGCATTTCTCCATTACTACTGCAGTCGCCTCATACAGCAATAATCTGGTTGTTGGCTCCACAACAACCCCAACCTGCCAAAAGTTACGCTTAATCCCAACAAAAAATGATCACATGTCTTTCTAAAAATCGGATAAATTTTTAGAAAATTAACTTGGTTTAATAGAACCAAAAATTAAATTCAATATTGTATGAGAAAAAGCATTTGGCAAGTAAATATATCAATGATCTGCTTTCTGCTTAGCATACCTACTAACCTAGCAAAACTTTCAAAATTACGCCAAATCGGGACAAAAATCATCATTTGCCATTTTTAAAATGAAATAAACTTTTTGAAATTTAACTTTGGTTTAAGAGAAAGGAAAATTAACTTCTGTAGTGTATAAGAAAAATCATATGTAAGCAAATATACCTCGCACACAGAGGGATCGTAAGATTTGTGGTAACGCTCAAATTTCTCATATAAATCGTGAAGGTATTCATAAAGAATATGTGGCAAGATAGATGCACACGACTCTTTGAGAACCTGAAAAACAAAGTAAGATTATTAATACAATAATAAATATATATATATTCATATATATAAATTTAGGAAAAATTATAAAGATAAAACTGTTCACTTTTTTCTTCTACATATGTGAAATGTCTTCATGTCGGCAAGAAAATCAGTATTGACTATTCACCTCAATGTTTCTGCCAAGTTAGAAATCAAACTAGCCTTTTTAATCGGTATACCGTCTTATATGTTTCATTATTCTCAAAATTACCTTATGGTCTAGAAGCTACATATCATTTTGTATTATTTACTTAGCCTTAAGCATTGGACTAAATAAGCTCTATCCACCATACATTGAAGAGCATATTACAAGAAACTATAATGTTTTAGAGAAACCTAGGGAAATAAAACCAAGTATTCAGTTCCAAAAACTAAGCTTTATAACTTGAACTAGGTGAACATGTTCAAACAAGTAGTAAAAGTTCATGAAGACACCTCAGTAAACATGAGTAAATGCAATCCCAGTACACGTTCTACACCTTCACCCAATGTTAACTCTGAAGCCTGTTGCAAACAATTAAGGGCCAACATGAGAAATTTGTAACACCATTGAAATCCAATATCAGTCAACTTATTATTCAAGAACAAGAATGCAATATAATAGGGGACGAAATGAGAAACTGTAACAATGAGACGAAAAGAAATTCTTACCTTCTTTAACTCATTCACGTCTTCACAAGATTTTGTAGTAAATGAATGAATATGTGCTTGTGTTTTTAACAAATGCTGAAGAGTGTTTCCCTATTTATCAATGAAATTGAGCAGATCAAAAACAAAATCGGTGTAAAGATTTCAAATTGACGAGAGTTACAAACTTACAATATACAATAGCTTCAACATTATACCTCTGTCTTAAGACTCTTAACCATCTCAACAGGATCCAATGTACAATGCGCCAATCTATGGGCTTTCAAGAATGTACACCTGTTAAGAACAGAAAACGCAAAGCACTGAATATGAATAAGTACGAAACTTGACCTAAAAGTAGGGTATCTCAGTTTTTGAAACAAAGAAAATCGCTGGTGTAGACATTGTTGAATTCAATATAAAAGATTCTGGAAATAAAAGTTTGATTACAGTAAGTTCATAGAAAATTTACATTTTCCACTCTACTCGTCTTATTAATACTGATAGCAAAATTACAATAGGGGTAAAAACTATGATAAAAGCATGATAATCTTACCCAAGAGCATTATCTAGTAATGTTGCAGGCAACTCAACAGATTCCATTTGCATTTGCTGAAGACACAAGATTAACTCTTCTACTTCTTTACTACAAGTTTGATATCCTGCATAGCTCGCGCCAGGAGAATCGTACCTATCCTCTGGGAGCCACCCTGCTTGTCTAGCGGCCTGGAAAAAAAATCAGTTTTCAGTTTCTCATCTTGTAAATTTGAAAATGCTATCAGTTACGCTGCTTTGTAAAGGTTACTTACACTGAAGCACATTTCATAATACTCTTGTTGTTGTACGGGAATCACATTTACTATC
This sequence comes from Artemisia argyi, assembly GCA_030686995.1. Taxonomy (NCBI): domain Eukaryota; kingdom Viridiplantae; phylum Streptophyta; class Magnoliopsida; order Asterales; family Asteraceae; genus Artemisia; species Artemisia argyi. Next base: position 181,584,692 of record CM060682.1, read on the forward strand.
CAAGTTGCTTTTTGACATTCAAGTCCATACCTACATAAGCAGACAGATAAGCACTCTTCATGTATCATTGGTGAAATGTAACACTGTTTACACTAATGCATATTACGAGAGGCACACATGAAGAGACATTAAATAAGATATTGTAACAAGCTGAATTGAAGTAAAAAAGTCAACAAAGTCAAACTCAAAAGTCAAACACAAAATGGCGGGAGTTAACTTTCCCAACGCCTTTAAATACCCGTTTTCACTTTCCTTTCATTTTACTTATGAATTTGTAAACTTTCTTTCTGTTCTTGTTTCTCAATCATTGTAACAAACTCATAATTCCAATAAAAAATCATTTTCGAGTCTTAATTCTTTCTTATAGATTCTTGAGTGGTTTGTTGCTATTGAATAAGTATTTTCATTTCATTGTGATTTCTAAATACTTTTTCAGTTGTATCAGAGCGATACTTGGCTACCATTTTAACTGCATTCTGTTAAGATTCAGTTAATCCGTTAAAGTTCAGTTACACCACTGAATCTTGATCTCCGATCAGCTACCATACAGACATCAATTCCGGTCATTCTAGACCATCTGTCCAATCACACATACGTCCTTAATCAATTTGTCCGTTTTCTACTCACAAACACTTTAGTTATGATTGTGTGGTGGTCAATTGTCTTGGTGTAACCGAATAAGTGGTGGTCAAGAAACAAAGAGAACATGTTGAACACAAGATCTATTGATAATGGTGCTAATCGCCAAGAAAGTACCAACACTAGTGAGAATACTATTGAGAGTCTGGCAATTCAGTTAGCAACATTGGTGGGAGGTGTAACTACTTTGACTGCTGATATGAGGTTAATGCAACAAAGATTTGATAGTGAAGATGGTACTAGCCAAAGGAGGGAAGTCTTTGGTGGTCAAACTGGTCAGAACAATAATCAGAATGGTGGTCAGTATGGTAGGTTGTCCAAGATAGAGTTCCCTAAGTTTGATGGGGAAGATGTGCAGGGGTAACTCTATAGGGTTCAAAGATTCTTTGAAATGGACCACATTGATGATGATGACCACAGGATGAGGCTTGTTTCAATGCATGGGTTTGGGAAGGCTCTTAATTGGCAATTTGGCATACACAATTCATGAGAAGATTTGGGGAGGTGGTCACTTGGAATGTGTATGAAACACATGTTAGGAAGAGGTTTGAGTCAAACTGTTCAGGTATATCAAGATTCTTTTGAAGAATAAAGTTGATTTGCCTCAATCTTACACTATTAGTTTATTCATTGGTGGCTTGAAAGATGAGACTGCATATGATGTTAGGATGTTTAGGCCTGCTACTTTGAGCGATGTGTTTTGTTTGGCAAAATTGCAAGGGGCTCATATTGTTGTGGCAAAAAGTAGAAATGCACCACTATTAAGTACTCCTAGAACCAATATGGCTAGTAGTTATGTTAATAAGGGTGGGGGGATGCAATTAAGAATGTTAACACTCTATGCCTTGTCACAACAAGAACTTGAGGAAAAAAGGGCAAAACACTTGTGCTTCTATTGTCAAATGTATAGTCTAGAAGTATTTGTTGATAATGAAGTATTGGATGAGGATGAAGTCATGAAGATTTAGTGCTAACTGAACAAGGGGTAGAAAGTGTAGTTGAACATGTGATTGAGCCAATGCCTAAAATATCCATTAAAAATGCTATGACTGGGGTGGTCAATTATCAAACTATGAGGGATAGGGGCTGTGTGGGAAGACAAGTGCTACATATCTTAGTGGACTCTGGGAGTACTCATAATTTTTTGGACTTAAAACACTGCCAAAAGACTAGGCTGCATGATGAGAAAAACATGCCCATTGCAAACTTCTGTGGCAAATGGACAAGTAATGTCAAGTTTGTATAAGTGTAAGCAGTTTAGATGGGAGTTGCAGAGGAATACCTATGAGTCAGATGTAATGATTTTGCCTTTGGGGGATGTGAGATGGTGTTAGGAATCCAATAGCTGTCTACTTTGGGAACAATTAAGTGTGATTTTAAGAACTTGGTCATGGAAAGGACAAATTTCCAATACTAGTAATTGAGGAACTAATTAATGAGCTCAATGGTGCTAAGGTGTTCTCAAAACTGCTTTCAGAACTCATGAAGGTCGTTATGAGCTCTTAGTAATGCTTTTTGGACTCCCTAATGCACCGTCAACTTTATGAATGTTGTATTTAAACCTTTTTTGAGGAAATTTGTGCTAGTTTTCTTTGATGATATACTGATATACAGCAAGAGTGAGGAAGAACATTGGCAACGTTTCCAGAGGGTATTACAAGTCATGGAACAGAATACTCTCTTTGCTAAGGAAAGTAAATGCTTCTTTGTAGTAAGGTGGAGTATTTGGGCCATATTATTGCTGTTGAGGGTGTAAACTGGTCCTTCCAAGATACAAGCTATGCAAGAGTGGCCAGTACCTCAAAACAGTCAAGCAACTCTAGTTTTTTGGGTTTGACATGCTACTATAGGAGATTTATTCAGCATTATGCCTTGATAAGCAAACCACTGACTAATTTGTTGAAGAAAAATGCTTTTGAGTGGAATGAAGAGGCGCAAAACGCTTTTGCTAGACTTAAGCAGGCTATTTCAGTCACCAGTTCTTGCCCTTCCAGACTTTCAAAAGACCTTTGTGGTGGAAACAGATGCAGAGTAGGTATTGGTGTAGTGCTTCAACAAGAGGGGCATCCAACAACTTATTTCAGTAAAACTCTCTTCCAAACATCAATCTCTATCTACTTATGAAAAAGAGTTCTTAGCTATGTTGATGGCCTTGGATAAATGGAAAGGGTATCTATTGGACAGACATTTCAAAATAAAAACTGACCATTTTAGTCTCAAGTACCTATTAGATCAAAGGCTTACTACTCCATTTCAAGCAAAGTGGTTACCTAAGCTTTTGGGCTATGACTATAAGATTTCATTTAAGAAGGGCAGCGAAAATATTGTTGTAGACGCTTTGAAGAGTTAATTGTGGTAGTGAGCTCAATTCTTTGATTTTGTCCACCATAACTAGTGAGTTGTTGCAGAAAATAAAGGGAAGTTATGTGCAAGACAGTGTGTTGACAGAAGTGATGCAGCAGTCGCAAGATGGTTCTTATGGAGGAAGTAAGTATGCTTTGGAAGCTGGAGTGTTGAAGAGGAAAGGTAAGATAGTGGTTGGAAACAATGTCACTTCTGGAACTAATGTCACTTCTCATAAGATTGGTACTTTATTCTATCGGAAGGGTAAGCATAAGATGGTGATTGAAGAAGTTTATCAGAGGTAAAAGCGTGACTTAGTAGCTTATCCTGGTTATCTACGGCCCTTGCCTATTCAAGAAAGAGTGTGGTCTGGAATATCCATGAATTTTATTGTTGGACTGCCTAAGTCACAAGGAAAGTCAGTGATTTTTGTGGTGGTAGATAGGTTAAGCAACACACTTTATGGCATTCAGTCACCCCTACACTGCAAATTCTGTGGCTCAGGTGTTTCTAGACTCTGTGTATACACGTTACATGGCCTTCTAAGTTCAATTGTTAGTGACAGAGGTAGTGTGTTTCTTAGCCACTTTTGGGTACAGTGGTTTCCTAAGATGCATGACAGGAGAAAGGCCAAAGGAGTCCATTAGCATGTTAAAGAGGCTGCTATTGAGATGCTCAAGTTCCACATGAAGAGGGCTTAGGACAGATTCAAGAGTTATCCTGATAAAAAGAGGTCTGAGAGCGAATTTCAAGCGGGACAATGGGTGTACCTAAAACTTCAACCACACAGGCAAATAACCATAAGACCAAGTCAGCAAAACAAGTTATCTGCGAAGTACTATGGACCCTTTCTTATTGTGGCTAAGCCTAGCACAAGTCAAATCCATCCAACATTTCATGTTTCATAGTGAAAAGGATGCAAAATGGGAACTATGTGAAGATTTGATGCAGAGGTTCCCAGACTTCCCAAGGACAAGAATTTTGTTAAGGGGAATGGATTGTAACAAGCTGAATTGAAGTAAAAAAGTCAACAAAGTCAAACACAAAATGGCGGGAAAGTTCAAACGTCTTTAAATACCCGTTTTCACTTTCCTTTCATTTTACTTCTGAATTTGTAAACTTTCTCTCGGTTCTTGTTTCTCAATCATTGTAAAAAACTCATAATTCCAATAAATCATTTTCGAGTCTTAATTCTTATAGATTCTTTAGTGGTTTGTTGCTATTGAATACTGTATTTTCATTTCATTGTGATTTCTAAATACTTGTTTTAGATATCTTAAAATATTACTAGTTTAGGCGCACTACTGATAAGATAGTTAATAAATTGCAAAGAGGTAAAATATGTAAACGATTTAGGAAGTAGGTTACAAATCTATTACTAGCCAATTGATATATATATATATATATATATATATATATATATATATATATATATATATATATATATATATATATATATATATATATGTTATTGATAAATTCAACAAGTATAAGTACCACAGATTGCTGAGATCTTTAGAAGCATTGCCGAAACCTCCATCTTTCTTCCCATGAATAAAAGGTTTCTGTTCTCCTTCACGTCCAACAGATATCGTCACATCTCCATCTCTTTCTTCAATCGAAAAGCATTCTTTCACTTTGCACCGAGCATTATGCTTGTCATCCTCCTAACACAGATGGAATATTAAACTCATAAACAGCAAAACATGGCTATTTTTATATCAAAGAAGCGAATAATGTAATTTCATAGAATATAAATACAAGTAAATATAAAATGATTTAATACAACAAACATTTAAACAGCTAAATCAACTTCATCTATACCTGCGGACATTCCTTAAAGACGGTGACAGCAACATTAGAATACTTGAGCATACGAATTAGTGTGTTTATAATATAAGAGCGTCGAAACCAAGCCGCACGCGTTCCCTCTGCTATATCATTATCCAGTGACGGAGAGATTATCATCACCTTTTCGACATAAAGTTTTGGTGCCCATGTGTTTATACCATCTCTTAGCATCTTCTGAATGCTCTATAAAAGAAAAAGTGTAACAAGAAGAGTATATGTGAAAACTGTAGTAATGTATGTTTTAAAAGAGTTGGAAAAGAAAAGAATAAGAAAAAAGTACCTTCGCCATCCATTTCCCTGATAACGTAAAAGTCACAAAACCAACATTGTGTGTGGACGCTTCTTTTATCATGTCATTCCGCTTCTCAAGATGTTTCTTGATTTCCTACAATATAAGCCACACCGAAACATAAAATTAGACATTACCTGTATGTTAAAAAAAAACTCAAAAACAATGATTGGCAATATTACCTCTCCAACATCTGTTGGTTTTTTAATATGTGGATACTTTTGTTCTGATTCTTCGGGGTTTTCTCTTAACTGAGTCCATATGCTAAGGACATTATCGCTGTAAAATTCTCATAATTCAGATAAATAAATAAATATATACCAAAGAAAGTAAAAACGTAGAAACAACATATAGTTACCATTGGTAATCACCATGCTCCTCGTTGGAAGGAAAGAAAAGGATAGGCTGTTCTTTTAATTCAGAGAAACTAAGTTCCAGTATGTCTTTAATTAGCTTATCGACTTCTTTTCGAAGGCTCCACCTATTATCTTGCTGTGCATGATACAAAACCAACGCCATCTATGTAAATTTATAAAAACATTTATACAAAACATAAACGTTAATAATAGCTAGACTTACATCAGAGGCATCCACTTCCATATCCATTGCAGAGTATCGAACTTTGGCTAATTGTACCAAAATAAAATGTTTCAATCATGCTAAATAATGATTCAAACTTAAACTTTGGAGATAACTAAATAATAGGAGTAAGAATCGATAACTTTTAATGACATATTGAGTACGTATATTCTGAAATCAGGACTTGAACACGATACTAACCTCAAGAAAAATCAAAGACAGTGTATAGAGACCTGATAATGTGTTTTTATAATGTTACCAAAACGACGTACCCAACACTTTCCCCTAATTCTATATAATTACATCCACAAGCTTTTCTGTGCATCCTGTCACCATTTTACCCTAACAACTCTATTGAGAGCTAGTGAGTGTTAAAATGGTCATTTTAAAATAAACACAAATTTAAATGTTTCTAGAAAAAATGATAACCCTAATTAAAAGTAAAAGCACAAAACCCTAAATAAATGAAATTGCATCTATTATATGATCAATAATCTAATCGGGTGACAGAGATTAAAAAGAATGTATTATTACCGATTGATTTGCGCAGCAATTGATACTGTAAATGTCAAATAAATAAGATGCATCTAGAGTGATTGATAAAATTTTGATTTTCACACAAATAAATAGGGTTTTGTTTTCTGTCCTATAAGTTTTTAAACATATAATATTGGCCCATGCATCTTCAAGGTTTCTCGTCCAGTCCATAAGCAAAGCTGTATACACAGTTGGACTGCACGATATAAACTCGATATCTCCAACATCAAGAGGTTGTCCAACGGAGTGTGGATCTCCATGTCCGAGAAATCATAGCACATACTGGTGAGACACTCGTTTGCAGCCCAGCGTTGATAGTAATATACATATCTATGGATTACTTTCTTACTTTCTTAGCTAATTCACATTGCCGTTCATCTTCATTAACTTTATTCCCTTTTCTTCTATAACCATTACAACCTTTACCATCAAAACTGATAACCACAAGGTGTTCTACACGTCATATGCATATAACCATGATTCTTCTCAGTTGATTGCTGACACTTACGACAAGGCTTCATGTACGCTAGCATGGAAGTAATATTCTCAGCCTCGGCGGTATATTTCATCATATCACCCATTTACAAACAGTTTTACAATATAAGGGACGACGAACGTCCTCCATACACTTCCAACAAAAAAAAAAAAAAAAAAAAAAAAAATAGTTACAATTACAAGTAACATCATAAGTATCAGTCTCAAGATCATGATCAGATTCAATAGCATAATCACACCACGGACCAGGACACCATTTCGTCTTCTTACCAGTCTACAAGACGGTTCAGGACACTTTATAGTCAAACAACGTGCACATTTTAAATTGTGCAGTACAAACATAACGTTTTCAACACATCATACAAAAAACATGACCACAACCACAATTAGCAGTATTCTTAAACCAAACAGAATCGAAACAAATGAGACTTATCTGTTTGTTTTGTTTAAGTATAACCGGACGAATTCTAAACAAGTTCAATGAGATGAATGCCGATATATATTTGTGGCAATGTGGCATGTTGTATGGAGTGAAGCTGACCCGTTATCGACAACTACTACAGGAAGACACATTTATGCAGCAGGGCTTTCTGATAGTACTCCTCCGGCTGATATGATTGAAGAAAGTATTCGGAAACAGCTTGATGGTTGGATTCAACAATTTCCTAGTCTCCAAAATATTTCGGTGCATGTGCTCAACCAGCAATCAAAACACGGGATTAACTAGTCAGCTACAAGAAAAGAATAGTGAAATTTCCAACGCAATGACTTTGGAAAGAAATGAGAGACGAAGGTACCAAAGTAAATTGCAATCAGATTGTTTGGTTCTCTAACTGTATTACTAGACATTATATTGCCTTTATACTTAAGCTACTAATTCAAGACAGATGATTGGACTTGTACTCACGGAAAGTAATGACTAGTGTTTTGTGCAATAAGGCATGTGATTCACATCAGCACTTATTTTTCAAGCGAAAATATGTAGAAAAAGTGCGCGCTGATGTAAATAAAACGACAGAGTTACAGGATTTGAATGATAATCGGAAGGATATTTTGTTACATAGGATAGCCTTGCTGAAAAAAGAAACATATGGAATATTGTTAAGAAACTGATCCTTGCTGCTACAGCTTACTTCATACGTTACCGTTTTAACATTTCATATATTTAGCTGTACGTAATTTTCTCTCACAACATTCTTATTTTCTGATGTTTTAGAATGTTTGTCTATCTGGGATTGTTTCAATAAAACTTTTATTTTAGCATTACTGATACTATTAATAATAAAAATACTTAACAAAGTAACCAAATCACATAAGTAATTTCCTTATTTCGTTTTTTTTTTTAACAAAATTTCCTTATTTCCTTATGTTTATGATTTTATTCTAAAAGCCCACTTTATTGGCAGGCCAGGCCCATAAACATTCAACTACTAATGGGCCTTAACTCCAAACCGACTTAACCAGCAGGTACTAAACCGGACATAAACCTTAATCTCAAAAACCTATATATACCCATCTTTTCGTATTCATATTCTCATATCTCACACACCATAATAGGCTAATAGCAAACGTCCTTCCACTTGCTAGAGCATCTCTAGCGTTTTCTTTTCGACGTCCAACGATGAGTTCCGAAGGCAAAGGAAAAGGCGGACGAGGCAAGCCCAAGTCATCGAAATCTGTCTCGAGGTCTCAAAAAGCCGGTATCCAGTTCCCCGTTGGTAGGATTGCTAGGTTTCTTAAAGTTGGTAAATATGCCGAACGTGTTGGTGCTGGTGCTCCGGTTTATCTTGCTGCGGTTCTCGAGTACCTTGCTGCCGAGGTTGTTTATTTATGTTTGTTTCGTTAATAATTGCTTGGAATAACAAGATATTTTTGCACGTTTTAGAGTAGAATTAATCGTTACAAAATTGTAGTTTTATTTTGTTGCCAATGATAGTTTTGCTAGTTTAATATATTGATATGGAAATTTAATGTACGTTTAGTGATTACTATAAATTATTAGGAAGATTATTAGTAACAATAAAAGTATATCTCTATATTAGGTAACCAAATTATTATGATTAAAACGCAATACATTCCTGTTGTAAATAAGGTCGATACGTTATTAACAAGTAGGTAATTTATCTTTTTATTATGAACAATGAATTTGCATCTTCTTTATTTCCTTTTTCTTGAGCTGATATGGAGTTGGTTTGTTTAGGTTCTTGAATTGGCCGGAAATGCAGCCAGAGATAACAAGAAGTCTCGGATTGTTCCAAGGCATATACAGCTAGCCGTGAGGAACGATGAGGAACTTAGCAAGCTTTTGGGGGCCGTTACGATTGCTAATGGCGGTGTTTTGCCTAACATTCATCAGCATTTGTTGCCTAAGACGAATCCGAAAGAGAAGGATGGGATCGGGTCTGCTTCACAAGAATTTTAAGGGACTTGGTCCTTTATAAGTGGCATCGCCATTATATTGAAAGTTTTGCTTAAAGTTTGGGTGGATTTTCTTTGTTGTCATGATTTTTGAATCAGAGTAATTTCGCTATACATCTAAAACATATTTGATCAGTTGATCCTGGAATGTTTGAAGACTGAATGCATTTTGGTTGTTTCTTGCTATATCGCGGTTTTTAGTGTGACAGTTTTTCGTTTTGCTATGGGTTGTGCCAGTGAACAAGAGTACGTGAATGGTCTTTTTTTGGTTAAGTTATGAACACTTTACAAAGTGCATAAAAATGGTAGTTTTGACATGTAATATCTTTTACCATTTTTGCAGATGTTTATTTCAAAAGATTCTTACCACTTTTTATATCAAAAGACATACGTTTTAAAAGTATGTTGGTCTTTGTTGAGCAAAATTATCTTTATGAGACACCTTTTTTGATTTTTCCCCAAACACTTTGAAAAAGTAATTTTTGCTGATCTAGTTGCAGAGACTTTCTTTCTCGCAGGCTGTAGATGATAGGAATATGAACCTAAAAAATAGGTATTTTTATCTCTTTGTTGTGCTTGGTCGGGTTGGACGATAACTAAATGATGTCGGGGTTCGAAGAATTTGTTCACAAAAACCAAATAAACAACTTGTTTATGTTCACCTATGTTTCTTGTTTTTGTGACTTGTTACCAATATTAGTACACAAGGGATGTAATTCTTCATCTTGTCAGGCTAAAAAATGACCAATTACTTGGGATGAGAACCATGCATGTGTGGAGTTCACATGGATATATAGTTGATGTGCTCATGTAGATCATATAAGACAAATTAACATGACTGCAGAATATGTTTATTGAAAGTACTAAATATCATGTTTCAAAAAAAAAGAAAAAAAAAAAAAAAAAAAAAAGGTACCACTAGTAAATATCAAGGGATATACTAAAAATCAAGGTCCTTATACAACTCTTATCTTATTTTTTAGTTTGACTTAAATGCAAATGCATATATTATGTTCAAACAGTTCAATACTTCAATAGTGTGAGAATAATGCTGCTTTTTTGTTTTGTTGACACTATTTTAGTAGTAAATCACTTTCCAGATTGTTTACCACTTGTCCACTTGAGCATCAAAAAGAAAGTACAGCCTTTCACAACACAGTTTGGTCTTTGCTGGCCCACTAATACCTTCAGCCCCCACTTTCTTTGTTGAGTCTCAAGATTTGAAGATATATTCTTCGTTTGTCTCAACCAGACGAGTACCCGTGCATAGCAACGGATTTTTTAGCGGCATATAGTCATAGTGATATTTTGGTTACACAAATGATATTCTAGTAAGTGTTTTGTGCAACGTTTTATTCTTATCGAAGCAGTAGGCATAAAGCGATGGTTGTCGAAAGTGGTCTTTTATTATTATTAACGGTAATAATTTAATATCTTTTGCATATAACATGTTACAACTTTGACACTACAATGTAATAATTTAAAAAAACCACATAATTACATTGTAGTGTCAAAGTTGTAACATGTTATATGCAAAAGATATTAAATTATTACCATTAATAATAATAAAAGACCACTTTCGCCTAGCGGAGTACCCGCGCCTAGCGGCAGCGGTTTCTAGTCAAGTACTCGCGCCTAGCGGCTTCGGTTTCTAGTCGAGTACTCGCAGCAGTTTCTAGTCGAGTACTCGCGCCTAGCGGCTTCGGTTTCTAGTCGAGTACTCGCAGCAGTTTCCAGACGCCATGGTCGCATAACGGTAACCATACATGGTTTTTAACAAATTTCGATATCGTTATATTTATAGTGTTAGGGAATTTTTTACGAAAAAATATTTTTTGAGACGTCATGGTTACATAGCGGCGACTATTTTTGTGGTGGCGTCGATATTTTTCGACAAAGTTTTGCCAGCGAATAATGTTCCTTCGAAAAATTGTATTTGTAGCGTTATGAGATCATTTTCGAAGAACCATATTTTTTATTGTTATGGTTGCATGGCAGCGTGTATAGTATGGTATTTGCGTATATCGGCGGCAATGAATATTTACCAATGAATAGTTTCTCGAGTTGCAATGTTTTTGAACATTACGTCTTCAAATTATAAAAAAAAAGAAAAAGAAAAAGAAAAAAGAAGATAGAAACTGATAGAAGCTTTTTTTTTCCATCGGGTGATGTTATAAGTAAAATCTTTTTGAATGACATTTATCTTCCTTCTATAAAAAAAAAAAAGGAATCATAACTTTTTTTTTGGAGAACTGTAGCACAATATCAGTTTCCAATGCAAATTCAAATTTGGTGCCCTAAACCTCGAGATACCATTTTAGTCCCAACTCTCAAGATCATAAATTATGTACCATCCAATTTAATACATAAATTATGTACTTTCCAATTTAGATAAGGATACAATATTAGTAAATTCCAAATTTGACTACTCGGCCAATAGACTAAATTGCCAATAGACAACTTTTGATCTCAAAGAACGATAATGCCATGATGTTTATCATCTTAATACTCTCCACGAATCTGAACTTTCAATATGGGCATTCAAATCCTAATCAAACCAACATAAAATCACACCAAAATCAATAACATTTCACACAACTTTTCTGCTAACCAAACTCAGATTAACCAAAAACACACAAATAATACAAAATCAAGCAACTTTCTACATGGGTAACCCTTCCAAAGGACGTTATCAGAATGACAAAATGACTAAACGTAAGCACTCAACATGCACACAAAAGCCTAGTCCCAAGTCCATGAAACTTATCGACAAAATGACATAACTTACAGCTTAAACCTAATCATGTCACCTTATTTACCTGGAACTAACTTATGCAAACTACAGTTTAAACAAGAAGTAAAAATCATTTGCCTCAACATGAGAAAACTCGTTCATAGGAAATCGAATTTATCTATATAATGACTCTTTCAGACAATTACAAGAATTTTAACAATAATTTTAAAACTAAAGCATACTATTTCGGGCGATAGCAACAAATCCCTGCGAGGGAGCAAATTTTCCGGCGAGGGAGCAAATTTTCCGGCGAGGCAGCAAATATTCCGGGCGGCTAATCTAAAAGAAACGCCACACATAGATCTATAAATATTAACAAAAAAATATTAACGCAAATTTTCCGGCGAGAAATATTAACGAAAAAATAAAAAATTTCCGGCGAGAAATATTAACGAAAAAATAAAAGAACTATACATTTTTCGAAGACAGCAGGATATCAGGTGGCGGCGGCAGAGGTTTCCGATGGGTGGCGTTGGCTGCAATAAAAAAATGACAAAAATCTTGTGAAAACTTAGATATATGAGAAAAATATCTCTATATCTTTAAAAGAAATGTTTCAAATCTTTCTTAATATGTATGGATCTGATAAGATCGTTTAAAGCTCGAGGTTTGTTAGACCTCATCTAGGGATTGCACAATAATAAAGATAAAGAACATGTACGCAGCGGAATAAACAAAAACATCTTTTATTATTGCTAACAAGGTTTCTCGTCATCATCTCTACTCTAACATACACCAAAGCCCCAATGCTACGTGATCAAGTGTAGCACGGTTACATCCTAACAGCTATCAAAGATAGTTGAGGCTTAACATCAATCTACCCTAGGTGTTTCCCATTAAACACCTGTATACACAAGTCTAGGCGTTTCCAGCCCTAGACACACACACACACGTTTTCTGTATATTACATTGTGGAAGACATTTAAAACATATTCCCTGTATCTCTTTATATAATAGAGATACTAGGGTTACAAGGAATAAACTAGAATAATAAAAGATATGCTGTAATCTTTTTCTTTCTTTGCAAGTTTCTTCCTTTGTCTCCATAAGTCCTTCATCTTTCATATTTGTCAATATCAACTTAAAGTATAATTCCTAACAATCTTCCCCTAGTTGATATGACAAAACCAAGTATATGAAAGATGTCGTCTTCCCCTCAAACCATGCATATCATCAAGGATCTTCAAGCTGCAATCTTCAAAGTATTCTTCTTCCCCTTTTTGTCATCATCAAATAGGGGACAAATGTAAGCAACCTTGATCTTCACAACCACGAATCAATATTACACGTCCAATCCATCTTTCCAATGTTTCTAAGTCGCCCACCATTAAGTTTTCCGCATCTATAGATGTACTTGAAACAATAGAAATCAAAACCATCAGTAGTAATAACAACTAGCAGTAGCAAAAACCTTCACCTCGATGTAGCACATAAATGGTTAAACATTTAAACATTAAGCTTCCCCTGAAACCCATATGTTAACCATTTATTGAATGTAGGCTCCATGTAATGATTACTGATGAAGAAAACTGAGTATAACCAACTTGATGCTGAAGTAGAACCACCCAAACTTGTGCCTTATATCTTGTACTAAAATTGACTTCGAACGTATACTTAACGTATAGGGAGATCGCAATCTCTTGACAATAAACACTGAGCACAATAACGTAACTCCTTCAAGTGTTTTGCCAATTCGTAGTCACCTGAACGAACGAACAAGTTATCTTCAAAGTGTAACACCCACTTTGAGATATGATAAGAACACGCATCCAAGAACTCCACTTCATCATCAAATAGGTGATAAAAACCTTTCTTCGCAATCAATTGAATCAAATAGAACGAGCCTTTATAATTGTTAAGAACCAAAAACCAAAAACCATACGAGCTTCCCCTCACTTCTTGTAACTTATGCACATAAAAGTCACAAGTATCAACAAATATCATGAAGCTCAAAACCGAATCTGTGTGTGCCAAACCCATAATCAAAAATACGAGCCACCATCCATGATCAAGTAAATATCTATAACTGACCCACGTGAGAGGACCAATTAATAGTAACAATGATTGACCCACAAACAACTTGGTACGAGGTTATCCAATCAGTATTAAAAGTACCATGCGCGAGACGACAAAAGCAACCATTGACCCATGTGAGATCATCTCTGCTCTACTGTCCCATGTACTTGCCGCCATATTAATATGTAACTCCATTGAATAATACGTGGTCACTTGTAAGAATAACCATGTATAGTCAATTTATCAAATCAGTACGAGAAGATACATACATAACACCACATGCACTAATGACAACTTCACATCTTCACTTTTAATTCCTTCCACCAACAATAAACTAGCACTCCATTAGATCAACCAATCAGTAATATCTTGTATCATGCAGTAAGCGACAAATCTTGTGAATTATATTGCACCATTCATCCACTTAATAATTTGAAGTACGAAGTAATCACATGCGCAAGATGACAATCAGATATATATTGATAATAGTTAAGTATCTTTGTCATCATCTACCCATTAATACGAATAGTACGAGAATCAACGAATTCATATCACTATATGCATTTTTAATGAATTGTAATTCTCACCGACCCACTTTAATAGACCTCGACCAATCAGCAACAGTAGCATAACGAAACCATAAAATATAACGATTACCTCAAACGTTAAAAACCAAATCGTACTTTTCTTCGAATCTGCTGCTCCTCTTTCCACCAATTAAACCAAACCATTAAATCATCGGCAGTGGAAACAAACGAGCAGCAGTGGTAAGTATTGAAGCTGCAGTGGAAACTATTTTGGCTTCAGTGGTAACGTATAAGCATGCAGTGGTAAAACTTAAGCCTTGCAGTGGTAAAATTTAGCCTTGCAGTGGAAACGAGAGACTGCAGTGGAAACTTTTAAGCGTTGCAGTGGTAACTAGATAGCGAGCAGTGGTAACTATATAAGCAGCAGTTGTGAGCTTTGAATGACCAGTAAGCTTATACGCATTTTTACCACCAGTATCTTCAATCAACCAATCATAAACCCAAACTGAAAATAATAGCAGCTCCATTAAGCGAGTTAGGGTTTGCACAACTCCAAAGCACTAAACAATTCGATCAGCTTAGCATCGTTAGGGTTCATCATAACTCGTTCCAGCATCACCATTAGGGTTCATCACAGGTTTTAAAACCTGCTCACCAAGTCTAATGAAAGTACCAGTAGAAGCATGTATAGCAGATCTAGAAACCCTAAAAATCAATTCGTACCTTCTCCAAAACTTCTTTCTTCCATGAATTTTAGGCACCAAACAACATAAATCCAAACTTCCATAATGAATATATTCAATAAATAGCGAAAATAGAAGTTTGATATCAAGAAAACCCTAAAAATTCGACTTACAAACTTTTCTGCAGCAGACTTTTAGAAAAATCATATCTTTTTACTGGGAGCTCAGATTAAGGATCCCTCCGGTGGAACTCTTCCTTGTCATGTAGAGAACCTCCAGTAAAAATTTCAGCCCGATCCAACGGTTAACGAATGAGATATCACGCCTTGAAAACTGACCTGCAGTGAGTTACGAAAATTGAACCAAAATCGAATTTTTCTTGTTTTCTTCGTTCTTCGACAACGAACCTTGTAATTCCTAGATATCAAGAGCCCCCGCTCTGATACCAATTGATAAGATCGTTTAAAGCTCGAGGTTTGTTAGACCTCATCTAGGGATTGCACAATAATAAAGATAAAGAACATGTACGCAGCGGAATAAACAAAAACATCTTTTATTATTGCTAACAAGGTTTCTCGTCATCATCTCTACTCTAACATACACCAAAGCCCCAATGCTACGTGATCAAGTGTAGCACGGTTACATCCTAACAGCTATCAAAGATAGTTGAGGCTTAACATCAATCTACCCTAGGTGTTTCCCATTAAACACCTGTATACACAAGTCTAGGCGTTTCCAGCCCTAGACACACACACACACGTTTTCTGTATATTACATTGTGGAAGACATTTAAAACATATTCCCTGTATCTCTTTATATAATAGAGATACTAGGGTTACAAGGAATAAACTAGAATAATAAAAGATATGCTGTAATCTTTTTCTTTCTTTGCAAGTTTCTTCCTTTGTCTCCATAAGTCCTTCATCTTTCATATTTGTCAATATCAACTTAAAGTATAATTCCTAACAGGATCTAATAGAAAAAACACAAAAAAACCTTAAAACATACTGTTCAGGCGCTAGCAACTTTTTCCGGCGGGGGCAGTTTGTTTCGGCATCGGTGGCAGTGTTTCCGGTGATAGAGGCGGCTGTAACAAAAAAATAAAAAAAAATGTTAATATTTATTAAAAAAAAAACTTATAGATCTACAAATAAAATATATAGATCTATAAAAAAAAACTTAAAAACTTGCAAAATGTTTATAGATCTATTGAAACCAAAAAAAAAAAATACCTCAAAACGGTGGTCGTGGGTCTTGGTGCCTCGTCGCGGTGGTTCGGTGTTCATGGGGTTTCCTTGATGGTGACGTCCGGTGCATGGTGACGGCGGTAGAGGGATGCTGTGGTGATGGGGCTTCGGTAGTGACTGGGTTTCGGCTGTGGCGGGCTATTTGGTGGTGGTGGGGTTCGATGGAGGAGGGATTCCCGGTGGTGGAGAGAGTTGTGTTGGTGTATGAGAGTGTTTAGAAATGAGAGTTTTTTAGGTTAAAAAATGTGTGTGTTTTTTAGGAGAGGGTAATATGTTGAAGTAAATGAATTGGGATTGTATGTTAAGGGTAGTTTAGGGATTACATTAATTTCAGTTTTTCACCTTGACTTGTTTGACCAAATTTGCTTTATAATTAGTTAAGATTATACGAGTACATGCATCAAATTCTCCTACTCCAGTTATTTCTAGCTGATGACTTTTTAACATAGACAAATACTACCTAATTTGAAAGAGAATTTGTAGTTTTCCTTCCCTGCCTACATTATGTCAATATTTACTCATTTTCACGTTTTTTTCTTTCTAAACCTTGCGCAACATTTTCTCTATGTCAATATTTACTCATTTTCACGTTTTATTTATTTATTTATTTATTTATTTATTTATTATTATTATTATTTTTTCTAAACCTTGTGCAACAATGTACTTGTAACTAAAATTTTTGGAGGGACCACAACCCCTCCCGGTCACCACTAAGTTTCGTCCCCATTTGCAAACTTAGTAAAGAGGGGGGACGTCCTCCCTCCATTTTGACCTCGTCGCTCGTTTCTCTTCATTCACGTTGTCGACCTTTAGCGATTACTTAAGGAAAATGTTTTTATAAAAAAAGTTCTTTATTAATAAGAGTGTAACAACCCGTCCCATATTGACTATGAGATAAAACATGTTGAGGCAACATTGTCAAGATCTCCTAATATTTTAATGATGACAAATAAATCTTCGAAACACATAAAATAACAAACGGTAGCTAAAATTCCCCGAATCCATATCTGGTGCTGGCGCGCTGCCCGCGCGTTGACGCGTAGGCGACGCGCCAGGCTTCTGTATGGTTCGGGACGAATTTTGAAAGTCGGCTTTCCCCTTACTCGACAAATGTGGATCTTTCAATACAGGTATGAATATGTTATGCGCTTAATTGTGAACACTCGAAACGAGTTTTGGGATTAGAGAGATACAACTTTTAAAGCACCAACTTACGGGAAAATGCCAACTCATGTTTTCTAACTCTCGCATCTAGCCAATGCTTTTCTAAACTTAGGGAGCTTATATAGTTCACGTAACATCACGTGAAAGCATCCATATGCTCACATCTCGTGCTTACGTCTTCTCTAATCACGTAACGGGTTTACTCCCTTATTGGTCAAACTAAGTTCAATGTCTCTTTGCGTAAACACATCCTTACCCGCATGGGTTATGCTCTACATCAAGGCAAAGCACTTGACTTGTTTTGTACCGAGGTGTTTGTTGAGTAAGTCGAGTCGTGGAAAGTCACGAGTTATGAAACTATGGATTCTCGACGTTATGTTACTTGGACTAATAAGTAGCCTATGATTTTCTCAACTTATAATCTTAATTGTCTAAACCTTTTCCTCTTAATGACAATTAGATTATTTCTTAATCTCTTCTTAACCTTCTTAATCATAAAAGACAAAGCCACCAAAATCTCCCACAATCCTTCTCAAAAAAATCATTTTCCAACATTTTCTTACATATTCCCTTACACCTCTTACACACTCTTACACCCTTTGACTCACACTCTCTTCCCCACTTTATACATTCCCTATACATCTTTCTCATACACCAATACATACACTTCCCTATACACACATACACTCTTTTCTACACACACATTTACATTCAAAATACACACACTTCACTCACATACCCCTCTTTACACACACAAGGCTCCACATCCAATCACTCTTACACACTCCTTACACATACAACTCATTCTTACACACATTATATCCAACCAACATATTCCTTACACATCCAACACCTTTACATTCAAATTTACACACACTACTCACAACCATTTCACCTTCTACACACACTAGGCTCCCCATCACATCCAACTCTTACATACACTCTTACACACTTCTTACACATACAACTCATTCTTACACACATCACATCCAACCAACTCATTCCCTTACACTCGCAATACTTTTTCATTCAAATTTACACACACTACTCACAACCATTTCACCTTCTATACACACTAGGCTCCCCATCACATCAAACTCTTACATATTCTCTTACAGACTCTTACACTATCCAACCTTTATTCCCTTACACACTTACACAATCCAACTCATACCTTATATTCAATACACACTTTCACATCCCAAACCTTTCTATCCAAGAAAGGAATATACCCTTGAATATGCTTTCTTAACTCAACCATGGTTCTTCTAACCCAACTATGGTTACTTCTCTACACTTAACCTTGATTAACTCTTAACCACACCAAGGATGAAATATTCCCTTCGATATGCTTCTTCTCACCCAATCATGGTTAACTCTTAACCACATCAAGGATGGAACATTCCCTTGGACACACCTTTTAACCTAACCATGGTTCAACTTCTAACCTAACCATGGTTTATTCTTTATACACTTCTTTCTAAACCTAACCATGGTTACTTCTTAACCCAACCTCTCACACTTTTCCCTTTAGATGAATATCCCATGGCATATTCTTTCTCTCTTTTCTTTGTCATATGAGGAATACTCATTCTACCCCTACTCAATTATGTCTTCTACTCTTTCTATCTTTGATAATTGATTTCTCATAAACACTTCACAAAACATTTTCCAAATCGGCTATTTGAGTTGGTAAACCTTAAATTGATTAATGTTAAGGTTTAGTGTGAAGTACAATTTGGGGTTTAGCAAGGTATGGTATTTAAAAGGCCAAGCTTTGGGAAAATTATTGCTGGGTGTTTGGCGCGTCTCTCACGCATTGACGCGTGGGCAACGCGCCGGCCTAGGTAAAATTTTCCCAAGTTTGGGTTTTGCCTATAAATACCATGCCTTGCCTCTTTTATTCCTCACGCCTTGCCATTACTCTTTCTCTCTACATTCTTTCTCTCTAATCCTCTAATTCTATTTCTTGTGTTCTTAGTAAAACACACTAACATCTTTGAAAGAACACATCTCCTTGCAAGAGAAGAATCACAAGAACCTAATCCACTCTTGTGATTGTGTCGAGGGTCTTCTTCTTATACCCTTTCTATTACAATCGAGTCTCTAGGTTAGGTTAGGGCTTGGTTGATAAAACAAACATTCATTCTTTCTATTTGTTTGTAAGGGAAGTCTTGTGTCTTGGTGACCAAGCCTAGATTATTGGGGATCTAGTTGGGGTTTGATACTTCCGGGTGGAAGTTTTGGTTGTGGTCTTTGTGACCTTGTGTAAGTCGAATCACGAGATTCTTTAGGGTGGTTTCCGAGGGCGGAATACCGTGGGAGTAACTCCTTCTTTGTGAGCATCGATATTAGGGAATATCGGTGGAGTGAATTGTAACGGTTTGTAGTCCACCGAAAGGATTATACTAGTGGAATAGTATCGTATCGTGGATTCGCAACTGGACGTACGGATGGTATAAACCCCCCATCCCGAACTAGTATATATCGTGGTGTCTCTTTACTTGCTTTATATACTTTGGATTGTGTTAGTGGTTTTTATTGTCTAGACCACTTGGTTCTTCTTGGCTTAAAGTTTTTAAACATTCAAAAAGCCTAAGAAACCGTATTCACCCCCTCTACGGTTCTACAAAACATTTATGCTATTTATAAGTTTAAAGTTGCGTGCTACCAATATCTTTGACCTTGGGTTTTAGTTGAACCATAACAATATCCAAGTAGTGGTTCGTTAGTTTCACAAATGATATCATAGCCATAACCTCCTTTGAGGTGTGATGGGGCACAAACTTGATGCATCTCATGAGGTAAGGATCTTGGTTATGTAAGCATGAGGAGGACGTCATAAATTAAACTGATGTTTTGTAACAATCCGATTCACATTAGTATAAAATAAAACATTTGCGCCTTTTATTTTTGATCATTTATCAACTTAAGCTAAACCAAACATTTAGCTTATCAACTTACTCAGTCAAACAACCATCAAATAACATCACAAGTCCTCAAGATACTTAACTATGTTAAACAAAATACTTATTTAACAACAATAAGCTATAAGTTCACTATGGTCGACACAAAAATAATCTTTTCATGAGTATTAAACCTTTTTACGGATCTTCCATTGTCGATAGTAACAACTTATGTCACATTAAAGATTGAGATGACACATTTGAACTTTTTGTAAGTTTAAAGAGTCACTCTACTAACATTCTTCCAACTATTCGTTTATTCGTTGTTATTGGTGTCTTAGGTTTTTACAAATGGTATTAAAGCTATAGTATATTATAGTATGATCGACAAGAAGCTAGTGCATCTCCTCGAGTAAGGATCACAATTATTTAGGCACGACGGATATATAAAAAATCTAAGTGGGACAATTTGTGACAAACTGTTTAACACCAGTATGATATAAGACATTTAAGCCTGTTATAAATCTTAAGTAATCTTTTATGTTATAAGAGAAATTTTTTGTGACAATTCGTCCTTTTATTGACCAATAAGAGAGCTCAATTGCAAAATCGAGCACTCCCAATAAAAAGTAAACACTTAGTTAGTTTGATCAAACTATTGATAAATTTGATGGAGAAAAAATGAAAATACGCATACCTTGTGAGATTTTTATTTTATTTCGGACTTAAGTGTAAATAAACGTTATATTTGATTGATATAATTACAATGAAACCCTAGACTTTTAAAAGATGTTAATCTTAAATGGTAGTTTTATGTATTTTACAAAATTCCTATATTATTTAAACTTTTTTTTTCCTAATAAATAACAACTGTTATTATTATTATTATTATTATTATTATTATTATTATTATTATTATTATTATTAGAAAATCATAGGATTTACAAGAAATTGGTGGGGAGCCGAGATACTAACTGGGCCCCTACTCCTTTAGCTATAGCGAAACTAATCATATTAAAAATATGAGCAGCAACACGTACTCCAATGTCTTGAGTCACCTAGAATCTTCGAATACGCTTTAGTAAGGTCACTGCATCCTTCTCAAGTTCTCCAAAAGAAGAGAATGAAAAAGGGAGAAACCCATATCCAATATCCGCGCATTTAGCATCGTACTTGACGCGTTTACGTTGTGCGGCTTCAATAACCGCACGACCCGGCACAAAATCAACCATACCGGTTTGCGTCAAGGGTGATGACCCTGTCAGATCAACACATACATCAAGCCCACCATCCCACGAGTAAAGTAACATATCAGCTGGACGTAAGGGTTTGTTACTTTCCCCATGAAGCCCAATATCAACCTCCTTACGAGCTGAAATTCCAGACCGAGAACATATGTCAACAAGAACATCACGCACCACGTTATGCCGATGTTTAATACCAATAATACCTGCGCATGATACAACATGATCCCCATAAATATCCCCAGTAAAGACCCGGGAACAAGCTGAGCACGACATCTGAACAGAAAAAAGGGGAACACCTAGCCGATAACACAACACACATCGGTAAGTCCTAGCATTCATAGTCTGTCCCAACCTAGATATTGGAGCCACCCTAAGCCAATCTGAAGTGTACTCCCTTTGCGAACTCCATAACGCCATCTGTCGAGAAGATAAGCGGAAGGTGGATCCAACCGTTTGGGTAACACGTGTGAAATGTATATATGCCAATTTCTTCATGAGTTTGGGGGCAACAATCTCACTTGGGTTACTCAAAAGATCAATCTCCATTTTCACATTAAAAGTACCTAAGGCATCATCAAAGGAAGGACCGTAAGTCACAATACCACAATGTCAGAGAAGCTTAGTCTGTAAGCTTTGAAGTCTATAAGCAAAGAAAGCATACACTAAAATTATTATTATTATTATTATTATTATTATTATTATTATTATTATTATTATTATTATTATTATTATTATTATTATTATTATTATTATTATTATTATTATTATTATTATTATTTTATTTTTATTTTTTTTATTATAAACATCACTTTTATTAGAAACTCATAGGGTTTACAAGAAATTAATGGGGAGCCAAGAAATTTTAGTATTATAAACATCACTTTTATTATTATTATTATTATTATTATTATTATTATTATTATTATTATTATTAATTTTGATTATAAATTATTTTTGTTTTTCTATTATTATTATTATTATTATTATTATTTTTTATAACCATCACTTTATTGAAAAATAAATAGGATTTTACAAGAAATTAGTAGGGAGCCGAGATACTAACTGAGCCCCACACCTCTAGCTACAGCAAAACCAACCCTACTAAAAATCACTATTAACTTACTCCTTCCTACATGTTATTGAGTACGAGATGGAACAACCGCGCGTTGCCGCGGGATGTTTTGCCAAAGAAGTAGTTAGTGCAGTTAACGACCGTTAGTTATAAGGACTAAATTTGTAACAAACTTCTAAGACGAAGGACCAATTGCAGGCGGAATTAAAAAAAATAACGGTCGTTACTACTTAATGGCCGTTAAGAACTTAACGACCGTTAGTTACTGTAGATTTCACTGTTTAGATGTGAGTGGGGCGCACTGTAGCGCTAGAGTGACTTAACAAGATTTGTTGTGCTTTAACGACTCCTGGTAAATGTTATTTATAATTATTTCATCACTTAACAAATAGTCTTTAAATACTTAAGTATGTCAATAGATTATTTATTTATTTATTTTGAACATGTCAATAGAAATTACTCATGTAACTTCTCTTCATAGTTTTGGTCAATCAAGTGAAACAAAATACTTAAGTAGCCAATCAATTTTAAAAATGAATTTAACTTTTTAACAACAACAAATCCAAAAACACCCTAGTAAAAAATCCCCAAAATCTTGAATTCCCATTATTCTAGTGGGGATCCACAAAACAAAAGTTCAAAGATTCATTAAACCACATTTCAATAAGTCAAACTTCATCTCCCATTATTAACTTCCATTTTCACAAACCACCATATCTCCGCCGTACCACGACGGCACACGACGGCCTTCAAAACCCAGATCCAAAATCACCTCCTCTCCAATACCCACTTTCCAGATTTCACTAATTCGACCTATTTCAAAAAGCTAGGGTTTCTAGGGTTTGTAGGCTTTGATGGGTTCTAAACCATGGCTACAACCAGCACCTTCATATCATCCATTAGAAACGTATTGGGACACTGAGGATGATGCTCCTGGTCCTAGATGTGCTCATACTTTAACTGCCGTTGCTCAAACTAAAACCCAGGGACCTAGGCTTATATTGTTTGGTGGCGCGACTGCTATCGAAGGCGGTGCTGCGTCCCCGATCCCGGGAATTAGTAATTTACTTAGCTTTTTTGGTTTTTTAGGGTTTAAGTTATGAAATGTGTTAAGAGTTTATGTTTTTTTTACTGTGTTATAGGGTTAGCTGGCGTGACTAATTCGGTTCATTCGTACGATGTGTTGACCAGGAAATGGACTAGGTAATTTTAATAAGCCGTTTTACAGTTTTCGGTTTATGGTTTATGGGTGTATCAAAATGCAATACGTTGATAAAACTATTTTACTTTTGTCTGCGGCGTTTTGATAAGTAGATAAGCAGTTTTGAGTTATCTGATCATCTATGAGTGGATTAAGTTGTTTTGAGTTAGTAGCATTATTCAAAATAGCTTATTCATAAAGCGATCAGCAGTTTTAATTAGTAATCCCAAACACCCTTGAATGTAATGAACTGCCCTAATTTGCTTAGAGATAAAATGCTAATTGTTAAAAAAAAAAACAAATTTCAGAATTCGACCTGCGGGGGAGCCGCCTTCACCTAGGGCTGCTCATGCGGCTGCTGCTGTTGGAACCATGGTTGTATTTCAGGTAAATTTAAGGTTTTTGGATTTTGATAAAGTAAAATAGCAGCGAGTTTTTTATTGGTTTTTGATGAATTGTATATGTGTCATTAGGGTGGCATAGGTCCTGCGGGTCATTCAACAGATGATCTTTACGTGCTTGACATGAGTAATGATAAATATAAATGGCACCGGTAACTTTTTCTTGAGGTTTTTCTTAGAATGTGTTTTTTGAGTGCTTTACTAAAGTTATAAAGTTTTGACTTGGAATCTTGTTTTCGAGTGCAGACTGGTTGTTCAAGGCCAAGGTCCTGGCCCTCGATATGGTCATGTCATGGACTTAGTTGCCCAACGATACCTTGTTACTGTTAGTGGCAATGACGGTGAGTTTGTTTCTGGTTTAGTTTACTGCTTTTTGTCATTGCACCTGTAGGATGACAATGCACTTGCAGACTTGCTAATATGACAGTCTTGGAACATTAAAATTTCAACTTCGTTTTTATCTTGGTAGATACTGCTGACGTTTTGCTTAATAGCTTTCCCAACAGCTTGCTTTTATAAATAAACATGCTAGATGAAAGAGAGTAGGAATGCAGGATCAAAGCCTTAGTCCTCTGACTTGATGAATGTCCTATTTGAAATTCATCAAGTTTAAGCGCCCAATTCTTGGCTAGAATGTATTATCTATGGAGTGGAAGTTTTAGTTTGCCTCAGTTTGCTAGGAATTATTTTGCTGTTCCAATACGTAAGTTGAACTTATTATGCAACTCTGAATAGCCCGTCACATGACAATTACACAAAGAAGCCGAGTGAATACATCGGCATAAAAATGAGATGGTTCTATGACATTAAAAAAAATGATGTTCTAATTTCTAGGCTGGAAGTTATGATATATTGGCAAGAACAGAATACATATATTCGACTCTAGCAGAGGCACATTTGCACTGTACATGGATGGTTCTAGTCTTCTAGAGAAGTTTTTCTCCTTTAAAAACTATCATCTATAACCTGTACCTTGGAACCAGTATTCTTTACAAGTTCGTTTTACTTTTTGACTCGGGGTCACTGTACCAACTTGAGGTTACTTTGTGCCTAACATAACCCTACACTTTTAAGCATATCTGAAAACCTCAATAACCACCCTCTTATGCTCTTAAACTTGGGTAAAGAAATCATATAACCAGTGTCTATTTCGCTTCATAACTGTATAGTAGACCTTGATTCACTTTAATTATTTGATTGATCTATACATGTGGCTCTCTGAGTGTCTTTAAATTAGGATTGAGCTCTAAAAACATCGTCTAGGTCCATTTTTTAGTTTGAACTCAGACTTTGATAAAAGAAATAAACTCCAGTCCACTTTATTGAGTATAGCGCACTTTAGCCCATAAAATCTCATAACAACAACTATATGGGCGGATTATAAATTTGTAACAGATTTAATGTATCCTTGCTTACTAAATCGGATCTATCACAACGTAAATTATTTCATCTTAGGATTTTTGATAAAACTGAACAGTTATTGCATGTATTCCATCTATCAGTGAAAGAATGTTAAAGATCAATATAATGAAAAGTAGTCTCTGGGACAAATGGATTATATTTTTCTAATCACTTACACTAATCACAGCTTCTACATTTTTTCTCTAGGAAAGAGAGTACTGTCAGATGCTTGGGCGTTGGATACAGCTCAAAAACCATATGCATGGCAGAAGCTGAATCCAGAAGGTGATAAACCTTCTGCTAGAATGTAAGTGGATGTTTTGATTGTAAGTGCGGAAAAGAGACTCAATAAGCGTATATGTACTGTGACTTTGACATTGTTGCTTTATTTTTGTTTGTAAAACCAAGATTCGACTTTAGTTGGACCATTAATTGCATGGATAAAATATATGCATTTTTTATAATGAAATTGCAAAGCGCCTTATAATGGAAATTGCAGCCTTATAATGGAAATTGCAAAGCGCTGCTTATGTTTTTAAAAATTCCTCTTGCTGGTAGTAAATATATGCATTTTTTATATGGGAATAAGATTTGAGGGTCATTTACATGCTATAGTGACCTAATAAGACCAGATTTAGCTTCAGAAATTGGAGACGAGGAATCGCCTTTTCACCATTTATTGACACTTAAAATAGGCCTTCGGATCTTTGATTAACTTAGTAAGATGGGCTCGCAATAGTTCAAGTCAGTAGTAATTGACGGGTGTTTATCTGTTTTTCCAGGTACGCAACAGCCAGTGCCCGCTCGGATGGAATGTTTTTGCTTTGTGGTGGAAGAGACACCTCTGGCACGGTATGGGCCATTATTACCGTATAGACTTCACATTATATTATAAATTGTGAACCTCCTAAAGTCCTAATGTGAATTTACAGCATTCTGATTATAGTTCCAACTTCTTAACTGTCGTGTATTTGCTTCAACAATGGACCATGTTATCATTACTACGATACTACCATGCCAGTTGTGCAAATTAACTTTGATTTAACGTAGTTGGCAGATATTCAAAATTGTGCTCACTCCTTTACGACGCTGTATTGACGTACACAGTGCATTTTGCTGTTTTAATGATATTATAGTAGCTATACCTGTTGCATTTTGTTTTATCATTTACGGACCAACCAATATTACTTAACTCATCGTCAGATCACTGTATGTTGCAGTGACACTTGTTTGTAACATGAACATAAATTACAATGTTTTAAAATCTGAAAATAGACATTCTCAACCATTTTCTTGTGACACGTGAGAATGTCTCAAGTCCCAACATTTTCTTGTCATCCATATATGTATATAATGTATATACCTCCAGAATTAGATGAAACTAAATTGTCTGAAACTTTTGTGTGATGCAAGTGATTGGGCTAAAGATAATTATATCTTGTAGCTCGTAATTAAAAAGGGGTACCAAATATGGACGTGTTGCATTTATGGTTTACGCATGTAACTTTTCTGATATGTGTATACGCTAATTGCAGCCCTTAGCAGATGCTTATGGACTGCTCATGCATAGGAATGGCCAGTGGGAATGGACCCTTGCACCTGGAGTTGCACCATCATCAAGGTATCAACATGCCTCGGTAAGTAATAGGGTTTTACTTAAAGCACATCTTCGGATGTGTCTTCTGGTGCGTCTTTTGGCACACTTCTTTTTCTCACTCTCCAGCAGATTGTGTTGTTCTAGTTATCTCTTAAAGGCGGCAGTTTCAAACCAGATACTTAGAAACAGGTTTATAGTTTATACAGGTTGCGATTAATCTCAAACTGGTCGAACAAAGGTAGCTACTAGTGAAATGGGTCTAACGGGGTAAATGTTGCCCAGTCTGTTTTTATTCCAAGGTCTAGATTATTTTATCAGTTGTACTATTTATAAGAAAATTTGCGGGTTAACCTGACCCGTATAAAAAATGACCTGTTTCAAGCAAACCTGCCTGACCCGTTTCACAGTTGACTGACCCGCTCATCTTGCCACCTGTAATTCGAGTTTTTGTTCAATGTATGTCCCTACTTATCAATTCATCTTCTCGTAATCAGGTCTTTGTTGGGGCTCGATTGCATGTTACAGGAGGTGTTGTCAGGGGAGGTCGAGCAGTAGACGGTGAAGCAGCTGTTGCAGGTTATTTTTGGCTGACTTTGTGAATTTGCAGTATTAATCGTTTTTAACAGATGAATAATTAGAATCTTTGTAATGCGAATTTACAGTTTTGGACACTGCTGCTGGAGTCTGGTTAGATAGACATGGCTTGGTGACTGCTCAGCGCAGTGCCAAGGGGTCTGAAGATCCTTCTTTGGAGCTTATGCGTCGTTGCCGGCATGCTGCTTCATCTGTTGGTGTTCGTTTATATATTTATGGTGGTCTTAGGGGCGGTAAGCCTATAATCATTGACTCATAGTGTATGTCTGATTATCTGATTATTCAGAACTCAAATAACTAGTTCTAAGGGTAACCTAATTTAAAAACCTCTTACTCGTCTTTCATAAAAATATTATGTTTGGCCATCTTGCAAATTAATATTCTAAATAATAAAAACAGCTACAAAAAAGTCTTGTCTGGAGTAGGTTTTATTTATTTATTTTATCATTTTTTTTTTCCTTTTTCTCTTCATTTCCTAGTTTAATGCTTCATAACATAATTTGTTTTATGTGCTGCAGAGTTGTTGTTAGGTGATTTTCTTGTAGCAGAGAATTCGCCTTTTCAGTCTGATGTGAATACACCCGTACTTGCATCAGAACGTGGATCCAATATGACCAGTCCGAGGGGAACAAATAATTTGAGCCCATTTGATCCGATATCTAATGATAACGGATCCGAGAGTCCATCAGGGGCATCAAGGTTAGGACTTTTTATCACTTTCGGTCCCAAAACTACATTATGTTTCTTTTTCTCACCCATTGAACTGATTTTTATGTTTGCCAGCATGGACAAAGAATCTATGGATAAGCTAGTTGAAGCTTCTGCTGCTGAAGCTGAGGCTGCTAATGCAGTTTGGCAAGCTGCGCAAGCACAAGCTGGAAATCCTGAAGATACATCTGTTGCAGATGATAACGCACAAGCTGCAGAGAGTAATTCAGAGGATAGTGATGGAGAGGGAGATGTTCGACTTCATCCTAGAGCTGTATGTTTTTCTTGGTCTTTTAAGTGTGTTTGTTACAGCTCGGTTTATTACAACTCACCGTTTGATTATGATTATTCAATATCACATAGTCAAATACATATCTAAACACCTCTGTGTAATCTGTTTGTTCGACTCTATATAAGCTAAAGAAACTTGATGTTATTATGATGCAGGTTGTGGTTGCTAAAGAGGCTGTAGGTAACCTTGGTGGATTGGTTAGGCAGCTCTCCTTGGATCAATTCGAAAATGAAAGCAGGCGAATGGTTCCTGTGCAAAATGACATGTCATATTCTGCCAAAAAGTTCCAAAGGCAAAAGTCACCACAAGGCTTGCATAAAAAGGTAATAGTTGCGATTTATCCTAGGATAAAGGTAGAGGGGAGGGAGGGATGTGTTGAGAACTGATTGTTACAACTTCAATTGCGCATTCAAGCACCCCTTGAGTATGGTCCATCTTTTACCGTCAAACAAGATAAGAGTTGTGCAACTGTTGATAATACTTATCTATCTTCAGGTCATAACTCATTTGCTTAGGCCTCGGAACTGGAAACCTCCTGCGAACAGAAGATTTTTTCTCGACTCTTATGAGGTTGGAGAGCTTTGCTATGCTGCTGAGCAGATATTTTTGCACGAGCCTACAGTTCTTCAGTTGAAAGCCCCTATCAAAGTGTTTGGCGATCTACATGGTCAATTTGGTGATTTGATGAGATTGTTTGATGAATATGGCTACCCTTCCACAGCTGGAGACATCACGTATGTCTGATTACATGCTATTGTATACTTTTAATTTCATGAAACTGTATCCAACGGCCCCCTTTTTTTTTTATCCTTTCAGGTATATTGATTATTTATTTCTTGGGGATTATGTTGATCGAGGACAACATAGTTTGGAGACGATCACTCTGCTCCTTGCTCTAAAGGTAAGATTTTATTTCAACTGCTGACATGCCGATCTATTGTCATATTGAAACCTCACTCCTTTCCTATTCTTGTTTTTCAGATTCAGTATCCCGAGAATGTTCACTTGATACGTGGGAACCATGAGGCTGCTGATATAAATGCACTCTTTGGTTTCCGTCTTGAATGCATTGAAAGAATGGTATGTAGCAACATATCATTTTTTTCTTTGTGTATGTTTAGCGGATGTGGTAGTCTTGTAACCATTTCTGAACTGCTTTAAGTTAATCCAGTACTACCAATGTTTATTTTTCTTACTGTCAATTTCTGCTGTACAGGGTGAGAATGATGGGATCTGGGCATGGACGCGGTTCAATCAGCTATTTAACCATCTTCCACTTGCAGCGCTTATTGAGAAGAAAATTATTTGTATGCACGGTGGTATAGGGAGATCAATACATTTAGTTGAACAAATAGAGAAAATAGAAAGACCAATAACCATGGATGCTGGATCTCTTGTTTTAATGGATCTGCTATGGTAAGTTCATTGAAGTTTTTTCTTCTTTTTTTAAGTCTGTTGTTATAATCTTCTGTTCTTTTTGGCAGGTCTGATCCCACAGAAAATGACAGCGTGGAAGGGCTGAGACCAAACGCTAGGGGACCTGGCCTCGTCACTTTTGGGGTATGCATGTAGTCTTTATATTGCAAGATTTAAAACTTTTATCTAATGAGTGTTTCCAAGATCACTTAATCGTTGACTCGTTGTTATACTTCTACACTGTGGATTCTATTGTCAATGGAACAGCAACAGCTTTTTCAATAATGTGATTTATAACGTTTTATACAGCTTTTTCACCCCACTTTGACCAACCCCCTACGCAACAGCTTGTTCACCTCATGTGATTTAGACTTGTATGACTTCTGGTTGACTTGCAGCCTGCTTGAACAATCTGTATATTTTAGATCAACATATTTGATAGAACATAACCAAATCGACCTATTTTGTGTCTTAATGGGTCGAAATTACCAATTTTGGGTCTCTTTACTAATATTTTTATAACTACTTGCAGCCTGACAGGGTCTCAGATTTCTGTAAAAAGAACAAACTTCAGCTAATTATAAGAGCACACGAGTGTGTAATGGATGGGTTTGAAAGATTTGCTCAGGGACAGTTGATAACCCTTTTCTCTGCAACGAACTATTGTGGTAAGATTATAGCTTTTTAACTCGATTCAGTCTGTTTTGTGTATGGTCGTAATACATGGTCTAATAGTGGTCAAAACTGTAATCAGGTACGGCAAACAATGCTGGTGCTATATTAGTGATTGGCAGAGGATTAATGATCGTTCCTAAACTTATTCATCCAATTCCGCCTCCACTTCAATCACCAGAAACATCTCCGGAACGTCTCCAAGATGACACATGGATGCAGGTAACCCTTTTTGAATTTTGTTAACATATGAGTGTATGACTCCCTCTTCGAATCAGAGCCTAAAACTGGCAACTACTGCAAATCTGACAGGCCGTTCATTTATAAGCAAAACCGATTATGAACGAGTGACTAAAAATTCCTAGCATTTTTCGTTGCAAGATGCAAAGTTAGCACACTTGTTTTTGCAAGCATTAGCAATTTTTATTGGCAAAAGCTCCAAGCAGAAGTGGCAAATGGGTGGTTCCGATCACCTTTGCCACTTTTCCTTGTCTCGATTTTCACAAGTTTTTAAATGCTAAGTATGATTAAGAAATACTCAAGACGATTAAAGGAGATAACTTTCTGTTAATTGCAGTAAATAAACAAGGCATCTTAGGAGATCGTATGCATCTGTTTTTATAAACTGGGTTATGTTTTACCAAAGTGACCTGTTCAACCGGTTTCTTTATTTACCATTTGTTAAATTGATTGATCCGTTTACTGAAAATCAAATGAAATGTGTTTCCTGTCATTGCAGGAGCTTAATATTCAAAGACCGCCTACTCCCACAAGGGGCCGTCCACAAGATCATGACAGGAGCTCGCTTGCATATATCTGATCAGCATTTGGCATTTTTGCATTAGTCGTATGCTCCCATGACCGAGCCCAGAAAATGGGAAATTTACATATGAAGAACAGGTTGCCTTGTATTCTTAATTTATAGATATAAGAATTATTGACAAATATCTGTAGCTGCACATAGCTTTATTTATAAGGGGGTTTGTTTATTTCATTTTAGTTCGACGTATGTATCTGTAAATTCGGGGATATGTATTTTACATCCAACATAACTGTACGACAATAAGAAAAGCTGGTGAGTGTAGCTCTTCGAACATTTTGCATTTTTATTTTTTTATGAAATTAATTGTAGTCTTAATGTTTTTCTTGTATGTTCAATGGTTTAATCAACAACTGCAAACGAGTCGTGTTTCTATCTTTTTTGGCTAAAAGAGATGATACAGCAATTTGAGTTTGTTTTTAACTTTTTATCAAGTTTATAAGAGGTTTAATTGTATAAAGTTGGCATTATGATATGAAAACCTTAATTGATTAATTAAATGGCTCTGTTTAACAAAGTGTTATGTTAAAGATGGTAATAATTATGAAAATATAGTTCAAATGGTAAAAATGGATTGTAATATGTGATTGCATATGGGAGTTTTAGCCTAACAGGCTAAAGCCTATACACTCCTAATAGGCCCAAGATAACCCCAACGGATAGAGGTGCAAATAAATCGGTTTTTTTCGGTTTTCGGTTTTTTAAAAACTGGTTATAAAAAAACCGGTTTTTCTAATAACCAGTTTCGGTTTGGTTTCGGTTTTTCGGAATCGGTTTTCTTCGGTTATAAATGTTCGGAATCGGTTTTTTTCGGTTATAAATTTTCAGAATCGGTTTTTTTATCAGTTTTTTACCGGTTCGTTTTTTTCGGTTATAAATGTTCGGATTCAGATTTTTTATCGGTTATTTACTGGTTCGGAATACACAAAATAAGCACCGCGTTTACACTTTAACTCAACGAGACACGGAATACACGAAATGAAAGGAAAGAATAAAAAAAAACATACACACCTCTCGCCTTTTGCTTTTGCCACCAAGCTATATAGTCTTTTAATCACATGACCCCTTAAAAGTTTGAACTAGAAAATGACATACTTGGTTCTTAACTCCATTTGTCCACGCCTTACTTTATACTTTAGGATATTGACCAAAAGTATTCCCCATTTGTCCTTGATAACCTGCCGAGAAACAACAAGAAACATGCACGTTTCTTTTTCTTTCAAAAGTCACAAGCTTACCTCTATATAAGTGTTAGAAAAAGACCAAAGGTACTACTAGTAACTAATATTGTATAACTCAAAATAGAGCACATAGTGTTTCCCACCCAAGATATTGAACAAAATCTATACTCCTTTTCTTTTGTATAACTGATCGACACACACCCCAAATATCCACATATCCACATTTATTTTCACTTCAACTTCACAAAAACATGTTATTTTGGTGCTCGAAGAATCAAGGTTGGGAAGTTACGTGGGTTTGCTTGGTAATCTTGGTACATTGCTGTTCTTTGTCATCCTTGGGTGTTCCTACATCTTTCTAGTCGACTCATCCTTGGGTTATATAACCGGTGTTTAGTCAACGGCTCCTAAAAAAAAAAAACGGTTAAAACCGGTTATTTTAAAAAACCGGAATTATAACCGGTAAAAAACCGGTCTCCTACTAAAACCGAAAACCGGTCTAACCGGTTCGGTTATTAAAAAACCGGTTACGGTTTAACCGACCGGTTAAAAAAAACCGGTTTTCATTTGCACCTCTACCAACGGAGGCTTAGGACCTCGTAATAGGCCCAAGATAACCCCAACGGAGGCTTAGGACCGCTATAAGCAGCTTGAGAAACATCTTCCCAGGCCGAACACGAACAAGTTCACGCATGATGGACCTTGTTCAGGTAAAGGCTCGCCTGGAGCATCGTTCAAGACTGCTACAAAGGAGAATCGGTGCCACTACCTCATTCGAGCAGAGGTAGTGCTGTGTACATTATGCCAATACATGATGCTACACATAAGACATTCCATGAACCCGCTATAGCCAAGGAAGACACGCCATGTGTTGTCCTTGTCCCCTCCCTTGGTTCACCACATGGACCATTCTGGGCCGTTAAAATTGCATTCATGGGTTGCACAAAATCCTAAATGCATTCCTATAAATACCGGACCATTTTCCTTGGAATAGACCTAGTCGTCTTTGACATAAAAATACACACTCCATAAAATTTTTTTCACTAGGAAAGTCGAAAATCTCATTTTCACCACAAAATCTTTGATTCTTAGTTACAAAACCTTGTTTTACAACCATGCTAAAATCAACAAAGTCATTCAAAACCCAAAAACAATCACAACAAAACACAACCTGACAAACGTCCACATGATCCAAACGTGGATTACGGACAAAAAGCGAAACAAATAAGTACTCAAAAACTGGGCTCCGACAACCAAATTTGACTTTCCGTGGGCCGGGAAGGGTTCATTCCTTCAAAGGATTTAGTGATTAATTCACGGCATTTGGGTGCTTCAAACAAAATCAGTCGAATCTACATGAATGGGGGCAACTTAGGCCTCGTTTGTTTTTTCAAAAAAAGCTCTTATTGCCTCTTTTCACTTCTTTCCTCTGCGGGCGCGCAGAGGAACATGTTTGTTTTTTTTCAGACAAAAGAGCTTATTTCCTCTTCTTTCCTCTTCCAAAATGCAGACATCTCCTTCCTTTTATTACCTCTTCTTTCACTTCTTACCTCTTCATTCACAAACCATACATCTCTTTCTCAATATTCATTTTTTTACGTTTTTGTTTGTTTTTTTACGTTCTCATCCGTTTTTTTACGTTTTCGTATGTTTTTTACATTTTCTTCCATTTTTTACGTTTTCGCCCGTTTTTTACGTTTTTGACCATTTTTTACGTTTTCGTCCATTTTTTTAGGTTTTTGCCCTTTTTTTACCCTTTCGTCTTTTTTCGTTTTCGTCCGATTTTTTACGTTTTCGTCCGTTTTTTTATGTTTTCGCCCTTTATTTTACGTTTTTGCCCGTTTTTACGTTTTCGTCTGTTTTTTTAAGTTTTCGTATGTTTTTTTTACGTTTTCGTTCGTTTTTTTATGTTTTCTTTTTTTTTGTTATGATTTCTTCTGTTTTTTAATGTTTTCATTCGTTTTTTACGTTTTCTTCTGTTTTTTCACGTTTTCGCCCGTTTTTTACGTTTTGTCTATTTTTTATGTTTTCATCTGTTTTTTTACGTTTCCGACATTCTTTTACGTTTTCATCTGTTTTTGTATGTTTTTTTTTTACGTTTTCAACTGTTTTTTTTTACTTTTTTGTTTTTTTTTTTTTACGTTTTCATCTTTTTTTAACATAAAAAAATAAAAAAATCGGGCGAAACATAAAAAAAGGACAAAAATATAAAAAAAAAACCGACGAAAACGTAAAAAAACGGTGGAAAACGTACCAAAACGGTAACAAGCGGAAGAAACGTAAAAAAACTTGTGAAAAAGAAAAAGGAAAAGGTAAAAAGTACTTCAATAGCACAAAAAATAGTTTTGAAAAAAAAATGAAAGAAGTATTTCACTAGCACAAAAAACAAACGGTCTTCTTCTTGCAGATGAAGAGCTTATATGTACCTCTTCTTCTGCAGACATGGTTTGCAGATGAAGAGGTAAAAGCTCTGAAAAAACAAACGACACCTTAGTCTCATTGTTTTAAGCAAGAAACAAGCCAGTCCGAAGACTATTCCACTCACCAGATTCTCATTTGAGGGTCTATACCTGAGGGAGTAATTCAACTAGAAACGACAGTTGGATCTCATCCACTAACAGGAACAGTTGTCATGAATTCCACATCGTACAGTCAAGTTCCAGATACAACTTTGTTCGGCAGAACAACAATACAACTGTGTGCGAAGGTGTCATCAATCAGGTCACATGTGCAATTCCCGACCAAGTTAGGGATGGCTCTCTATTTAACACTACTAGAAATTTGGCTTTCACCGTCGGATAGTTTTCCATCGCTAATTATTGATGCTTTTCCATTAGCTTAACAACAGATGTTTTTAGAACGACGTTTCTCCGACCAATTTCCCAGGAAGTTGACTTTCATCGGATATCTATCATAGATTTCTTTTCTCACAATGATTACAAATTGAATTTATATGTTTTGTTAAGGGTCACATAAAAACTACACTCTTCCCTCTAAAATATCAAACACTTTCAGTTTCAGACTTCACTTTTCCCGCATCATTCTGTCCATTCAGCCACAATTCTTTCTAACTCAGCCTGAACATCATTGATAGCTATATATGTTTTGTTTAGTAGTCAACTAAATAACAATACCATTATTTCGGCTTGAAACTTATTTTTAATCTCCTTTGAGGTTATAATAGTTCTGCTTATATAACATTGCAATCATAATTCATACAACATAGATAAACTAAGGGTAGATTTTTAACATTCTGGATTCGATTGTTACCCTTACGAGTCTAATACTAAACCTTATGCTAATTCTTTAAGGATTAGCTTATTCGTTTATTAGGGCAGTGTCAAAACACAATGTAAGAGATGGTGTTTCTAATTTCTTATCACCTTACTGAAACAGCTACTTATACAAGTTGTTTGGTTTGACACAAACACTTGATGTATTTATTAATTCATAAAACAAAACCCTTGACTATGACTACTACTGTTGAACAAAGATTTGTCAATATAGTCTCTAATAACACCAACGCCATAGTGAAAATAAACCGAAGTTAAAAATGGTTTATCTAAATGTTAAAAAACTAAGATACTAATTACCTGTAGATGCCTTAATGTTACATGATTAAACAACAATCTACATACATCTCTCGATCATATTCGCCAAATATACTTGAAGCACGCAGCATCAACAACCCTCGTCTACTTAGTTCAATCCCCCAAAATTGATATTTCGTGAGTTAGAGTACCCTGCAAAAAGACATTGCAGATTAGAAACAAAAGAAGGAACTGTTTTAGATGAAGTACAAACGTATAGTTTATGCAAAGCAGTATTGCATGTGCAGTTAATAGAAGAGAGAATTGACAAAACTTTTACTTATTTGAACTAATTTGATCCTAATCCTAAATATGAAACTTAGAGATGAGAATTTTGACTCATTAACCTATGTTTTGGTTGATTCGACTCGAGTTACGTTTTTTCTAATGAGTCAAATAATTATATAATAGCTAGAAGAGAAACAGGTCTAAAAATGTCCAAACTGTAATTATTTACGCGTACATCAACCTAAATTGCTTTATTAATAAGTTAGAAATATCATACTCATATTAATCCTAACTTAATAACCCAAAAATTCGAGAAACTTAACGCTCTCGATCAAGAATCCATGTATAAAAAGTGATCATGTACAACTTATTTAAAAAGAAAAGTGACACAGGACTCGCGTAAGAAAAAACACTGGCAAATAACATTTTATCACGCACCTGATGTTGATGCAGCTAAATTCTCAGGTTCTCCCCTTGATGCTCGCCTTCTATTTTCCTCTCTAGAAGCCCTAAGGGCCCTGAGTTTTCCAGCTGCCAATATTTGCATTAAAGGCACACCTTCATCATCATCCACTTGATTTTTCTCCTCATCTGTACCGTCACTTATTTTATCCTCTTCTTCACTAGAACTGTTCTCATAGTAATCAAACAGTTTCTTCCCTTCAGTGTGCTGTTTCTTAGGAGGCCGACCATATCGTTCTCTCTCGTCTGAAATCAGAGATGTATTAATAGAGCGAAATATATCAATATAAAGAGTACCAAAAGGGCATTTGGCCTAGAGGTATGTGAGTGGCCCATCAACCAATAGGTTTTGGGTTCAAATCTCATTTGAGACGTGTGAATAAGTGTGAGATATTAGGTGGTGTATAGGTGTGTGAATGAGTTGCCTTTCCAATAAAAAATTGAAACATAAGTGTATGCGCACTATGTGTAAATGATTAATCATCATGACCAGGTAGTATTAATATAAAATATCATCAGAACCGGAATATTTTCTAAAGGTGGTAAACTGATAAATTTTTGTTAATAAATTGATTAAGGCTATCTTATCTCTAATAGGCCAAGAGGGTAGATTTACATTCAAAAGGGGAAAACAGATTTTAAAAGGGCCAATAGGGCAATAGATAGAACACGCAGAAAAACACCCGAGTATTCTTTTTCTCATTCTCAGGTTGGATCTTACTTGTGCTAGTGGTCAAAGCTGCCAAAGCCTTCATCACATCATCCAATCGCTTTGTATTCGCTTCTTGCATCGCCTTGTTTTCTTGTTGCATTGCAGCGAACAGTACCTCTGAATAAAAAAAAAATTATTCATTAAAACTTTTTTTTTAATGAACAGTACCTATGAATAAAAAAATTGATCCAGAATCTTGCTTTGATGCCAATTTGATACGAACCAGGACTGAATTATTATTAAATTTTCAAAAGAACGAAAATAAAGAACAAGATAGTGCCTACTTTCGAGATGTAGGTGACCTCCCAATGTCTTAAGACCCCAAATTGCATACCCTAACCCTAATGCCCTATAAATAATAGACTCTCTAGCTTAGCCAACAAGCTAATACATACAAAAGGAAAGTACTAATAATAGAAACAACTAAATCAAATCAGCCCCTGCACTTATAATATTTGCCTAAAAGTGCCGGACCGTATCAGAAAATGAAAAAGAAGAAAATGGCATTTTCTCACTCCACTTGTTGGAGCATATATAGACCAAATCATTAACCAAACACTAAGATAGGGATGTCTGATGTGCTTAACTGCTTATTGAAGTCTAAGGTCGATATCCATAATTTTGACAATACGAAATATCTAATTTAGCAAATTGCGTTTTTCTGCCCACGATTTTATAATTATATTCTTAAACCGTGTGAAACTTTTGGTGGCTCGTATTTTAAGAGATGAACACGAACATTTATTCAGAAATTTATCATTGCCGAATCTTATCTAAGTTAGCAACATAAATGACAACTGGTGGTGCAGTACGACAATTACAAATTAAAGTCAACATTATCATGACACACATGTATTTTAGGAATCACTACTTCATACTCATATAACCAGGGCTATCCCGTGGATTTTGGGGGCCCTGTGCCGTGTCGCAAAAGAGGCCCTCCTTAAACCCAAAATTTTAAGCTAATGTAAATAAATTCATACTATTCTTAAAAAAAACTATAAGTATCTATATATGTTAATTTAACGATAACAAAGTACTTTCAATCATGGGTACAAATTAGACTATCTATTTCTTAAATAATGCAATTCTCCTAGCATTCTTTGAAGCAAAGTTGTCGATCACCTCTTCAAAGTCAATACTCTCGCTATCAATGCCAATCCATTATTGCTTAAAGAAATTAGTACATAGAAATCATAGCATTATTGCTTAAAGAAAACTAAAGAACTTCTTGTTTACTAACTGATGCATATGTTGATATTTATTATAATGACTAAGTGAATTATATATCATTGTATCAATGTATCAAGCTTAAAATCCTTCCACTGATTCTAACTTAAACAGGAATTAAAATTGGCTTGGTTCAGTGGTTCCCAATAAGAACAATTATAGAATAAAATAAAGTGAAGGAGAATTAAACTAAAGATGTAGTACAACTCTCTATCAGGTTCCCAATCACAACAATTGTACGTAGTTCAAAAGCTATTAAAGTAAAAACAAGGACTAATGAAAAATAGAGATTTGTACCTGTTGAAATCGTGTGAATGATGAAGACGATTGTCGAGTCTCGAATGGGTTAACCCTTTAGATGATTAAGAATGCAAAATCCGGGTGTTTATATATGCATGTAGATGTTTTGCTACTGCCAAACAAAAAATTACTGGACTTCATATATATATACACTATTATGTTCTTCCTACAACATATATATACACTATTATGGGGCCCTTCTTGGATTTTGGGCCCTTGTCACTTTGACAAGAAACAAGTGACCAAGACGTACTTTGACTTTGTAACGGTAAACCTAACGACATTTCCAGCATGGTTATCTCCTTCAATCTACTGAGGTCAAACTCAGCTCTTCTGTTCATCTTTCTTATCTTTTTACACTTCTCTGTGGCCTCCGAAACTTTTTTGCTTGCTCATCCTGTTCGTCCTACTTTTGTTCTTGGGGTGTACCCCTTACTTTATGAGATTGAACAAGAGCTTTTTATTGTTCGACACTCAATTTGCCGGCGGAGTGTTTTTAGGGACGGGCCTCATGCGTTTTCTAAGGGATTCTAACAAAAAATTTGGCCTTCTTACTTATAATTCATACCCATTTGCTTTAATGTTGGTACTGGCTGGGTATCTTTTTTCAATGTATGGTTATTATATTATACTAAATGTCTGTATAGGAGCTGGTGGTGGTAGTGATGGTGGCGATGGAGGTGGTGGTGATAGTGGTGGCGATGTTGCTGGAGGAAGATGGGAGAATAGAGTGGTGGTAGAGGTGGAGGAAGAGAGGAGGAATCGCGGGAATAGGGTGATGCATGGGAAAGAGATTATATGTGACCGAACCACTATAAATCCTTGTGTTCGGTTTGCTATTTCCTTTTACTTTTATCTTGCACTATATTATTGTTTGTGTTGTGACTTGATGTTTATACTTGTGTGACAACTTGTTATATCATATGCTTTATATTAGTCATAAGACTATTATTAGCATTTCTCATATTACAACAAGCTTGATCGAAAATTTGTCATACGGATGTTTTTAGAAAAGAAAAACAAACCGGACTAATAAATGGCATAACTTGACACAATGGTTTATACTATATTTGATACAACAAGTTTAAAGATTTTTAAACGGAAACGTATTCACCCCCTCTACGATTTCACATGAAGAGTTTTGTCCGGTGAGAGGGATCAGGCAAAGGGACCCGCTCTCACCCTTTCTATTCATTTTAGTGGCGGAAGGTCTTAATGTGATCATAAGAGAAGCGGTTGATTAGGGGGTGTTTAGAGGTATAAAGATTGGTCGGAATAATGTCGTAGTTTCAAAAACATTGTTTAACAAGAAGGTAAACAAGTTAATTATCGTGGACGAGAGACCAACAAGTCTAATTGAATATGATGAACTGCAATATACAAGGTTCGAAATGAATACTTATAACGTATACTTATTAGTTTTACTAAGTATGTTGTTTATTTATAACGGTGTTATTGTTGGTTTTTAAGTGTTTGAGTGTTCCCAGATCAGGGTTAAGATAATCAATGAGTACCGGATATTCACTTGAAATCGTGTTATCACTTTCCAATAGAAACTATTTGACCCTATGCCTGGGTTACACGAATATCTCTATGGGATAAGACCAAGTGATGTTCTTGTTTTAGGCACAAATCAAGAACATAATTGTATTCAAGTGTTTAGGGTTTGTGTTGATAATCGTATATCCATGCAGATGTATTATGACCTCTATTTATAATAGAGAATACTCAAACCCTAGCCAATGGAATTATGTATAATTAACGGCCCATTAATTATATCATAATACTTTCCATAATAGTAGGAATCAGTGGTAAAAAACGTGCAGTAGAATAAACTAATGCTAGCAACAGATTCATACTAGCAGCAGAATCTACTAGCAGCAGAATCCAGTCAGCAGAAACAGATTCATGCTATCAGCAGAATCAATACATAACCACTATTGAGTCAGGGGATTCAGTGACCAAATGGGTGTACACTCCGTACCTCCAAACCCATTACCAGGTGTGAATTAATCCCTCAAGTTTACTAAATTTTCCAACAATCCTCCCCAAATTTAGTTCACTTCATTTGCATGAAAAATTAAACACAAAACAAAATAAATGCATAAATGAAAATATCTTGAAGATTGAATTCTCATCTTAGTACATTACACGTTCAAATATTCGAGAATCAGGGTGTTCTAAGAATTGAACCCTTCAACCCATTTGAATACCTGAAGATAAAATACATTACATGTTCAAACACTTAAATAAACCTGACACTATACAAGCCATGTGTCCATATCCAATTCATAAATGTTGTAAAAGCTAAAAGTCCAAAGCTTCCTGAAGCGGCAAAACTTCAACATTTACATAGGTGGTTCCTCTTTATTCATGCTCCTGCTTAGAACTTTTTCAAAGAAAATTAACCATTAAGAAGTTAAGACTTCATCCTCCTTTTCCAGCAGGTTCTGAGCACAACCTTGGGATGACAATAAAACATGTGCTTCAGTCCACTAAATGTTTAGCTTTCCACATTGAACTCAGCTTCCAAGTTTCCTCAGAAGGGAGTTGGGTGTCTTTGCATTCAGTGACTAAGTTGGACTTAAACCCATCCCTTTAGCAGACTTTAAAACCAAGTCTCTAGCCAATGTGTGTGGTAACTACATTCTTGACTATCTATATCACCAACTAACATTTTTTTTGTAGGGTCCAAAATCCATGTTTCCCATCTTGGCACTCCATTTAGGGGGAGTATCAACCAAGGGGGAGCATGAGCATTATTCCGCTTCGCCACTCTACTTTTTGTTTTGACAAAAAGGGGGAGAAATATATTGAACTTTCACTTAATATGATTTTCATAAATTAAGTAAAACAAGTTTAATATAAGTTTTTTTTTAAGTCTTAAAAACCAAGATTTTGTGAGTTACTTAAAAACAAAGTGTATGTTTTGTCATCAACAAAAAGGGGGAGATTGTTAATACAAATATCGCCTAAAAACGTTATTTATATTTTACGATCTTCGCTAAGTTTTGTTAATGACAAATGTAAACTTTTGTTTCTAAGAAAAACATAATCTTAGTTTTAAAGACTTGCATAAACTAGACTTTTGCTACATTTTACATTTCATAAAACACAACACAAGTTTATTTCTTAAATTAGAAATTGTCACATCACATTTATGGCAAGTTTTGTCATTATGCATTTATGGAAAGAAATGTGTTTGACTAACTTTGTTGTTGCTTGCAAGCTTTGTATTTGACTTGTTATTATGAGATGTGACATTGTTTGGTTGCTAGGAGTAATGAGACAAGACCTTGTTTGGTTTGCAAGATTTATTGCAAAACCAACTGCAAGCCCGGCGGTACCCTGGAGGTACACGGGCGGAACCCTTCTCAGGGGTCCGCCTGATCCGCCAGACCTGCAGAAGGTTTTGGCTATAAATATTGAGCCACAAGTTGAATTTTGGCTCATCACTTGACATTACATTTTACACACACATTCATTCTTTCATCTAACCTCTTAACATTTCATATGTGAAGTTTCTTTTTGTAGCAAAGAGATTCACAAGCTTACTAAAAGTAACAAGTATTCAACACAACGTTGCAAGACTTGTTAGCTTAGCATTGTGTAGACTTGTGTAGTTTACACTTCATTTGATTATGTATTTTCAGTAGTGATCGGTTAGTATTTTAGTCCTCAAAATACAAAGAGTGTTGGGAG
Source organism: Artemisia argyi (assembly GCA_030686995.1). Taxonomy (NCBI): domain Eukaryota; kingdom Viridiplantae; phylum Streptophyta; class Magnoliopsida; order Asterales; family Asteraceae; genus Artemisia; species Artemisia argyi. The sequence continues at coordinate 181,628,006 of CM060682.1, forward strand.
TTGTTGTACCCTAGTAAAAGAACTAACGGGAGTGGTTGTGCCCTTGTAAAAGAACTCGACATTTAGCTTTGTGTCGGTAAAAGTATAAGCGACGTGTAAGGTTTTCTCCGCCGGTGAAAGGAGCTTGTTGACTAGTGAAAGAAACTCTCGAGTTGGATACTCGGGGCGTGGACGTAGGGCAAGGAAAAAGAGTCCTTGTAGCCGAACCACGATAAATACTCGTGTTGTGGTTTGATCGTTTCTTTCATTTACTTGCATATTATATATTGTGTTTGTGCATATATCTTTGATCAAACGGAAAGTTTCAAAGCTAACTTAACAAGTTAAAAAGATTTTAATCGGTAAACTATTCAACCCCCCTTCTAGTTTTCCACAATTGGTATCAGAGCTACGTTACTCAAGCTTTTAAAATATATTGTTTTTAAAACTTGAAACGATCCATGGATTTTGAAAATTACAAAGAAGGGCAATCTATGCAAAGACCACCACTCTTTGAAGCAAACGGTTTTATATATTGGAAAAACCGTTTTGAAACTTACGTGAAATCTAAAGATATAGATTTGTGGTATATAATTATTGATGGTGATAACGTAGTTACTAACATCAAAGATGATGATCAAAAGAAATTAATAGGTAAAAATAATGAAGCAAAAATGATGCTTTACAATGTTTTGCCTAAGAAAGAATACGAAAGAGTCTTTTTGTGTAAAACCGCTAAAGATATTTGGCAATCTTTAATTGTCACTCATCAAGGAAACTCACAAGTTAAAGATAACAAAATTGATCTTCTTGTTCAACAATATGAGCAATTTGTTATTTCCGAAGATGAAATTATTGATAATGTTTTTGCTAGATTTAATACTATTATTACTTCACTTAAAGCACTTGACGAATCTTTTTGTAGTAAGAACTTTGTCAGGAAATTTCTTAGAGCACTCCATCCGAAGTGGAGAGCAAAAGTGACGGCAATTGAAGAATCCAAAGATCTTTCAAGCATGTCACTTGATGAGCTAATTGGAAACCTCAAAGTTCACGAAATGGTAATGGAAAAAGATTCGGAACTAGTTTGAGGCAAGAAAGAAAAAGTTAAGTCCATTGCCTTGAAAGCTAGAGTTCAATCAAGTGACGATGAAGAATCTACTTCGGATAGTGACGATGAGGAATATGCTATGGCCGTTAGAGACTTCAAGAAGTTCTTTCGTAGAAGAGGAAAGTTTATAAGGCAACCTAAAGATGAAAAGAAAACTTTCCGAAAAGATCGTGATGATAGGAAAGGAAAGGTTGAAAGAAAGTGTTATAGGTGTGGAGACACAAGTCATCTTGTAGGAGAATGTCCAAAACCACCCAAGAGCAAACCTCAACAAGCTTTTGTGGGTGGTGCTTGGAGTGACTATGAAGGAAATAACGATGAGCCAAAGAATGATGATGTTGCTCTCATGGCTCACAACTCAAATGAGGTATTATCCGACTCATCTTACTCCTCTATTGATGATGACACTTTACAAAAATAATATAACAAACTTTGTGAATTGAGCTTAAAAATCATAAACAAAAATAAATTTTTGAAAACTAAAAAGGAGTTTTTAGAAAACGAAGTTTATGAGTTAAAGGAAAAAGCTAAGAGATTAGAAAAGAGTAAAGGTATTGACACACCTTGTAAATCATGTGAAGAACTTAAACTAGAAATTGAGAAACTCAAAATTACTCAAAATGATCTAATAAAACAAACCACAAAGTTTAAGAAGTTCGATAAGAGTATTTCTTGTGCGGATGAAATTATGAAACTTCAAAAGTCACCCTTTGATAAAACAGGACTAGGATTTACGAAAATAGAAACTTCAATAGGTCAAATGAAACAAGAAAAGATTGCACAAGAAACAAATAAAATTGCTACAGCTGCCTGCGGATCAGACGGAACCCAATTTAGGATTCCGCCCGTTGGTCCCGAAGGTTCCGCCAGGCCTGCTGCAGCAGTAACCTCATCCACTTCGGATCGTTCAAAATTTGTTAAAGTTACATACAAAAGTGGAACAAAACCTGTGTTTAAAACTGGAATAGGATTTAGTAAAAATGAATTTAGAGCTAAAACTACTCAACCAAGACCTAAGACTCCAATTCCCAAACGCCCCTTTCCAAAGAGCAACTTCAACGCTTGACCAAACTACCAACATATTTGGAACCAAAACACTCCTAGACATTACCAAACTCCAAACCACATGCCATGGAACCCTTATGCTCTATTTTCATACTTGGAACAAATTAATGGCATGCTTAACCAAAATGGACCCATGAGAAATTGGGGACCAAATGTTTGAGTGTTTTTCATAAAATAGGTGTGCCTCAAAGTTTGTTTGGATCCGGATGAATGGATCAAAGATAGCGGTTGTTCAAGGCACATGACGGGTAATAAAAGCCTCTTCTCAACATATCACAAATGTGATGGAGGTAATGTTACGTTTGGTAGTAATGCTAAGAGCAAAATCATCGGAAAAGGTACAATCTCTCATGACTCCCTTTCTATAGATGATGTTGCTCATGTGGATAACTTAGGATTTAATCTTCTTAGTATTAGTCAACTTTGTCGTAATAAGTATAATGTCCTTTTTAGTGAAAACGGTAGTAAAATACTTAAAGATGGTATAACCGTAGCCAAAGGTGTCCTTAAGAACAACGTATACGTTATGAAGTTGGATTCAACATCTAAAGACAAACTTTGTCTTACCTCATTAGATGAATCTTCAACTTTATGGCATAGATGTTTAGGACACGCTAACATGAGACTAATCCAAAACCTCTCTTCCAAAGACTTAGTTCGAAACCTACCTAAGTTGAAATATGACCAACACTTTTGTGATGCTTGCAAAGTCGGTAAACAAGTCCATGGTAGCCATAAGGCTAAAAACTTGGTTTCTACATCTAGGTGTCTAGAACTTTTACATATGATTTATTTGGTCCATCCGCTATACAAAGTTATGGAGGCAACTTCTACACTTTGGTCATAGTTGATGATTACTCAAGATATACTTGGACAAAATTTTTGAAAAGTAAAAATGAAGCTTTTGATAAATTTGAGATTCTAAGTAAGAAAATTCAAAATCAAGTAGGGTCTAATATTGTGTCTATTAGAATGGATCACGGTCGTGAATTTGATAATGAATTTCAATTTGGTAGATTTTGTGATAATAATGGAATAACTCATAACTTTTCAGCTTCACGTACTCCTCAATCTAATGGTGTAGTAGAATGTAAAAACCGGACATTGCAAGAGATGAGTAGAACAATGCTTAATGAACAAAACATTCCACAAAATTTTTGGTGTAATGCCGTCGACACTTCAACGTACATTTTAAATCGAGTCCTAATTAGACCATTTTTGAATAAAACTCCTTATGAACTATATAAAGGTAAAAAGCCTACATTAGGATACTTTAGAGTGTTTGGGAGTAAATGTTTCATTCTTAACACCAAGGATTATCTCACCAAATTTGACCCAAAGTCTTATGAAGGTGTATTTCTTGGATATTCACAAAATAGTAAAGCATACATTGTATTAAACAAAGAAACCTTAAGAGTCGAGGAATCGTTGAACGTAACATTTGATGAGAGTCCACCTCCCTCTAAGACATCACCTTTGGTAGATGATGACTTAGTTGAAAGCCAAGCAATAGAAAATCAAGAAATTTTAAGTGATGACAAGGAAGATGAACTATTTAACAAAGAACTTGTCAATGTCAAAGAATCTAAAAGTCATCCATTAGATAGTGTCATTGGCAATATTAACGAAAGAACACTAAGGTCAAAAGTTCAAAATGAAAGCAACTACTTTTGTTTCGTGTCAACCATTGAACCTAAAAATATTAATGAAGCTATTAAAGATGAATCTTGGGTAATTGCAATGCACGAAGAGTTAAACCAATTTATTAGGAATGATGTATGGACATTAGTTCCTCCACCAAAGAGTCAAACTATAATTGGAACGAAATGGGTATTTCGTAATAAAATGGATGAAAATGGAATTGTGTCTAGAAACAAAGCTAGGCTAGTTGCACAAGGATATAACCAACAAGAAGGCATTGACTACGATGAAACTTTTGCTCCGGTTGCTAGGCTCGAGTCAATTACAATCTTACTTGCATATGCATGTGCACACAATTTTAAACTCTTTCAAATGGATGTCAAAAGTGCATTTCTAAACGGAGTCATTAATGAAGAAGTGTATGTTGCTCAACCACCGGGCTTCATCGATTTTGAAAAATCAAATCATGTTTACAAACTTAAAAAGGCTCTTTACGGACTTAAGCAAGCTCCAAAAGCATGGTATGATCGACTTAAAACATTCCTAGTTGACCATAAGTATACCATGGGCTTAGTTGATAATACTCTCTTCACTAAGAAGAAAGATTCACATATTATCATAGTCCAAATCTATGTTGATGACATTATATTCGGATCAACTTGTCAAGAATTATGTGTGGATTTCTCAAAAATCATGCATGATGAGTTTGAAATGAGTATGATGGGAGAACTCAACTTTTTCCTAGGACTTCAAATCAAACAACTTGATGATGGTATCTTATTTAACCAATCTAAATATATTAAGGATATGCTTAAGAAATTTGGACTAGAAGATTCAAAACCTATCAAAACTCCCATGTCCACGGAAACTAAACTTACCAAGGATGAGGAAAGTGAATCCGTAGATAGTACTAAATATAGAGGTATGATTGGTAGTCTACTTTACCTAACGGCTAGTAGACCCGACATTATGTTTAGTGTTTGTCTATGTGCTCGTTTTCAAGAAGATCCTAAAACTACCCATCTCGAAGCCGTTAAAAGGATTTTTAGGTATATTAAGGGCACTACACATTTAGGTTTATGGTATCCCAAAGGAACGGGAATAGACACCATAGTGTATGCCGACTCGGATCATGCCGGTGACTATGTCGATAGAAAAAGCACAAGTGGTATTTGTACTTTTGTTGGACATTGTCTCACCTCATGGTTCTCTAAGAAGCAAACGGCTCTTGCTATCTCAACAACGGAAGCCGAGTACGTTTCGGCCGGAAAGGCATGTCAACAAGCTCTTTGGATGAAGCAAGCTCTTGTCGACTACGGAATTCAACTCAACGACATCACAATTCTTTGTGACAACAAAGGTGCCATTGATCTTAGCAAAAACCCAGTTCAACATGCTCGTACCAAACATATTGAAATCCGTCATCATTTCCTTCGTGACAACGTTCAAAAAGGAAATATCTCAATTGAGAAAGTTTCTTCCGAAGATAACATAGCCGACATTCTCACTAAACCTCTTAAACGTGAACCTTTTAACCTTCTTAGACTAGGCTTAGGACTCATGGAACCTACATTGTAGTTCTGGACATTAGACAAAAATCACAAAAATCAAAACAAATCCAAAACCATTTTTATCAGCAGGGTCGGCGGAACCCTCAACCATAACGGACGGAACCCACCTCAGGGTTCTGCCGTATCCGTCGACCTGCAGAATCACATTCTTTGTTTATATTAAACCAAACACCCATTATCTCATACCACCACTTCCAAACTGCTACTATTCACTTTACCACTCATCCACACCTACGAATTCTTGGTCCTCCATTCATTTACATTGCAAATCAATCATCATTGTAAGTATTCTAAACATGATTACAATCCTAATCTGAGTCTAGGAATTCTATTTTTTGCACAAAAACAAAAACTTGGGGTGATACATTAACTTGAAAAACTCATGCATTAGATTAGGTGTTTAATAAAACTAATCATGTTTCTCATAGTTAGGAATTGCATCTTTTATTAGTATAAACATGTTTGCTAAAACACCCCATGTCAAATCCTTTCAAAAATTTCTCACAAGTAGGACAAATATTTTTTCGTCTCACATTGAGAATACAAAATCAAAACGTTATGTTTAAAACATCACTTGCATAATGTCTCTTGAATGCTAAAGGGAATACATAATCAATATGTATTTTCGGGTACATTCAAACGAAGCTACATTGAACTAGGAGCGTTTGGGTTATCTTTTGTTTTATAACAAAACTTGCATAAAACGATTTTGAAGCATCAAAATGAATCAAGATAACCGCACCTCCACATTGTTTTCATATAGGCACACACTAGAACTTCCACATTATAATAGTGGTTTACGTAAACTAAAATGTGAAATTTTGTTGTTCTAGGAATCATCATGCCTCCTCTAACCCACTACGACCACAAGGACACCATTAAGTACCTACCAAAACACCACAAAACCAAAGGCCTTACCGCAAATCAAGTAAACGTTTTCAAAGCCCTAGAAAAACACTATGTCCATGAGGGTAGAACCATTGACCCATCTTTTCTAGAAGGCACAAACCTTTACGCCGATTTTGCCACAATCAACTTTGAGTGTCTTTTGAATATCGACGAGCCTATTTGTCCTAGGTTCATTCTAGAGTTCTATGCATCCTCCGTCCTCTCCACGGATGACTATGGTAATATGTCTATCAACTTTAGGGTTAGCGATCATCAATACTCCTTCACTCTTGAGGAGTTTGCTCAAATCCTAGGTGTTCCAAACCGTGGTACTTGCCTCTATTCCGACTTGCACTCCCTCTCAACTCTTGACAACCTCCAAGACCGTATCCACCCTTATGACACACCCCTTGTCTCAAAATACGTACTCCGTGACCACCTCTTTGTTAGGACCACCACTACTAGGAGAACCCGTTCGGGGAATGAGGTCGATAAGGACCCATATGGAATGGAAATGAACGAACTTAAGCCCCAATTCAAGAAATGGGAAGAAGTCCTTAGAGCCAATGTCATTAGCACAATAGGGAACAGTGACCATATCAACCTTTGCCTTTGCTACATGCTCTACTCCTTGTCCGTTAGGCAACCCTTCAACCTTGCCTACTACATGGCCAAGAGAATGGCCGACATTCCCGTGCATGGCACAACGGCTATGCCGTATGGAATGCTCTTGACCCGTCTCTTTAGGTTCATCTCACCCATTCCACCAACTCCAAACGGTCTTCACCTCAACTACTCTCTCATTCCACGCACCTTTGTCCCACTAAGTGATAAGAGAGTGTACAAAGCCCAAGGAAAACGTCCACATCCTCCTACCTCATCTTCGTCTTCCTCAATGAGTGAAGATGACAATTTGCCAAACTCTAGGCTCCCTCCTCTCGAATACCTTTCTCAACTTCCGGATATTCCAAATGAATTGGAGGAGTTCAAGCAAACAAAGGGGATGTTTAAGAATCTTGGAAGGTTCCTTGGAAAGCTCAAGAACAAGATCGACTGTCAATGAGTGCGGATGTGTTAGGAGTGTTTGGCACAAGGTGCTATTGAAACAATTTGGTCGTTTAAACAATATTTGTGATGTATTTGTGTGTTAGTACAATGTTTGATACACTTTGGAACATGTTTTAACTAACAATGATGCAGGGAGACAACTTTTGGCAAGTTGTCAAATTTTCAAGTTTATGATATTTTCACTAAGTATAGTGAGATTTTCGACCTCAAGGTCAAAGTCCTATGAAATGCATGTTTACGTGTCTAATTTTTGCATTACCCAACCAGAAATGCCTTATCTCTTTGATTTTAGGAGTTTTCGAAAATTTTGAAAATCGTCTCGCGGGTCAAAAACGTGGACTGCCAGTTTTTTCACCCCTGGCGGATCTGGCGGTACCCAAATTTGGGTTCCGCCAGTACAAGTTCTGGGAATCCCAGAATTTGCCCAACGGACCAGGCGGCACCCTTAGATGGGTTCCGCCTGTGTATTCTGAAGGTGCCGTCAGCTTCCTGCAGAATTTTAGTTTTCATTTTCACAATTTCAACATCCAAACACCAAAATCCAATCATTTTAGGTAGAAACCCATTACTTGCAATGTGTTTAGAAAAATAGGATACTCCTTCTTCCATAAACTTAACCAAAACCAATTCCCGCCAAAATTCAAATTTAACCATAACAACCTCAAGGACCCCTCAAACATTAAGGAAGGAACCCTTTTAAGGGATCCTTGAAATCCCTCAGATTTTTACTATCACAAATCCACCAAAACCACTAAGCATTTAGTGCAAAACTTGTCTTCTCACTTCACCATTTTCATTGGATTGACTTCCATGACATGACAACCCACAATTAGTTTTCCAAATCATTAGAAACCTCCATTTTTTTATGGACTAACATCAAATCCAAACACTCCTTTCCATAATTCATCAACACTATAAATTAAGCCATCCTCAACACCATCAAATCACACCTTCCTCAACACAATTTCTGAACCTTATAAACCATTTTTCAACCATGACTAAGTCAACAAACACCTCTCAACCATCAAGACCCATCCGGAAAACCGCCCGGATTAGTGTTAAACCACTATGGTCCAATCAACCCATCAACCTAACCTCCTCATCCTCGGATGAATTCACATCACCCATAAAAAATGAACACTTTTTGAACCTTGCATCTCCATCACCATCACCCAATCAACCAAATGAGCTCACTCCACCACCAACTAAATCACCTATTGACCCAACTCCACCAAGTGCTCCAACTCAACCATCCAAAACCTCATCACCATCACCATTACCCAAAATTGAGCCAATGGAACTCTTTGGGTCTCCTCCCACATCACCACACCCATTTATCCAAGATCTTAATGATCTTCCACCAAGACCTACACAACCACCACCTTTTGCAAATCAATCACCAAGGTCAATTCTAGACCTTGATGAGGATCTTAACCTTAACCAACCATCACAACAAGTGTACCATCCACCCACACCATTGTTGTTTCACCCCATCTACCATGACATCCATGGTCCTCTATATGGAGAACCAAACTTTGAAAACCATGATCACCCAAATCCACCACACCCTCAACCTCAAACCTTTGAGTCTTTATTTCCTTCATATGAGGATATCCAAAACATGGTTGAAAACCATCTCCATCAAGCAATGGAATTTCAAACCACATTGCTTGACTCAATACCAAACCCATCAACCACCCAAGAACCACAAACCAACCAACCCTCAAACCAAGCAACCAAAACCAACCCATTTCAACCCACTCATCCCCATGCTTGCTCAAATTGTGAGCAAATGGGTGAAACCATCAAAACATTGCTTAACCAATTCCAAAATGAAACCCGTTTTGCATTCCAACATGTCATTGAACGTTTGGATGCACTTTCCCACCTCAACAAACCCTAGACAACCTATGGAGGCCGTTTGCCCCAATCTAGGAATGTAGGATTTTATTTTATTTTCTTGGTTATTTTTTTTTAGTTTTTATGTACAAGTAGAAGAATAAGTCCACATTTCTTGTCTTTTGACTTTTATAAGTCAAAATTTTACTTGGAATGATATTTCTTTCTACTAACTTTTGTGCATTGTTGGTTGATCAATCTTTGGTTTGTCAATATGGTTGCAATGTGTGTGGTAACTACATTCTTGACTATCTATATCACCAACTAACATTTTTTTTGTAGGGTCCAAAATCCATGTTTCCCATCTTGGCACTCCATTTAGGGGGAGTATCAACCAAGGGGGAGCATGAGCATTATTCCGCTTCGCCACTCTACTTTTTGTTTTGACAAAAAGGGGGAGAAATATATTGAACTTTCACTTAATATGATTTTCATAAATTAAGTAAAACAAGTTTAATATAAGTTTTTTTTTTTTAAGTCTTAAAAACCAAGATTTTGTGAGTTACTTAAAAACAAAGTGTATGTTTTGTCATCAACAAAAAGGGGGAGATTGTTAATACAAATATCGCCTGAAAACGTTATTTATATTTTACGATCTTCGCTAAGTTTTGTTAATGACAAATGTAAACTTTTGTTTCTAAGAAAAACATAATCTTAGTTTTAAAGACTTGCATAAACTAGACTTTTGCTACATTTTACATTTCATAAAACACAACACAAGTTTATTTCTTAAATTAGAAATTTTCACATCACATTTATGGCAAGTTTTGTCATTATGCATTTATGGAAAGAAATGTGTTTGACTAACTTTGTTGTTGCTTGCAAGCTTTGTATTTGACTTGTTATTATGAGATGTGACATTGTTTGGTTGCTAGGAGTAATGAGACAAGACCTTGTTTGGTTTGCAAGATTTATTGCAAAACCAACTGCAAGCCCGGCGGTACCCTGGAGGTACACGGGCGGAACCCTTCTCAGGGGTCCGCCTGATCCGCCAGACCTGCAGAAGGTTTTGGCTATAAATATTGAGCCACAAGTTGAATTTTGGCTCATCACTTGACATTACATTTTACATACACATTCATTCTTTCATCTAACCTCTTAACATTTCATATGTGAAGTTTCTTTTTGTAGCAAAGAGATTCACAAGCTTACTAAAAGTAACAAGTATTCAACACAACGTTGCAAGACTTGTTAGCTTAGCATTGTGTAGACTTGTGTAGTTTACACTTCATTTGATTGTGTATTTTCAGTAGTGATCGGTTAGTATTTTAGTCCTCAAAATACAAAGAGTGTTGGGAGTTGTTGTACCCTAGTAAAAGAACTAACGGGAGTGGTTGTGCCCTTATAAAAGAACTCGACATTTAGCTTTGTGTCGGTAAAAGTATAAGCGACGTGTAAGGTTTTCTCCGCCGGTGAAAGGAGCTTGTTGACTAGTGAAAGAAACTCTCGAGTTGGATACTCGGGGCGTGGACGTAGGGCAAGGAAAAAGAGTCCTTGTAGCCGAACCACGATAAATACTCGTGTTGTGGTTTGATCGTTTCTTTCATTTACTTGCATGTTATATATTGTGTTTATGCATATATCTTTGATCAAACGGAAAGTTTCAAAGCTAACTTAACAAGTTAAAAAGATTTTAATCGGTAAACTATTCAACCCCCCTTCTAGTTTTCCACATAGAGGTTTGCAGCCAGGTGATAGATCAGTTAACACATAAGTGTTATTGCCCATGATGGAGTCCATCTCATCATTAATTGCTTCTTTCCAGAAAGCAACATCCTGGGACTTCATTGCTTCTTCAAATGTTTTGGGATCATCCTCAACAATGAAACAATAGGAGTATTGGTCAGAGACCTCACTCCTTGTACCTTCAATTAAGTATAATTGAAACTCAGGTCCAAATGACTTTGGAGTCCTGACCCTATTGCTCCTTCTGAGCTCAGGTTCAGGTTGTTGTTCCACAACTTCATTAGGGACCTGAGATGATAATTCATCAGGGACCTCTGATACACCAATGTCATCAGTTCCATTTGGAATCCTTCGACTTGGTCTAGGGACTGATGAGAATCTATTCTCATCAAATAGTGCATCACTTGATTCAATTATTGAGTTAATTGAAACAGATTCATTAGGTTCAATAACATAGAACCTATATGCCTTGGAATGCTCAACATATTCAACAAAGATGCATTCAATGCCTCTTTCACCCAAAGTTTTCTGCTTTGGATCAGGGAGTCTTACAACAACCCTACAACCCCAAACCCTGAGATAATTTATGTTGGGTTTCTTTTTAGTCCAGAGTTCATAAGGGGTAACTTTGTTCCTTTTATTAGGAACCCTATTTAGTAAATAGCAAGATGTTAACATAGCTTCACCCCAGAATCCTTGACTCAGCCCTGAATAGGACAACATGGAATTAACCATCTCTTTCAGCACCCTATTTTTCCTTTCAGAAATACCATTTTGCTAAGGAGTATAAGGGGCAGTCGTTTCTTGGATTATACCAACAGACTGAAAATACAGAGTATCCATGTACTCACCTCCCCTATCAGTCTTAAATCTTTTGATTAGAGACCCTTGTTGTAATTCAACTTCAGTTTTAAATACTTTAAATTAATCTAATGCTTCATCCTTAGTATGTAACAAATAAACATAGCAAAACCTAGAAACATCATCAATAAAAGTCACAAAGTATTTCTTATTCCCCAAAGAGGGAGTAGCATGAAGATCACATAGGTCACTATGAATCAACTCCAAAACTTTAGTTTCACGTTTTACACTTTGAAATGGTTTCTTAGTTATTTTGGTCATCATGCAAGTTTTACACTTTTCAGTGTCCATATCAAAGGCTGGAATTAACCCATCCTTAGACATATCTTGCATTCGTTTAAAATGTACATGGCCAAGTCTTGCATGCCATAGGGTTGAATCATTAAGTTTAGAGGTTGATATAAAAGCTGAATTAACATTATCATACACAATATTAAGTCTAAACATTCGATTACACAAATAACCAAAACCAATAAACACACCATGTTTAGATAAAATAAACTTATCAGATTCAATCACTTGTTTATAACCACAATTATTCAAAACACTACTAGAAACCAAGTTTTCCTAATATCAGGAACATGTAAAACATTAAATAAAGAAACAATCTTTCCAGAACTAAACTTCAAATCAACACATCCTTTTCCATGCACCAGGGCAGTTGACTCGTTTCCCATATGAAGAATAGAACCATCATTCATTGACTCATAGGTCTTGAACCAGCTTCTATCTTTACACACATGAATTGTTGCACCAGAGTCAACCCACCAAGCAACATCATCATCCTGCACAAAATATATTTCAGATGTATATATAACATAATAAATCTCAAAAGACTTATTAAATATATTATGACCTTTCAGAGAATTGGTGTTACCATTCCCTCCACTTGTGCCTGATCCATTGGTTTTATTTCCAATCTTAACACCTTTAGAATCCTTCCTGAAGTGTCCAGTTTTACCACACTTCCAACAAGTCACTTTTGGTTTCTTGTTAAGATCAGATTTGGTGTTATCCTGATGCTTACGCTTGCCCTTGTTGTCATTGTTCCTGGAGGAGTTGTTATGCTCCACCATATTGATAACTGATGGAGCAGTAGCATTGCTACTTTTTGGCTTGTCAATGTCTTTTGCTTTGAGTGAATCCTCAATTCGCAAGTGACTGCCCAACTCAACAAGAGTTAATTCCTCCTTCTTATGTTTCAGCATATGCTTAAAATCTTTCCAAGAAGGAGGTAATTTATCAATGATACAAGAGACTGAAATAGCCTCATCCATGTTCATCTTGTGTTGTGTGAATCGACCAAGTATACTAAGAAATTCATTGTATTGTTCCATGACAGGTCTAGAATCAACCATTTTGTAATTGTTAAAATTACTTACAAGGAACTTCTTACTTGATGCATCCTCAGCCATATATTTGGCTTCCAAGGAATCCCATAATTCTTGAGAAGTTTCAACATTCTGATAAATATCAAAAAGATAATCAGACATACCATTGAGAATTAAACCTCTGCAAACATAATCATCATTCTCCCATTTGCTTCTTGCCCTCATCTGATCCATTGTAGCATCATCTCCATAATCTTCAGGAATCTCAGTTGTCAGAACATATACCACATTCATACTTGACAACAAGAAGTGCACTTCTTTTGCCATCTTCTGAAATCAACACCTTCAAACTTTTCCAACTTGGAAAAGTTAGCAGCCATTTGTCTCATAGCAGCAGCCATTGATTATCACTAATAGTTTCTATTGATTGTTGGTTTTAAGTGTTTGAGTGTTCCCAGATCAGGGTTAAGATAATCAATGAGTACCGGATATTCACTTGAAATCGTGTTATCACTTTCCAATAGAAACTATTCGACTCTATGCCTGGATTACACGAATATCTCTATGGGATAAGACCAAGTGATGTTCTTGTTTTAGGCACAAATCAAGAACATAATTGTATTCAAGTGTTTAGGGTTTTTGTTGATAATCGTATATCCATGCAGATGTATTATGACCTCTATTTATAATAGAGAATACTCAAACCCTAGCCCATAGAATTATCTATAATTAACGGCCCATTAATTATATCATAATACTTTCCATAATAGTAGGAATCAGTGGTAAAAAAACGAGCAGCAGAATAAACTAATGCTAGCAGCAGATTCATACTAGCAGCAGAATCTACTAGCAGCAGAATCCAATCAGCAGAAACAGATTCATGTTATCAGCAGAATCATGCTATCAATAGAAACAGATTCATGCTATCAGCAGAATCAATACATAACCACTATTGAGTCAGGGAATTCAGTGACCAAATTGGTGTACACTTCGTACCTCCAAACCCATTACCAGGTGTGAATTAATCCCTCAAGTTTACTAAATTTTCCAACAATTATGAAGATAAGATGTGCTTTATGGGGAGATGATGATAATTTGCAAGACTCTATCAAGAAAAATATTACAACAACCAAGCATATTGTCATGATTATTTAGTTAGCGAAATTTACCATTTCGGATAGTAAAACTTATGTATTTTAATCGATAATAATATTTAATAAATTATTTTTAGAAAAAACCTCGAGTGCACGGTACTATAACTATATAGAAAAATAAAAAAGAAGAAGAAAATGGCATTTTCTCACTCCACTTGGAGTATACATAATTTTTGTAATGAAGCACTCTATATAGTACTCCGTATTCAGCAAATTGCTTCATTCTACCCACGATTTTATATTTATATTCTTAAACCGTGTGAAACTTAAGGAGCTTTGGTACATCATGCTCGTATTTTAAGAGATGAACACGAACATTTATTCAGAAATTTGTCATTGCCGAATCTTATCTAAGTTGACAACTGGTGGTGCAGTACGACAATCGCAAAGTCAACATTATCATGACACACATGTATATATATTCTAGGAATCACTACTTCATACTCATATAACAAGAAACAAGTGACCAAGACATACTTTGTAACGGAACCTAACGACATTTCCAGCATGGTCATCTCCTTCAATCTACTGAGGTCAAACTCAGCTCTTCTGTTCATCTTTCTTATCTTTTTACACTTCTCTGTGACCTCTGGTCTAAGCACTCTTGATTTGAGCGGGCCTCTGAAACTTTTTTGCTTGCTCATCCTGTTCGTCACTACTTTTGTTCTTGGGGTGTCCCCTTACTTTATGAGATTGAACAAGAGCTTTTTATTGTTCGGCACTCAATTTGCCGGCGGAGTGTTTTTAGGGACGGGCCTCATGCGTTTTCTAAGGGATTCTAACAAAAAAATTGGCCTTCTTACCTATAATTCATACCCATTTGCTTTACTGTTGGTACTGGCTGGGTATCTTTTTTCAATGTATGGTTATTATATTATACTAAATGTCAGTAGACGAGCTGCTGGTGGTAGTGATGGTGCTGATAGTGATGGTGGTGGTGGTGATGGTGGTGTTGCTGTAGGAAGATGGGAGAATAGAGTGGTGGTAGAGGTGGAGGAAGGGAGGAGGAATCGCCGGAATAGGGTGGAGCATCAGAAAGAGATTACTCATCACGAGGCCGGTTTCACGATTCTACTTATATTGGTCTTGTGATTCCATTCAGTTATCGAGGGTATCTATATTGGGGAAGCAAGTAAGCTTCTAATTAACCTTTGTATTCTTTTTGTTAGGATCTCTACCATATCACAATGTTCGTCGTTGTAAACATATATATACTGTCTGTCTGTCTGTCTGTATGAGTCAGCTATTTGCTATGATCTCCATATATATGCAATCTATTTGAATTGCATATGGTCATAAATGACATTTGAGACATATCATCTTTCTGAAAATATACAATGCAAGAGAGTAATGATATATAAACTAACTCACTTGTTTGGCTCGCTCCAAGACCAAAAAGATACCATTTATAAAGTTGAACATAAATATTTTGTTTTGATTTTCTTTCAGCTTCAAATGCAGAAGCATGGGGAAACCTAAGGCAAATCATTCCTTATACATTTTTGCATCTCTTGCAATGGGAATTACGATCATGAGTTTGATCCCGAAGAGGCCATTCTTTTCAATTGCTGTCTACGCCTTCGCCTTTGGGATCTCGAACACAATTGGAATTGCAATAGGAATCGCAGTTAATGTGTTCGCGCACTCTAAAGGGACAGTACTTGACTGGATATATGCAATCTCAACGGGTATCGCTTGTGGGGCGCTTATGTATGTTGCTATTCATCATATCATTTGCAAAGGATTTAAACCACAAGAAGAGTCTTAACTCTGACACACAATTCATTAAGTTTCTTGCTTTGCTTCTTGGGGTTGGAGTCATTGCAATTGTGATGACTTGGGACTAACAAATTTGTTGTTAGAAAGGGTTTTGAGGTCATCTTGATCTTGTATGTGGATTACTTTTTTTTACTACTGTGTGTTCAGTAAATTCATTGTAAATTAATTTTTAATTCAAAAGTTTGACACTC
Organism: Artemisia argyi; assembly: GCA_030686995.1. Lineage (NCBI taxonomy): Eukaryota > Viridiplantae > Streptophyta > Magnoliopsida > Asterales > Asteraceae > Artemisia > Artemisia argyi. The sequence goes on from CM060682.1 coordinate 181,644,230, forward strand.
TACGTTTTCTGTGAATTTTATGTCTTTCCGGGATTAATGGTATTGGGTTTAGTAGTTGCCTAAATAACATTACCTTGTTAATTTCAACTAGAAACTTACATTTTATTCTCCCATTATAATTCTCCATTTTTCCTATTCAATAACATTGTAATTAATCATTTTTTTAATGGCAAATATATCTAAAAAATGTTCTCACACCTTTTAGCTGTTGGGCACACTCACATACCACTCGGCAAAAAACCTTGAGTTGTAACATTGCAAATCATAAATCGTAAAACCTAGTTAAAGGGTAGATTTTTTAAGTTTTTTATTCGATCGATTCTTGCTCAAATTTTATCCTTTAGAGTAAAATGACTATGTAACACATACCCATTTTTCATACATCAATATAAGTCACCAAGAACCTTAACTGGGATTAGATTTCTTGGTCACAGATTAAAACACCAACATTATATACTGTAAACCTTATTAGTTCGTTCTTGTTTTAGAATGTGCCTATTAGTCCATTATGGCAGTTTTGAAACAAAGTCTAAAAGATGGTGTTTCTATTGCCTTATCACCTTATGTACTTAATTTTAGCATTATTTGCTAATTACGTATGGTTTTATTACTTTTATATTATGCGTGTGTAATGTTTCCAGTTTTAAGTTGTTAGAGTATGGTTAATGGAGGTCAATTACTTTTTCAAATCAGATTAAAGTTATACTTATGGCTACTCATGTTCAAACCCAACCCCGCTAGCAACTGCACTATCTACAACATTGTTAGGTCAAATTCGTACAATATCGACCTCCCTGATCTCAAAGGTTGTATGTTCCTTGCATCATATCAAGGCTGGCTCCTTGTATTCAACCAAGAAGAGCGACCCATTTTCTTCTATTCACCCTTTTCTCGAGCCAAGATCCTTCTCCCTGATATCCCATACAGGCAAGTCCAACACCATGCCACCGCCTTTTTCGACCTACCTACTGCCCCTCAATGTATCTTCTCCATTAGGACACCATACGAAGTTTTCGTGAATTCTAAGGATCAGACTGCTTGGACCCGCCACAAGATTCCCAAAAGCATCATTCATTTGTGGCGTAATACTACCATTATGACTTGTGCAACATTTGACCACAAGACTCGATTTTTTACAACTTGGATAGTAGGTATCATGTGCTTACATTTTCTGTCAAAGATAACAAAGTGAAACCTTATCCTTACCCGCTCAAGGCCAAGGATGTAGACATCTTGCCCTTTAATTTTGTCGGCAATCCTTTTACTGAAGCCATCAGGTCTTACGAGCTTCGTTATGAGATAAAGACACCCTTTTCAGCTTCAAGAAGGCAAACCATTTATATGTGTTTTGTCTAGTAGTCAACCAAATAACAAACCATTATCAATTTCGGTTTGTAACTTACTTTTAATCTCCTTTGGGTTATAATAGTTCTGCTTATATAACATTGCAATCATAATTCATACAACACAGATAACTAAGGGTAGATTTTTAACATTTTGGATTCGATTGTTACCCTTCAGATTATGATAATAAAAGTAAAGTAAAGTAACTCCCAATACCGTCTTCCACGAGTTATTAGTCCCAATACCGTCTTCCTCGGCGTATGGGGGAGGTTGAAATGTAGACAACCTTACCCCTACCTAAGGTAGAGAGACTACTTCCGGTTCTACCAAAGGTAGAAAAGGACCTCCGACCTTATCAGATTATGATAATAAACCTTATGCTAATTCTTTAAGGATTAGCTTATCAGTTATTGGGGCAGTATCAAAACACGATGTAAGAGATGGTGTTTCTATTGCCTTATCACCTTACTGAAAAAGCTACTTATACAAGTTGTTTAGTTCCATCCAAACACTTAATGTATTTATTAAAAAAATAAAACTAAACCCCTGACTATGACTACAACTGTTAAACAAAGATTTGTCAATATAGTATCTAATAACACCAACGCCACATTGAAAATAAACAGAAGTTAAAAAGAAGTTGATCTAAACGTTAAGAAACTAAGATTCTAATTACCTGCAGATGCCTTAATGTTACATGATTAAACAACAATCTACATACCCCTCTCGATCATATTCGCCAAATATACTTGAAGCACGCAGCATCAACAACCCTCGTCTACTTAGTTCAACCCTCCAAAATTGATATTTCGTGAGTTAGAGAACCCTGCAAAAAGACATTGCAGATTAGAAACAAAAGAAGGAACTGTTTTATATGAAGTACAAATGTATAGTTTATGCAAAGCAGTATTGCATGTGCAGTTAATAGAAGAGAGAATTGACAAAACTTTTACTTATTTGAACTAATTCGATGCTGATCCTAAATATGAAACTTAGAGATGAGAATTTTGACTAATCTATGTTTGGGTTGATATAATTTACGTTTTATCTAATGAATCAAATAATTATATAATAGCTAGAAGAGAAACAGGTCTAAAATTGTCCAAACTGTAATTATTTACGCGCACATCAACCTAAATTTTGAGAAGCTTAACGCTCTCGATCAAGAATCCATGTATATAAGTGATCAGCTCTATGTAAAACTTATTCAAAAAGAAAAGTTGAACAGGACTCACGTAAGAAAAAACACTGGCAAGTAACATTTTGTCACGCACCTGATGTTGATGCGGCTAAATTCTCAGGTTCTCCCCTTGATGCTTGCCTTCTATTTTCCTCTCTAGAAGTCCTAAGGGCCCTGAGTTTTGCAGATGCCAATGTTTGCATTAAAGGCATATCTTCATCATCGTCCATTTGATTTTTCTCCTCATCTGGACCATCACTTATTTCATCCTCTTCTTCACTTGAACTGTTCTCATCAAACAGTTTCTTCCCTTCAGTGTGCTGTTTCTTAGGAGGCCGACCACGTCGTTTAACCGACGTCCCTTCTCTCTCGTCTGAAATCATAGATGTATTAATAGAGCGAAATATATCAATATAAACAGTACCAAAAGGGCCTTTGGCCTAGAGGTATGTGAGTGGCCCATCAACCAATAGGTTGTGGGTTCAAATCTCATTTGAGACGTGTGAATAAGTGTGAGATATTAGGTGGTGTATAGGTGTGTGAATGAGTTGCCTTTCCAATAAAGATTTGAAACATCAATAAAAAAAAGTATGCGCAATATGTGAAAATGATCAATCATCATGACCAGGTAGTACTAATATAAATATCATCGGAACCGGAATATTTTCTAAAGGTGGTAAACTGGTAATTTTTTGTTAATAAATTGATTCAGGCTATGTTATCTCTAATAGGCCAAGAGGGTAGATTTACATTAAAAAGGGGGAAACAGATTTTAAAAGGGCCAATAGATAGAACACGCAGAAAAACACCCCGAGTGTATTTTTAGTGCATAAAATCATCTATCAGTTATATTAATAAAATATTACTGAAGAAATATAAGTGGTGCAACCATATTTATGACACTAATTATCTATTAACAATAAATTAGACTAAAAGGGAAACAAAAAACAGTTGACCTGTCTAGGCACAACCATTTTAATCCACATCATGAGTTAAACATTTTGACCAATTACCCAACCCACCCATGTTTCCACCTCTAATGCATTCATTTGAGATATCCTAATTGGAAAGAGCCTAACACAGTATACTATCTCCCTACCAGGTTAATATGTTATGAAAAAATATTGAGGTTTATTGAGCATGAAGATTTTGAGATTGACAACTAGAGTTATTTTACTTCCAAATCTACACGTAAATACCGAGTATGGGAACTCTTATAGTAAATCATTAGTCAAACACATTACATACTAACCTTCTTTTTTCAAAGATTTTTCACGTAGGGCGTCTACAAATGTCAAGTAAGGACGCCAGCCACTAGGATCTTCGTCTGTGTTTATATTCCTTGTTCGATCTTGAAGATTCTTTAAACTGCTTATGCAAGTTGATATTAGTGCTTGTACATGATAAACCTTCATGTAGAATTCACCTTTTGGGTGTTCATCATGATGAACCGAAAAGTAAAGAATAATAGATCACAGAAACAGCTTTGATGCCAACCAGTCCAGTTCCAGTTCAAGATTGGTTGATTTCAAAACCCGGCCATAATCCAAATGTAAACTTTGGAGAACAGTTGAGTTCATATTAATAAAACACCTTTTTAAGTTTGATAAATACATATTTTAGTAAAAAAATAACCTTTTTTTATTAAAAAAAATGGCCAAGAACCAGACAAAATATAGCCAGTAACAATTCAGTTCTTCAGTTAATTCACCTAAGTTTGAAAGATAAGGTCCTTACATGTCATAAAATCCAACCCTCGGAAGTTTGGATGCAAAATTTATAACAGCGCATGTCAAGAAAGATAGACGGCGTGGAGCATCTGTGAAGGCATAATCAATTCCAGCTCTCACAATTTTCAAAATCACCGCACTAAACTCTTCGCGCGCAGCACCAACAAAGAAAGAAGAAAGCCGACTCGCCAGATCTTTACATTCCTTAATTCTCCTGGCAGATAGAGATTCATCATTGGAAGTAGAAAGGGCTGCTAGGTAGCGTCCATGTGCCTAGACAAAAAGTAATAACCATTCAGAATAAGTTTGGCTGTTATCAATCTTAAACAAGAAAAAAGAAAGACTAGCTAAAAAATGAAATGAGCCAATCGAGCTAAAAGTTGCCAAATGTGTACAATGCATACAACCTTCTTTATCTGCAACTAGTACTATTGAGAAGCCAAATGATAAGCACGTGCTTCGTTATGTATATAATATGGGTCAAACAAAGGCTTTATCAACCTGTCTCATGTATGTTACTTCCTAAACGGCTACACTGAATATTTGAACTTTTTTTTTTTTTTTTTTTTTTTTTTTCTGAACTCATCATAATATAAGAGCTTTAGTCAAGACTTAGACATTATCCTTGTGTAAGTAAAGGATTGAAAAAAACACCACTTACTGAAATTTAGCTCCAAAAAACTAGAAAAGCATATAAAAAGGTATTTTGTTAGGTAAATGTTAGTCTTACCTGTTTCAATGCCTCCAGAAATATAGTAGAGAAATCAGTCTCACTTTTTTTAATACTGGTAACTAGATGTTTAACAACTTCAGCCACAGTTGCCCCATGCATCACATAATGAGAAATTATATCTGGGGCAAGATACTCCTGCATTTGCCATCAAAATTAAAATGCGCCAAACAAATCTAAAAGCATAAAAGAACAGTGAGAAAGAGTATATTACAAGACACTAGAGGTGGCAATTTGTGCCCAAAATCAAAAAAATGGGCTAAATGGGCACATTTTTAAAAGATTTGGGTACATTTGGGCCCCCTCTTTTTTTTTGAAATGGGCATATATTGCCCATCTAGAAGTTAAATGGGCATAATGGACACACATGTTTTTCTCTCAATTGAAGAACATTTAATGAAAAACTTATGGATATATTACTTAAATATAAATGAGGTGTTACGTTTGAGGAATTTTTGTTCTTGTTTTAAGTCTTTTCTAAAGTGATTCGTAAAACATGCGCCCGTTTGACCCGTGCCCGTTTAGCCCACGCCCGTTTAGCCCGTAGCCCGTAGCCCGTGCCCGCCCGGCCCGCCCGTTTTGCCACCTCTACAAGACACGTCTAATATACATGTGTGTATTTTCCCACACTACTGGTGAATTTCATACATTTGCACTGAATGGTGATTCTGGGTGAGTTTTATCTCTAACTGGTAATAATGAAATGTAGCAGATGGGTTGAATGGCTCAAAAGTAACCTAAAGTGTGATTTAAATGAACTTAACACTCTAAATCATTGTTCCGAATTATAAACTTTGTGAACAACTAAACATGTTTGACACGCTGAACATTTTGAAGAATTAGAGACTTTAGACATGGTCTTTCAGGTAAACCAAACCTGTTCGACTCGTACCATAAATTACCCGATTTTACCATAACCCATGCTGATACATTACCCAACCCACCCAATTTGCAACCTTTATGCATCATAAATGCAAACAGCTAACAATAACTGCTGAATTTCCATACTCTTGCCATACAAAATTAAAACTACAGTTTCAAATAAGTACAACATGATAACCTTGCGAACAGCTCCAGATGCAACTAATTTGGCTGCAGCAATCATAATAGCATCTCGATTTGTCTCTTCCACATACTCTTTGTTAGCATCTCCGTCTTCAGTCTCATCTGCAGGTTGGTTCAAGGGTCAGTCCATAGATGCAAAAACTTAAATGTGTCTCTACACCTTCCTGTTTCCCTAAACTGTTAATACTAGTAGAAAAAATCAGTTTTAGATATAGTTTTGTTAGCTGGGACAATCTGGTTAACCCTCCTGTGTCCTATCATATATATCTGGAACTTTATTCTATCAAAAAGACCCCAGTGGGTTGCGCAGAGCCCAGTTATTTCCAGAGCATATTCCGCAGGTTGCTTCTATATAATGGTGGTAATTTTAATCCATTTACTTAAAAACGAGTCATTTTTTTGGGTAAAGGGTTTTAAAAACGAGTCATTTTGGGGTATACTTAAAACACCTAACAGTTCAAATGGGTCAAATGCCAAAATTATGAATTGCGTGGCATACAGTATCTTCCACTTATTGCAAAATTTTATTCCTTGAAATAATTGCAATTATTGAAAAAATTATGAATTGCATGGCATACAGTATCTTCCACTTATTGCAAAATTTTGTTCCTTGAAATAATTGCAATTTCCTGCCAAGTTCTTGTCAAGCATAGAATAAATTTAAGGTTCAGCACTTACAATTACTGTGTACACAGTTTTAAGATAACAAACTGCAGATACTTATCTTACCTGAAATATCAAGCTGGTATTCACAAAGCTTCCAGAATTTTCCAAGAGTAGAAATCTCCGGTTGGTATCCTAAGCTTTCTACCTTAGATGAAGTGTAAAGTGACTTTTTGAACAAACACCATAATTCTGCTAGTATTGTACACACCTGGGAGATGAGACATTTAGTAAAACAAAAACTGCTTCCAACGGTTCAAACAAGCAATATACTTCAAATCAAAGCTCTAAACATGTTTGTAAGAATGCTCACCCTACAAGCTAGAAGGTTTCGAGAAGTTCCTTTTCCTTGAGCTTCAAGTAAAATTTGTAGAAAGTATTCGAGTTCATCAAATAACGCCTTCCGCTTGGTGATGAGAGAAGACAATGATGCCTCAGAGACCGCGGTGCTGTTCATGATTGAATGTAAGCACCAGGTAACATGCAAATACATGTTGAGAAGCAGAAAACCAACAACCTGCAAGAGGGTAAAGTGTGAAAACATGTAAAGATGTGACTAAGAAAACCAAAAGTATATTGCAAAACATTTGAATCACACACCTCGTCATCTATATTCCTGTAGTTTTTTAAAACCACAATGATATCATCATACAAAATTTCAATTGGTACAGGCCTTGTTAACTGCAGCTCGTACAGCCTTTTCATATTTACAAGAAGTAAGTACTCGTCATCACCATTCTACAAGAAAATTCCATGTCATGTTAATTAGTTTGATATAAACTATTCAAACTATAAAAAATTACTTATTAAAATATTATAGAAAAAAGAGGTTATTAGATTGATATAAAAATTTCCATGTCATACCACTACTTCTCTTATTGCAGCTTTCACTTTAACCACAAGCTCATCCTCAATCTCCTTCAATTTATTTTGGGCATAATCTTTTAGCTCTCCCCGGCTTCCAGATGAGCAATAATTGATAGCCCTCACACAAGATCTGAGAGCATCTTTGTCACCATGTTTAAAGAATGTCTCTTTCATCAGCTGAAGAACTGTTTTGAATTTCTGGAAATGAATAAAAGAAATATATGGTAAAACTTATATGTTGAAAGTTCATAGCGATGTATCATAGACAAAAATCTTAACCAACATACCTGATCTTGACTCTTCAGGGAGTAAAGCTCAAGATCCATGTGAACAATAATTTCAACAAGTGATGGGACTTTTGTTTTATCAGCCATATACTTGCGCATAAGTTGCGGGTAGTTCTTTATCATACAAACAGTTATATTCTTTTTGCTGCTTTCGATCATTTCCTAGCAATCAAAGCAATAAATATTTAGCAACACTCATAATACATGTGAACCAAGTACTAACAAACTAAGAAATAAGGATGCAGCATGAAATACAGAGGTGCCTAACTTCATATCAGATAGAAAACTGAAACAAGCTCACTCACCCTCTGAGCTTTAGTGTAATTCGGCTTTCGATGATCAATAGCAGGAACAATCCTCTCTCCAACAGCCTTCTTGACAGATGCACAGAACAATCGAGTCAAGTTTGTAGCATCATCGTCTGTAAGCTCAATCGAGGGATTCTCATCCAGCAGCATTGAGGTTATACGCTTCCAGTCCTGTAAAACATATATTAGAACTCGTTTAACTCAAGAGTTGAAACCATTACACCACAAGGATGATGAAAGAAGAATACGAGTAAAGTTATAAGACATGTCTGTGATATATAACTTACTTTCATGGCATCCATGAACTCCCAAATGTCATCAATGACATACAAACTCAGTACTTGATCTGTCGAGAACTCTCTTAATATTTGCAGCATTCTGAGAAGATGGATCTGTGACTGATCGCCTTCATCACCTGCACGAATCAAGCTCACTCACGTGAAAAGTTAACTCGACAATGTCAGAAAACAAGACAATTGGTGCCACCAGCTAACCTGATGAACGAGACTGTGAGCTATTGAACTTCTGAGCAATGACATGATCATACACAAGCGCCCCAATTGCACGCCTGATTTCGGGGGGGTCGTCAATTAGTAAATCATATAACGAGCCTAAATCATCATCAGGAACCAACTGATGTCTGCAATGAGCACCATTGAATCAATATGTCAAAAAAATTCACATTTTACTAATTCAAAACATCAAAAAGGGTACCGCGATAGATACCTCAATAGTTGTTTTACAAGGCTGATGGCACATACTGCAACGGAGATGTCATTATCATCAGCAAGATCCAGCATTCTTTTATAAAATCTCTCAGTAAATAGTCCAAGAGATGGCACATTGTCATCCACGTCATAGACATCTTGCAGTGCAAGAATAGAGGCTTTTCTTACGCCAGCACTCTTTAGATAAACACAGAACATTAATCTTTCGCCTTAATATGAATATATTATAACACAAAACTATGACTAACAGAACGTTTTCAGAATATACAACTTACTTTGTCATTTAATGTCCATCCAAGATACTTCAAATACAAATCCTGTAAGAACAGTGATGGATACGAAACGATCCATGCTCCAAGTGACTGTATGCATGACATGCGAATATCAGGGTCTATGTCTCGGTAACGATGCACAAACAACCTTCAAAATAAACAATGAAACAATTATATAAGAAGCATAAGGCAAGCATTAAGATAGTGTGCATGAATCTGGACCCACTCTACTACCATAGATCTTAAAGCACAAGCACTAGAACTTATATAAAACAAATAATACCCGGTAAATATTTTCCGCAACATTTCCTCTATCATTGTGATCTTTTCATGCGTCTCTGACAACCTCTTATTAAGTGATTCAATATGCGGCCCATCAGAGGTTTTCTTCTTCTCAGCAGTTAACTGCCTTTGCATAGTCTGCCTTTGAGCCCCAAGTATTTTGGCAACTCCTATGAAGGACGTCACCATCTGAAGCCCCACCAAGGAAGCAACCTGCCGAAAAACTCTGGGAGGAGTACTGCAAAATTATGTATACTCAGCTGATTAGCCAAATTAAAAAGTCTCGAATAAAGAATACTGTATTTCGGATGTCAAGTGACAATAAGTAGGAGTACCAACCAGGACAAAGCAATAACATAGTCCATGCACTTGTCAAACAAGACTTGATCAAACAAAGGTCCATTTTGGCACTCTGACACCAAATTATCCCAGAAGGACACTAGGTTTTCCTTAAAACTTCTAAATTCCTTCTTTTTTGAACTTTGATAGTCTTCAATTGTACCCTAAATCCCATCACGTTAAGCGAAAAACATAGGAATAGATATCATAATACCTTTAAATATTAAAACAGTGAGTTGGCGATCAATACTTTCTCCCATTCTAGTGAAATAGTAAAATAACATGGTATTTCATGCAAAAAAAAAACTAGTTCAGGTCATTCAATAAATGTGCGCGAAAGTTCACAAAGTCAAACCACAAAGGATACTTGTGCAGCCATATTCACAAGAGCAACTACAACATCGTCAACATTAGTCTCGTCCAAGAATTCTCCTTGGATTCGGTATTTAGCTCCACAGGCCTGTAGAATTGCAAGTTCAATCAGTTGCACGCTAGACTCAATGAAATGATGTGAGTGTGCTGTATCTTTTTGCTACTAAAAAGGTACCTAGGTTTAAGATAAGAAACAGGCAGATGCATAGTTACCTCAAACAGCATAGTCAAGAGTTCAACCATTGCGGGCTTTGAATCCTTCTCATATTGTTCGACCCATAATTTAACAACTTGCGGAATCTGTTTACCGTTCCGCTTAATCACCTCTAAGAAACATGAAAGAAAAACAAAAGAAAAATATTAAAGAGTGAGAGGAATACAGGCGAAACAACACCAAGCAATTAAAAACCGAAACAGTTTATTTCTCTGCTGGTGAACTGCAATGTTTTACAATAATGCTACCAAAAAACAATATATAGACTTAACGTTCGCACCATGAAACACGAGACATGCATACTTCATTCTGTGTATGCTAACTCAGACTTACAACTACCATTAAATTAAATACACACATAATAACGAAAGCCACCTACTACATTGCGTATTCACTAATTCAGCATTCCAACTTCCATTAACAGCACATATAAAAATGAAAACCGTCAACCCAATAACCTCACACTACTCTACTTTGATCACTTCAATTTTGAGTCCTCAACTTATGAAAATTTATGAGTAATTTTTTAAACAAATTTAGAAACAACCTGACATAAAACTAAAAGTCTACAGCCTGCAAGTGTATATAAAGAAACAATGTTTACACGACATGTTCGCACCATGAAACACAACACAAACATACTTCATCCCGTATTCACTAAATCAGCTATAATAAAGAAAACCGCCTACTACATTCCGCATTTAGTTATTTATTGACTCAGCATTACAACTACCATTTTCAGCAAAGATAATAATGAAAGCAGCCTACTACATTCCATATCCACTAACTCAGCATTACAACTACAATTAACAGCATATACAATAGTGAAACCCGCCTAACTAATAACTTGACACTAATCTAGTTTAATCACTATAACTTTGTACTCCTAAACTTACAAAAATTTACAGTTTTCCTTCTCTGTGACAATAATAAAACAACCTTGACACAAAACTACAACCTACAAGTATACACAAAGAAACAATCTTTACACGAAAGGAAACATTCTTTACACAAAACGTTAGCACCATGAAACACGACGCAAACATACTTCATTACCTATTTACTTCTTCAGCATTACAACTACGACGTCAACACACATTATAACAAAAGCCGCCTACCTAATAATCTCACACCAATCTAGTTCTATCACTGCAACTTTGACTCCTCAACCTACAAAATTTTATGATTTAACCTTTTTGTACAATTTAAAACAACCTTGGCATAAAACTACAGCCTACAAGTGTATATAAAGACACAATATTTACACGAAAAACTTTCACACCACAAAAAAACAAACACGACGCAAACATATTTAATCCCATATTCACTAACGCAGCATTACAACTAACATTAACACACATAATAACGAAAACCACCTACTACATTCCGTGCTCATTAATTTAGTATTACAACTACCATTAACAACACATATAATAACAAAAAGCACCACCTAATAACCTCACACCACACGTTACACCAATCCACTATATTCACAGTAACTCAGTAGTCCTCAGCTTACAAGCTACAAAACTACATAACTATCATTTATTTCAAATTTGAACCAATCTATACACTTTACTATAACCTTTACACGAAACGTTCACATCATCAAAAACTCGACACGAGCATACTACATCCTATGTTCAGTAACGCAACATTACAACTACCATTTACAACACATAAAATCACGAGAAGCACCACTTAATAACCTCAGGTTACAAAACTTAATTATTACTCCCTCCGTCCCATTTAAAGTGTCCACAATGGAATCTTTGCATGTCCCATTTAAAGTGTCCACTTGTACCTTCCAACCAATAAGATGAGAGTTTAGTGGGTAAAAGTAATATTTGATTGGTGGAGAGTTTAGTTAGTGGAATCTCCTAAAACTTTGTGCATTATGAAAGTGGACACTTTAAATGGGACGGAGGTAGTATTTATTTTAAAATTTTAACCAATCTTGACATAAAACTACAACCTATATAACTATACGAAAAGAAACAACCTTTAGACGAAACGTTCACACCATAAAAAACTCGACACAAACATACTTCATCCCCGTATCCACTAACGCAACATTACAACTACCACTAAATCGCACTCAATAACGAAACCTATCTACCTATTAAACCTCTTAACTTATTATTATCTAACTAATCAAATCCAAATAAACAATACATAATTCATTCAATTTAACAAAATTACGCAGCAACAAAACAACAGACGAAAATACAACATTCCGTATTCACTAACACAGCGTTACAGATTAAACAGTATACTGATTAAAACTACAAGCTATAACTATACTAAAAGAAACAACCTTTACACGACACCTTCACACCATCAAAAACTCGACACAAACATACTTCATCCCCGTATCCACTAACGCAACATTACAACTACCGCTAAATCTCCCTCGATAACGAAACCTATCTACCTATTAAACCTCTTAACTTATTATTATCTAACTAATCAAATCCAAATAAACAATACATAATTCATTCAACCTAACAAATTACCGCAGCAACAAAACAACAGACGAAAATACGACATTCCGTATTCACTAACACAGCGTTACAAGTTTACAACCACCGTAAACAACACATACGAGGATTAACAGTATACCGATCAAATTTTCAAAACTGAGACAATTCATTCAACCTAACAAATTACCGCAGCAACAAAACACAGCGTTACAACTACCGTAAACAACACATAAGAGGATTAACAGTATACCGATCAAATTTTCAAAACTGAGACTCGCCGCAGCCGCGGCGGCCTCCTTCGCACCATCCGCAGGCCGACTCCGATTCACCTTCCGCCGACTCGGCTCCAATTCGGCAACAAAATCATCATCAGACTCAAATCCGTCCCTAATTCGACTCACCATCCCGTCGAAAGCTTTCGTCGGAACCCTAGGTCGTTTCTATCATCATAAAACACACACATACACAGTTAATTAAACAAGTAAGTAAAAAATTGAAAAAATTGAAACCCTAGGTTATGAAATTAGGGCTAAAAAACGGTTAATTGATAACGGAAAGTGTAACTAACCGATCTGCGAACGTTATGATCGGTGATTTCGTGTTCTTCTTCCATTGATTCGTGGATTTGATTAACTGTGTGTTTTTTGAGTGTGTGTTTAGTGTGTGAAAATTTGGGGAAAAATTAGTTCCCGCCAGGAAGTGAGAGTGTGAAATAATTTGGGGGAGAAAGATGTGTTTTTATACAACTTTTTTTTATGCTTATTTTTGGATAAAATATGGTATTAAAATTATAAATTTTGTTTTTGGGGATATAATTTATTGGAGATTTTAGAAAAATAATCTTTTATAATTTTTGAAATTTTACGTTAGAATTTCGATAATTTTTGTAGTTGAGTCGGGGAAAATAGTCTTGAAATGTTAATGTCTGTTTTAACAAGATTTTTTTATTAAAATGTTAACCGTTTCAAAATAATTCATGAATCATGATACACAAGTAATCTATAGGAATCAAAAGCTACTCAAGGTAGTTTATAAATTTAAGCTTTGATTTTTAGTTATTGTTGAAGCTTTAGGTCAACTCTGACATCAATTTAAGCTTTGGTTTTTAGTTATACAACTTTTAAATTGCATTCTGATATTACCGTTTTCGAACAATTTAGTTATTTTCCGTTTTTATTCCTCTCATTTAATTATTTTTACCATATCAATATCAATATTTCATCAAATTAGTGTTTGCGTCATTTTTGGATCATTCATATTTTAACATGATGTATTTCGGTTAACATTTGCATCGAATTTTGCTCTTTATTGATACATTTGTGATTATCGTCAAAGTGCATCATCTTATGTTTAAGCCATACGTTTTATAATAATTATTATATTGCATTAAATATTGTTTTTAGTTTCACTTTTAGATGCATAAACCATCTGCATCATATCGTATTTGTCGTCATCATGTTCTTCGATCATCAATGTCATCATTCCAGCATCACAATTTACCATCACTCCATTAGCATAATTGTCAGTTCAATAACATCATCAACATTGATCTTCATCACTGTGATCGTTTTCAGTATCATGTATCACTAGCATTATCGTCACTAATCATCTTCTTCGGTCATCATCATCGTTTCCGCATCATCGTGATGGATCATTAGCATCGTCGTGATAGTAATCATCATAAAAAATCATCACATCATCATATCGATATCACCATATCATAAGTTCTTGAGAATACTCCTCCGTAGCAATATCAACCACATCAATACGGTTCACGGAAAAATGGTTATAATTGGAGGAGTATCTCGCGGTTTGATCCAAATTAAACGTTACGGCTTCAGTACCAACGCGTAGGGTAATTTATTCATCGTAAACATCAATTAACGCACGACCAGTCCTTAGGAAACTACTCCCGAGAATGAGAGGTACCGGTGGATCAGCATCAAAATCAACAATGACAAAATCGGCGGGGAAATGAAATTTTCCCACATTGACGAAGACATCCTCGGCTATTCCCATCGGCCGGGAAGTAGTTCGGTCAGCAAGCTCGAGAGTCATGCAAGTCGGAGTCAAATCGGGTAAAGACAACTTTTTCCAAATAGACAACGGCATTAGGTTAATGCTAGCGCCAAGATCGGCCAAGGCGAAGCACTCACCCATCCCCGGAAAATTGCAAGGAATGAGAAATCGACCGGGGTCTTCAAGATTTTCGGGAAGCTTTTTGAGGATAACCGCCGAGCAATTCTCATTCAACGGGGTTTTTGCCATTTCAAACAATTTTTCCTTGTTAAGCAAAAGATTTTTAACCATAGACGCCAATTTCGGCATTAAAAGTATAGCATCCGCGAAGCTAATGTCGATGTGTAAATCTTGGAAGATTTGGAAGAACTTCCCCATTTGATGATTAGGTTTGTCACGGAGCTTCTGATCGTTCAATCTTGATGGATAAGGCAATTTGGTCTTGACTAGAACTTCTTTTTCTGGTTCAACAACTTTTTCCTTCTGCTTTGACGGCTGGACAAATAGATTGGACGTATTCAGTACTTTCGTTATTAGTAGGAAGAACCGTGTCCTTTGTCGCCTCGGTCTCACGGTCAACTACCTTGGGAGGAAGAGAAGACGAGGTAGTCGGAGCCGTGTGTCCATCGTATATAACACCACTTCGAGTCGTGATCGCTTTAACATCGCCCATCGGATTAGCGATCGTGTTGCTTGGAAGAGTACCCGAACCCGAGGGTCGATCATTTAAACGCTTATTCAATTCAGTCATTTGATTAATTAGCATTTTATTCATTTCCTCTTGACTTTTCATAAATTGCTTAAGTAACTCATCCGAGGACGACTGATTTTGACTCACAACTGGATTTTGGTTTTGAAAATTTTGTCCACCGTTGTTGTTGTTGAAACCTTGATTTTGAAAATTTCCATAATTTTGACTTCCATGATTGTAATTCCCATGATTATAATTTCTTTGGTTTTGAAAATTCCCTTGATTCGGGCCTTGATTGTAATTCCCCCGATTTTGATGAAAACCTTGATTTTGATTTTGAAAACCTTTGTTCATCCGGTTTTGATTTTGATTCTGGTTAAATTGATTGTTTCGGTTTTGTACATTATGATTCACTTGATTCACTTGATTGACTTGATTCGGTTGATTGAAAGCGGGTGGTCCAAGATAATTGTTAGAACGGTAGCTAAGAAGATTACGGTCTCCCTGTGGTTGGTAACCATTACCGCCCATATTGTAGGTTCCCGAAGTAGCATACACATTCTCGTGAGTGAAGCCACCAGAGGCTGGGCACTCAAAATACGAATGAGGACCACCACAAGTCTCACAAACTTGGTTGACCATATTGACTTGATGGTTTTTAATTTGATTAGAAGATCTTTCAATAGCCATTGATTCAACTTTTTTAGTGAGGGCAGCTATAGCACTCATAACTTCATCATTAGATTTGCTACTAGCAGTTGAAGTTTGAAGCTTGTTTCTAGCTATCATCACTTTAGCTTTATTCTCAATAATTGTGAAAGCATCTTGAATGTTTCGGGTCAACAAGTTTCCACCCGCACCAGAATTGAGTAAATCTTGATCGGAAAGACTCAACCCATTGTAGAAAGTATCAATCTGATGCAAAGGTGAAAACCCGTGATTCGGACATTTTTCCAACAACTCCTTAAATCTATCCCAAGCTTCGCTGAACGATTCATCGAAAGCTTGCTGAAATTGAAAGATTTGAGTTCGGAGATTAGATGTTTTTTATGGAGGGTAAAAATGATTCACGAACTTGGTTGCAAGATCATCCCAAGTATGAATTGAGTTCGGTGGTTCATTTTCAAGCCAAGTCTGGGTTGCTCCCTTGAGGGAGAAAGGAAACAATTTCATTTTAACCACATCATACGGAACTTGATTTAACTTTATAGTTTCAGTGATATCGGTAAAATTCCTTATGTGAACATAAGGATCTTCACTTTCTAAACCGTGAAATGAGATACTCGTGATGATGTTGAGTAACCCGTGATTAATCTCAAATTGATTTGCAGTGATATCGGGAATCATGATGGCTCTCCTCACACCATTGAATGATGATTGTAGTTGTTCCTCCATCGGACATAAATCGTAAGCCGGTTGGGGTCCCATCAGAGGGATCCCGTTGTTTTGAGCACCACCCATCGACGGGGGTCCCAAGTGTTGTTCGTTTTGGTTCATTTCCTCAACGGTTGGGCAAAGAACTCGGTGTGTGTGACGAAATAAACTTTCTGGATTTGAAAGTGGAGAAATAAGACTTTTAGAAGATGAACGGGTGTTCATACACCACAAAAATCAAAATTTTTAAAATAAAAGGAAAATCAAAATGAAAAAGGAAAATCTTTTTGTATTTTTGATTGGGAATTATTTTTGGCTTTTTTAATATATTGAAATACAAAATCACAAACTTTTATTCTTTTTTTTTGTAACTGTTACGTTATTCGTAACCATTTCCTCAATTACTACGCGCAGCGGAGCGGGAGAGAAGAATGGATCTCTCTTCGGTCTACAATTTAATGTCAAGACCTCCGTATTCCCCGTTTAGTTGGTTGTAGCAAGAAAGTAATCCGAATACTTATAATTTCACGATCTCTTTTGTTGTTTTTTTTCGGAATGGTTTACAACACTCCCTCAAGAGTGAGGATGTTTATTTTATTTTTGGATTTTTGAAAACACTTTAGTAAAAGTGTTTTTGATTGTTTTACTTTTTATATTTTTATAGAAAATAGAAAAAATTACACGGATGGTCCTTGTGGTTTACACGGATTGCATGTTTAGTCCCTATTTCATTTTAATTACACCAGACGTCCCTATTTTGTAAAACGTTGCACATTTTAGTCCCTATTTTGGATGCCCCGTTAGTTTGGCCGTTAAGTCATAATATGGTGAGGGCAATAGTGTCTTTTCAGGTATTATCTTATTATAAAAACTCACCCAACCCCCTTTTATGATACCAACCCACCCAGATTAATAAAAAAACCCAAAACACACACACAAACCCTAATTGAAAACCCAAAATGTAACACCCCCAAAATATCGTAGCGGAAGACTGTGTCATTGGGGTGCTACTTCATAATACAAAGTACAAGTTATAGAAAACGACCTCTAAATGAGACGTTTTGAAAAGTTACCATTCGATTAATGAATTCAAAGTTACAAACATGAGATTTCAAAGTATGATACATAAATGTATACAAAGTTTTGAATGGTAAATGATAAAAGCGTAAGTCTTCAGAATATGCAGCTTGACTCTAAGTTCCACACACTAGCTATCGCCTTACTAACCTGAGATAAACATGTTAAAGTGTCAACACAATGGTTGGTGAGTTCATAGAGTTTGTCTTAAAATAGTTGAAAAGCCTTAAAAGAATGTTTACACAGCAAAGGCATTGTGAATCCACTCAGTTGCAAGTCCCGCCATAAGAGACTTGCAACCTGTGTGTTCACAACCCACTGCTAAAAATATAGTATAATAAAGACATGTATAAGTTCATCAAAACAGTTAAGTAATTAGTCGTGAGTCTACACTTCATCTCCGAAGACCTCACGTTTATGATGTATCCAACATTCGCAAATGTTAGGATGTATCAAAGCCTCAATGGTCATCCAACAACTTAATTTAGAGCCACCGGAAGTCTCAATGGTCATCCAACAACTTAATCTGGAGCCACTGGCAGTCTCAATGGTCATCCAGCAACTTAATCTGGAGCCACTGGAAGTCTCACAATCAAGTATAACGCAGTTAAGTATAACACAATCATGTATGTATGAAATCAAGTATAATGCAATCAAGTATAAGACAATCAAGTATAAAACAATCAAGTATAAATGTTTTGAGTATTTGTACAAGTAAGCAAGTAGTTGTGCATGTATCTCCCCCAAAGAGTTAAAACAAGTATGAAAAGAGTAGGGGCTATGACTCACCTTAAGTCTATGTAATGAGAAATGAAAGTGGTAGTCGAATCGCGAAAGTCTCTAAGAGCAGCCTATAATAGAACGTTGCGACTTAGGTTTGGAGTAACGTCTAGGAATACGAAGAATTGCCAATATATGTCTTGCATAATGTTCATGATGTAGTACTTAGTATATAGTGTAAGTCTTTGAATATAAATGGTTTATGAAACATGTATAGGTTGTATATCTCTTACTACCGTTCGGGCCGACATAATTCAGAAGTCATGGAGTAAACGTTCAAGGAGCCAGGACACTTTAATTCGTAAATCCACAACTCATCTCGACGGCTTACTTAATGAACTCCTCACATGAGGCTCCCTACTATTGTAATGTTTGATAACATATATATATATATATATATATATATATATATATATATATATATATATATATATATATATATATATATAAAAGTTTTGATCTTTAAAAGTTATATGGTCTTTAGCCGTGGCTTTGCCGTGACCTTGGTCATTGTTACCATGGTCTTGAGACTCAACCTTGGCTTTAGCCATGGTTGTGGTCTTGGTTTTAGGTCATTAGACCTCTTGGTCTCATCTAATTATAACCATTATATAGTTACTTTGGTCTAAAAATGGGCTGTTAAGAATTTGACAAAAATTATCACTCAGAAAGCGTTTTCAGGGCTCGAGCTTCTTTAATCCTGAACGAAAACATCGTTCCGGACAACTTTCGTGTTTTAACTTTTTGATGAATCGGACCAGAAGGGTGACTTTCAAAATGGCAGAATGCAAACAGTAGGGTATTGGCAGTTTCGGCGTTTTGGTTTCGCTAACTTCTTATGGCCGTATCTTTTGACTCGTGTACTCGTTTTGGGTGATTCAAATTGCTATGTTTTCCTTTTGAAGTCCTTTATAACAGTAAGTAAGTGTCAAATATCATAGTTGTACTATTTTGGTCGTGGTTCTCCATAAAAGTCACTAGTTTACTTGTTTAAATAACATAAGTTAACATATATATACCATAACTTGTTTTACTAGTTTTTATACATCATGAACATAATACAAAGACCATATATAGCATGAAAGAAACATAATAAGCATGAAAATTATATTGAGCAAGAAAGTGTAATAGGATTTCTTACAACTTTTGGCTTTCTAAAGAAAGGAAGTCAAGTATGGAACTAGGACACTAAACCTAAGCTTGTAAACCCTTCACCACAACTCTTGTAACCCTTGCTAGCCTTGATCTAACCCTTGTGAAAATAATTTAACTTCAGCCCTAGTAACCTTGTGTAGCTCCTAATTCAACCATGGAATCACCAAACAAACTTAAGAACTAGGTAAAGAATACTAAGACCTTGAACTTTGTAGTGTAACTTGTAGTTTGAAGATCAAAGGATCATGGTGCTAGGGATTTATATGTGGTGTTTTTATTATGAAGAAAGGAAGGAAATGAGCCTTGTATTTATAGCATGAAGAGGAGGTGCAAGGAAGGTGCCTAGGAAGGTGCCTTAAGGAGGTTAGTTTTTAGGATATTTAGGAGGCTTACTTAGGAAGTTTTACACATGTTTGCTATCTAAAGTCCTCAAGACTTATCACAAGCCAACAAGGCTTGTGATACACGTTCATATGGGATAAGGGGTGACTAGATGAGTAGTCATGGTCTTATCTAAGTTACGGAGTGAGTTTTGGTCCCGGTAATCGCTAACAGTAAGTCGTTAAGTCATGAAACTTAAAATCGGGTATCCTAAAAATATGAAACTTATAAATATGTTAGAACTTATTAATATAACCTATCTTAGCATATTTAATGAGTGATAAGTTCTATCGGGTTGCTTAAACGCTGCTAAAACTGGAAACGCGGGTCTAAAACGCGTAATTCGCGTAAAACGCTGAACTGGAAAACGTAAAATTCCAAAACTTTTGGAATTGTCCTAAAATGAGAGAAAATCATATTTCTATTGTTTATAATGTTTTATGGACATATCGGGATGCTGGAATGACGTTTAAACCTAAAAGTAAATCTCGGACACGGCTTTGTGATTTTTGCAGAAATGATCCGACGAGCGTCAAACTCTCGGATTATCGTTAAAATAGTTTAACTTACGAGAATATGAAATAAAAATTTCTGAGATGAATAGTGAAAAGTGAATAGTAAAAAGTGAATAGTGAAATTTTCGGGAATAAAAGTTAACTTGAAATTGCGAATTATTACACAAAAACACACAAAACTCTTTTCCAATCATGGTTTTCTGTAGGTGTGGTCGAGTATGCATAATCAAAATTTCTTGGACAGATCAACATCCAGGTCGCCGTTTCTACGGTTGCCCCATTCCGATAAGATATAAAATACGAAGTACGTGGTTTAATCAAAACCCAAAAACTTATTTATCTTTTTCTTTGTACAGGGATCACGATGTGGTTGGAATGATTGGTATGATCCTCCAATGTGCCAGCGTGCTGTTCAAATTATCCCTGTATGGTTAAGAGCTAGGAACAGGCATGAAGCTGCTATTGAAGATTTGAAAGGTCAACTTAGAAAGACAAAGATGTATTTGATATTGAGTTGGTTAGCTTTTCTTAGTATTATGGTAATGTACATCTTGGCCTAAGTTGATAAGTAAGGTCAAGTATTGTATGTAAGATGTCTTTTGGAATGTAATGGTTAAATACTGTTGTATGCAGTCTTTTGGGATGTAATGAATGAAGTAGTTTAGATTTGGGTAACTTTGTGAGTTTTTGATATGTATTTGGTTACTTTGACTAGTAAAAAGTCAACTGTAACTCTTTATACAAAAGTATTTTGACTACTAGTAGTCAAACTTAACCATTACCAAACATGTTACTGTATTTGCATAAAGAATACACAAAGTGCATATAGCAATTGTACTAACATTGAATAGCTAAAGTGAACATATAAAACTAGTTTGACTACTAATAGTCAAACTGAACCATTAATACAAGACATATATTTGCACTACTACAAAGTGAATACATAAATTGAATAGATGATTGAAAGAAAACTAGGTTTGACTAGTAAAAGTCAACCTTAACCATTGCTAATCATAAGCATTGTCATATACAGATATTGCAATACTGTAATACTGCACAATACATACCATGTTAACCAAAAGTACAGTACTTTTCATATTCAATTACACAAAAGACAGCATAAGCATTGTCAAATACATATAAATAGTTATTGGCAAATAAGCAAAAGATCACGCTGCAACTTTATCTTTCTTCTGTGATCCTCCATTACCACCACATGTAGCTTTCTTCTTTTGCTTCTTTGGGACACTTGCATCAGCATTCTGTGTAGATGATGACCTTTTTCTACCTTTTGAACCTGTACCAGCTGCCTGTGTAGATGCACCCTGTGTACATTGAGGAGTACTAGCAGCCCCCGTTGATAAGGACATTTTCTTAGGTTGTGAACTTGGACCAGCAGCATGTTTAGATGAGGACCTTTTCTTTGCTTGTGAACTTGGAGCAGCAGCCTGTGAAGATGATCCAACTGGTTGATTCATTGTTTGACCTTTACAAGATCTTTTGCTGTGACCCATGTGTCCACACTTGTTGCATGTTACAGTTTTAAATGCCCTTGACAGTTTTCCATCCTTAACCATTGCCCTCTCTTCTTTTTTTTCCTTCTGTTCTTTTTTGGCCTCCCCACTTGGGTATAATGCTTTGGTGGAGTGAGTTTTGCAGGAATTTGAGATTTCTTCCACATTATCTTTCCATTTATACAGCCAATCTTATGATTGTATGCCTTTTTCCAAGTAGATAACCAATAACACTTATGCACCCACTCTTCTGGTATTCCCACATTAATCCCATTAAGTGACATATTGTAGTTGGTAGCCACAGCATGTGCACAAGGGATGCCTGTTAACTCCCATCTCCTACAACTACACTCCCTATTAGCCACATTCACAACATACTGAGAACCATTTGTTCCTTTGACCTCATATTCTTCCCCCCCATTCCAACTTACTGAGTAACTATTTGCTCTGTCCATATTAGCTTTTAATAGTTTAGTGGCAGTAGGGGTGAGTGGACCATCAGTTTTGTCTATCACACCTAGAACATTCACAATCCTTCTTGTCAAGTACTGTCTAATGTATTCTAAGGCACTAATTATAGGTGCATCCCTAGCATCCAATATTTTTCCATTGAAAACCTCACACAAATTGTTCAACAAGATATCATATTTAGCTCTACCTGTTATGAGGATAGTTAAGGTATTTAAGTAAACTGCATAAACTATTTGAATACAATTATGAGCAATTTATGTATTACCTGAGAAATGGGATCTGGCCCAAGAATGAGCAGGAATAGCTGCTAACCAGTCAAATGCATCACTGTTGAACTTTTTCAACTCATCCATTGCATGCTCAAAATGAAATACTGTGGTTGCAGTGGCACATCTCCAAAGGTGATCTTTATATGCTTGTCCACTCCACTTGTGCTTCATATTTTCATGTATATGTCTAAGGTAAAACCTGTGCTCAGCACAAGGAAATACCTTAGCCAATGCAGGTATGATGCCCTGTATGAAATAAACAACAGTTAGAATATCAAATGCATAGGGACCATAATTGAAACAAAAGTCAAATGTGTACCTTCTGTCTATCACTAATAAAAGTGAAGTTAGATTCCCTAGACAGATCTAGATCATCACCAAGGCACTCCAAAAACCAAGTCCAAGAACTGGTTGTCTCTTTCTCAACAATTGCATATGCCACTGGATATATGCCATTGTTTCCATCTAATCCAACAACAGTCAAAAGTTGTCCAGGGTATGGACCCTTCATAAATGCACCATCAAGCCCTAACAAATCCCTTCCACATTCTTTGAAACCTCTCTTTAGTGGACCTAAACATACGTAGATCCTTTTAAAAACCCTTGTTTCTTCTTCTAACAGATCTGTGTCTCTTTCAACTTCAATCCTTATAGTTGTACCAGGATTTGCCCTTTTCACCTCTAAACAGTAGTCTCTCAACATTGAATACTATTGCGTGTAATCCCCCTTTACTTGATTTAATGCTGTTGATTTAGCCCTAAAAGCTTTCATTCTAGACACACCAACCTCATATTGCTTCTGCAACTGGTCTTGAAGTGCTCTAATGAGAACATCTGGATTTTTCTCAATTTGGTCAATGATACCCTTGGACATGAATTTAGAAGTGCAAGCCTTTATATATCTGGATTGTAGGCACTTGTGATTGGGTTCATGTGTTCTAACTTCCCAAGTCTCAGAATTGGTAATCTTTGACACTACTAAGGACCATGGACATTCATCTTCTGCTAATGGTTTGGGCCTGCCTATACCTCCTAAACTAATGCCTTTCTTATTGGGCTCAACTGGATCACTAGGCCCAACTCCTTTTTTACCTTTTCCCTTTGATGGTTTCTTTGTTGCTTTTTCAGTTGCAGGCTTACTAGGCCCATCACCTTGTGTAATAAACACTGGAATTCTACCTTGACACTTAGCCCTCACCCTCACCTTATCATTCCTTACCAAATATAATTGTCTCCTAGTTTCAATTGAGTGCTGTTTTATTCTCTCTTTCACTTCAGCAGCACTACAAAATTTTTGACCAAAATAGAAGTAATGCTTATGCACAATGTTCTCTGCATCCTTGTTTTCCTTTTCCATCTCTTTAAGCTTCTTCCTCCTAATCTTTTCAAGCTCATCTAATTCCTCATCTGAACCACTTTCAAGGTTTTCATGATCTATTTCCTCAACATCTTCTGTATTTGGTGCATCATCATTCTCTTCTTCTCTACCTCCATGTCTCACCCACTCAACATCTGCATCTATATTTAAATGGAAATCCTGCATATCAACATTCATTTCTTCTGCATAGTTCCCTTCATCAACAAGAAAGTCACTATCATCCTCATCTGAACTATTGTCACTCTCATCTGAGTGACTATCATCCTCTGTTTCACTACCTACCAAGTTTTCTAAAGGTTCATAGTTCTCCCTTTCATTCATAGTTTTACTTGGCCCTTCATTCTCTTTTTCATTCACAGTTTTACTTGGCCCTGCATTCTCATTTTCATTCATATTTGCATTCACATTGACATCAAATGGATCAAAATCATAGTCATTGTTCAACAGTTCTTGAACAATATCTTCCACAGTCTCAGGCACATGCTCAAGTTCACTAACGTTGGCAATGGTTGGAATGGGAGTTACAGTGGTGTTGGGAATGGTTGGAGTGGGAGTTGCATTGGTATTAGCATTGTTGGGAGTGGGAGTTGCAGTGTCAGAGGTAGAGGGTTTATGGTATTCTAGCAAACAACTTTTTTTTGGGCCTTTTCTTGGATGGGGATGTAGTGGGAGTGGGAGTGTCACTGGGTAACTCTTCAATCACCACATTGCTTCTGACTGGGGGGATAAAAAAAAGGAGCGGTTTTGATGTCTCACGTTCACAATACAACTTAATCATCTTGTCATCCTTGATATACTTAGCCAAACCATGTACATCAATATCATTTCCTAGAGCTCTAAGTCCAATTTCTAAATCTGTCCCAGGAATCAAATAATTATAGTAAATAGGTTCTTCTTCATTAACATAACCTAATTCCTCCATTACATCATTCAACTCATGTACTGAAAACCTATCGATATCAAAGCCATCCACATACGCAACTAACCCATTAACATACCTCCTTGCATCATAGTCTTTAAACTTCAAAGCATGATGTATTTCCATAGAAAACATGGTAGGCTGTGTATCTGAAAAATGCAATAACAAAAACACAATTACTACAATGTATTGAAGGTAATATAAACCAAGACACCATCAATTAACACAATAATCTGCCAAAAAAGTTCCAAAATAGGTAAATGAAGTAGTTTTGTTACCGTATTCTTTAAGAGGTGAATTTCCCTCATGCTTCTCTCGTATTCTCCAGCTTTTAGATCCCATTGACATTATCAATTTCTTGATTTTGATTCTAGGGTTTACATATGATCGGATTCTAATAATCGGGATTTGGGTATTACTTGGGTAACTGTGATGTGCAATTGGGAGGGAAATGAAAAGTCAATGGGGTTGGGTGAGTTTTTATAATAAGATAATACCTGAAAAGACACAATTGCCCTCACCATATTATGACTTAACGGCCAAACTAACGGGGCATCCAAAATAGGGACTAAAATGTGCAACATTTTACAAAATAGGGGCGTCTGGTGTAATTAAAATGAAATAGGGACTAAACATGCAATCCGTGTAAACCACAAGGACCATCCGTGTAATTTTTTCTAAAAAATATATACAAGAATGAGGAATGTTTTCAAAACACGATTCGAAAACGAAAATCAAAAATTCACTTCAACCTTCCCTGGCAGCGGCGCCAAAATTTGATTGGTTTCAAATCAAATATAGTTTATAGTATAGAGTATTTATATTTCTCCAAAGGATTTGATGGAAATACAAATCCTGATATCTTAGTCCGTGTGAAGGTGTGAATGGAATTTCAAATTCCCTGTTCATGAAAAGTGTCGTGAAATTGGAAAAAAATGATTTCAATGAGATTTACACTAATGAATATGAAAATGAAGCAAAATTAACCAATTAAGCAAGCAATTCAAATTACCAAACCTAAAACGTAACGTAGAATCAAAACCGTAAGCTTAAACGTAAATAAAACGTAAACACGCGAAATAAAAAGTGAATTTGAAGCTAGGCTAATACTACGGGTTTGAAAATAATTTTCTTAAGTTAAAAATGATAAAAGAAAATTTTAGGAAAAAGAAAAAAAAATTGGCTTTTTATTTAATTTTTATGAATTAAAAACTAATTTATCTAATTAAAAAGTAAAATAAAATGGAAATTAAGTGAGAAAAATACAAACTAAATTTTGAAAAATCTAAAATAACTAAAAACTATTTTATAAAATATTTTTGGAATTTTTTATGCTTTTTCTGATTTTTTTTATTTTTTCTTTAATAAAAGTAATTAAAAATTGATTAAAAACTAAAATAAAATAAGAAAAATAACAAAACAACTCAGAAAAATCTGAAAATTTTATGAAAATTCTAAAATAATATTCTAAACCTAGGAAAAATAAAATTACCTACTTTGGGAACCCTAATAAGCTGAATGGGCTAATAAGCAGTTTCTAGAATAAGCAATACAGTACCAAATGCTACCAAAAGCTCACAATAGGTTTAAACAACTTGTCTAAGCACAACTTAGTTGGAAAAATCCAAATAAGCACAGAGAGTGATCCGAGAGAAGCAATAAGCATTTCTAATAAGTATTTGTTATTAAGCTCTTTTCAACCAATCAGCACCAAATTCACAAAACAGCTTACCCACACTATATTAAGCACAATACAACTGAAAATGATCAAATAAGCACAATATATTAGCTGATAAGCCCTATGGCAGTTGGTACTATGTGACAGCTTAAGCAGCTTGGGGTACCTACTTTGTGGCTTAATTTCTATCACCTAAGAAGCTGATTAGTGGAACCTAAAGGGAGAAAATGAAAGACGACCTAATAGACCATACTAAAAATCAAAAATCCCTAATTCTACTCACCTAATTGACCCTTAATTTAGCCCTAGTTCAGATGGCAGAAACAAAATAACCTGCAAATTTGACTTTTTGACTTTGCTCATGAACTTTGACCAAGTCCAATTTTGATTGATCATAACTACTACTATATGTTGAATGAACATGTTTTAGAACTAAAATCACAAACACCAACACAAAATGCAAAGATAGAACAAAAATTCAGGTTCAGATTACACTTATGCAGGTGGAAGAGCAAGTTTTGACTTTTTCTATATAACCCACTGTTTTTACTATTTGTCTAACTAATATGAGCATGGTGTATGCCACCAATACAGAAAGAACAGTAAGTAAATGGCAGAAACACTCAGGATATCCTTAACCCAAACACCCTTTTATTGAGCAGATTCACTATGTTTTGCAGATTCAAAGCTTAAACTCCTACCTAATTGATCAAACTAGCTCACTATTCTATAATACTACTGCAATACCATTAAACAACAACTGATGGAACAGTAAACATTACTAACACAAATTTAAACTAAGTAATGAGATAGGAACTTAAATGAAAATGAAATCTTTACTACAAAACAAGGCCCTACTGAATAGGGGTATACTCCAATGTAGCCTCTCTTTGGATAGGCTTATGAACACTACTGGATCACCAAACCACCACTAAAACCACTTCTGAATCAAATCAACCAAAACAGTTGACCAACATTGACTTTTTTTTTTTGTATTTTTGAGAAAATGATTTTAAAGGATCCAAGACACTAAACTTAACTATGAAAGCTTATAAAAAACTGAATTGAACAAATATGAAGTAAATCGAAACAATATTTTTGTATTTTTTTATTTTTATGATTTTTTTTTTATTTATATGAAATTAGAACATAACAATAAACAATAAATTTGAAATTAACTTGAACTAAATCTAAATAATAAGATAAAAGCAGAATCAAAAGCTCAAATGAACAATGCTTAAAATGAAAGAGAACAAACTTTAAAGGAAAACTGAATTAAACTTTCATTAAAATAAAACAAATTACATTACTTATTAAGTGAAATACGATTGAAAACTAAATTAACAAAGCAAAATTACAATGAAAACCTACACACTGCTAATGAAGGAGGAGTGGGTATATACAGGTGTCTGAGGATGCTTTTTGGTCTAGCCAGGTCACTGATCCTTGTGATGTTGTGCTTCTTTGAATGGATATCAACCCTGAGATACGTTTCCAGATGTTTCCCTGTGAATATAGCCCTTGGATTAAATTTCCCAATCATTAGGGCACGCACTCTCACACGGATAGCCAGCGTGTCATGCTCTGTCCTTGCTGTCAGGTTCTAGAAACACCCAATGATCGGGTAATTAAGTATTGTACGAGGTTAATTTGGTATAGGGTTCATGGAACAGTTAATATTCTGGGTATGGTAAAATTTGGGGGGCGGGAAGGATTGGGTGTTTTTATTAGTTTAGTTGACCGGGTTTGGTTTTGGGTTGACCGGGTTAAGAGTTGTGGTGGATCGGGTAGTATTAGAATAGGGGTTAGGGTGGTGGGCTGGTTATTACTAGTGGGCTTGTGGGGATTAAGGGTTTGTTGGGTTTATGATTAATATTTGGGTTCTAAAAAAAATCTGGTTATTAGTTTTGTTTAGGATATTAAGTATAAAAAATGTAACTTCTAAAATTGTAGGGACCAAAACTGACATTATTCCAAAGTGTAATCCAATGGCCATTTTTGACTTTCTTTGATTTATGGAGGACCTCCTTTGACTTTTCTTCAAATATTTCTTTGAATGGCCACTTTTGTCATTTGTTGAAAGTATAGGGACTGAATGTGTAAATTCTTCAAACTTTGACCAGGGACCATTTATAAAACTTTATGAATTTTTGAGGACTTTTCTTGACATTTTTAGCTTTCTTTGATCATTAAACTTCCCTGGCTCTGGCTTTTAACCTTTTTCCATTCTCGTGCTCATTTTTGTCGGTTTTGCTTTGTTTTTGTCCATTTTTCACATATCCGTACCTGCACATACACAAATACAAAAACACACTATTTCTTGGCATATTTGGTCTGATTTTGGGTCTAAAAATGATGTGTAAATAAACACACATCACGCCTCGTGTATGACTTGACTGTAATTCGATTTGGTTTACGAACAATTGCTCGGTGAGGAGGGATACATAAAACCTATTGAATATGTGAATGCTTAATATCATGCTATTTCACTTTCAAATTAAAGTGGTTGTTTGTGGAGGTTGATGATATGAAGGTATTATTTAAGCTTTGCATTATTTTGTTAATGTTCCTTGGTTTTCCACTTTTGCACATTACGTGTTCTTTATAGATTTAAGCATTGTGTTGTCAAATAATACAAAGAAAAAGTGATGTGCAAGAGTGGACAACCAAGGAACATTAACAAAATGATGCAAAGCTCAAATAATACCTTCATATCTTCGATCTTCATAAACAACTACTTTAATTTGACAGTGGAGCAAGCTATTCGGCATTCAAGTAACCTTTCAATAGCTTCTGGGTATCCCTCCTCACCCGGAAATTGCTTGCCGTTAACCAAATCGAGTTGCACTCCAGTCAATTCATAAACGATTCTGCTTTCCTTGAGATTCTGAATGAAGAAATTTCAATACGCGGCTGTACCATGGACAAGTAATGGTTACCTGAAGCTTCGTAGTGATGGGAGTTTTGGTAATCAACTCCCAATAGTTGGGAGCTCGGGGCTCCCAATAAGAACTTATCATAGACACAAACTGAATACCCTACATTTGTTAGATTACATAATTCCCCGTAGGAGATGTGTTTTATTCATACGATATTTATAGAGTACATAGCATAATGAAACCCTAACGGACCCTGAGCCCACAAGCCGGGCCGGGCCTATTTATCCTCTAATACTCCCCCGCAGTCCGAGCGGCGAAATCGCGAAAGCTCAGACTGAAGAAGAAAATTAAGAAAGCAAAATAAAACAATAAACCAAAATAAAACGGGATAAACCAAAGTATCCCCTATTCTATTTTTTGTTTGGGGATAACCAAAGTATCCGAAGGATAAACCAAAGTATCCCAAACAATCGTCTCGGGAATAAGAACCCAGATTCAACACCAACAAAAGTCTTCTCGGGAATAAGAACCTTAGATTCGACACTAGCAAAAGTCGTCTTGGGAATAAGAACTCTAGATTCGACACCAACAAAAGTCATCTTGGGAATTAATACCTTGGATTCGACATAAAAAATTAAACAATTAAATAACTATAAATTAAAAGACAAAAAGAAAGAAAAAGACCACTTTAAGATCTGTATGAGCTAAAACAAATCAACGGCCCAGTAAGCACCCATCACAAACACAACCCACTTCCTATCCTGAAGAAAAACGTTGAACAACTCGACACCTTACATCACAGATCTATCTCTCTAACTATTTCTATCATGTTTATATCGATCTCTGTAGAAACGGTTGGCTTTTCTTTTCTTTTTTCTTTTTTTCAACAATAAAACAAAAAACACATAAATCACTTCATTGGCTTGTTCAGCATCATTGCTTCACATTCTTCAATTCAAGCTCTCTAGCACTTCATTAGTTTGCGTTTATGTTGGGTGGAAGAAAACAATACGTATGGTTAAAAAAAACTAACAGTGATATGGTATTTTATTATTGTATAGGGAATCTTTATGATATAGCTTATGCGAATCAGTGAAAAATGAGGACGAATTTTTTGGTGGTGGAAAAGTGACGGGTATTTTTTATGATTAGGGTTTGATGGGGCGGTCTAGGGAGGCGGCTCAACATAGCTACCTAGATATGAGGATCAGACCCTCTCTGATACCATGTTAGACCGTATGTTTACATTGAAAACCCGTAGGTAATACGTTTTATTGATACGATATATATAGAGGCAATACATAATTAAACCCTAATGACCCCACATACTGGGCCTGGGCCTTATTTATCATCTTATGTGAGAGTGTCAAAGTGAGAAAGTGATTCTTAGTAAATAAAAGAAAAAAAAAGAAAAGAAAAGAAAAAGAAACTCCTCTGTTGACATGCTTTTGAACATGATTTGTGAGAAAAGACCCTTGTTCAACAAAGGAAAAAAGTTGATATTCAAAAATGATGGATCGAAAATAATCATACCATCATGACGGGAATTAAATCATCTATTTATAGAGGGCACTTATATATACTTTTGAAGAACTTTTTTTTGACATTTTTTTGTAAGTATTGAAATTTACGTCTGAAAAAATAACACGTGATTTGGTATTTTCAAATTACATGTGCTTTTATGAAATCATATGTGATTTTCTGAAATCACATGTGTGTGATTTTCTGAAATCACATGTGATTTGTGAAATCACACGTGATTTGAAAATAGCAAATCACATGTGATTTCTCAATACGCAAATTTAGCACCAAAACAAAACTCAAAAAATGGTTTGTCGAAAGTATATCTAAGTGCCCATTTACTGAAAGATAAAGAAATTCTCGTCGCGATAGTGTATTTTTCGTCACTTAACGATTTACCGTTTGCAAGATATTTAATTTTTAAAAAATATGATTTTTTTTTAATTTAATTTTGATGAAAATTGAATGACTAAAATTGGTTCATTAAATCTATGATGAATATGAGATCTATAATGGATCTCAACTCCATCAATACTAAAATACATCAAATGGCATCTTAAAACATCATCATCATACTTTTTAAAGGGATAATTACCAAAATAGACCGGGCAACCAAGGGCAATTTGGTTCCTAACCCGGGATCCAAAATGTCTTTTTTAGACTAGGGCAACTCGTACAAATGACAAGTGTCGCTTGTCTGTCAGTTTTTTTTTGGCAACTTGTGTATTTTTTGGCCAACTGGAGACACTTGTCATCATATGGGTCGAGTTGTCCATTTACCTGGTCTAAAAAAGACATTTTTGGACCCCGAGTTAGGAACCGAATTCCCCTTGGTTGCTTGATCTATTTTTATAATTATCCCCCCTTTTTAAACTACGTACATAAAGAAAATTGTAAACATAAAACAATAGGATATGAAAGAGTACATACTAAATATCTGCATGCATGACTATATATGCTTCAAGAGACCTTACAAAGATTAAACTGTCAGAAAAACAGAATATATACATTGTTGGAAAAAAAAATCATACATGTTTTGTACCCCAAAGACTCTAGGGGCATGAAGAAACACCGGTATGACTCTCGATTTAGGGATCATATGAATCCAGACACAGACTGGTCCAAAGGTGATGACAACTATAACCAAAGAGAATGCATAGAAAGTAGTCATGATTATGGTATCCTTATGATTCATTGTTTTTTTTACTTTATACACAGCCTG
This sequence comes from Artemisia argyi, assembly GCA_030686995.1. Taxonomy (NCBI): domain Eukaryota; kingdom Viridiplantae; phylum Streptophyta; class Magnoliopsida; order Asterales; family Asteraceae; genus Artemisia; species Artemisia argyi. The sequence continues at coordinate 181,676,937 of CM060682.1, forward strand.
AGTGCTAGAGCTTTAATGATAACAATGACGTTGAAAGGAAATAAGAACTAGCTTTGTTTGTAATGTATGCATGGTTTTGTGACGAATATTAACTTGTATTGTTTTTTATCTTATATGTCGAGATTGATGATAGGGGCTAATATACAAAACGAGAAATCTTTGAATCGAAATAAATTGATTGTGTTTGAGACCTAATTACCCAAAACTTAAGTTAAACAGTATAAAATGCCTAAACAAATCAATAATATTAAAAAGAGTTTCCAATCAATTTCACATTCTTTGGCAACAAGACCAATGAAATGAGTGAGTTATACTTTCATGTTCATCTAAGCAAACAAAATCCATAAAACTAAAACAAAAGTCTGTGTTTTTCGATTTGGCTTGTATCTTAATGATGTCATTTATTGTGTAAGAAACTCTTAAACTAAATGGTTGTGGGATCAGTTCCTTTTTAGAACATGTAAGATATAGTAATTGTATTTATTGTGAAATAGATTATAGCCTATAAATAGATAGTATTGAAAAAAATCATTCAATGTATATTGTACTTATTACCACAAATAGAGTATATTGTAGCTATTGTAGAATCAATGTGTTTCATTAATTACATTCAACAAACAAAAAATTCATTAAATATTACGTGACTAGATGACCAAAATTTGTGTATAAATAGCAAAGGAAATAACATAAACTATCATAAAATATAACTAACAAAACAAATAAATATTTCAATTTTTCCTCGTAAAGACAAAGATGGCATCAATGAAAATGATAGCATTCTTCATCTTGTTTATTTGTGTTTCTGGTAAAGCAAATATTTTTTCGTTGAGCCATAATAATTTGTGTGCGGTTTAGTTTTTATATACATGGATATGGATCTAGTGAGAATAAAAATTAAAATGAGAATGATGAGAAATAACTATAACTACACATTTGAGATGTATCGACTTGAATTAGATACAACTCTATTATTTTAGATGCATCACAATTAATTTCGAAAGTGATTTTAAAATGAAAACGATGCAAAGCTTTACTATTAACAAATTTGACTCGCGGGGGACGAAATATATATGAGATTCACCTAACTTGATGAAATATGCATATAATCTATGTATATGCATCTAGTATTTTGCTAAAAAAATATATTATGGTGCATCTAATTTAAGTCGATGCATCTCTAATATATGATTATAGTTATTTTTCATACTTCTCATTTGAATATTTCTTTCTTATGTAATCCTATACAAACCTATGACCTTATATATAACATTACTTTATTTATTCATGCACTGGTTGTAAAAAGTTTTAGAGCATGCTTTTATTAATTAAGCAACACAAGTATTGATACAAGTTGTATATGCTTATTAAAAATGATTTTATATGTTTTGCGTAATAGGTATGATGAACGTTCCTCAAGTTTTACTTGCAGAAAAGGATCGTCCATGCAACAGCGACAAGGATTGTGCTGGATTCTGTCCAATAATTTTGTATCCTATGTGTTTGCATCATAGTTGTGAGTGTATTATGTTTCCTCCTAGTAGTATTAATTCAGGCGTCGATGGGACATCAACAAGAAGTGCACCATGAATACTAGTCATTTCAAGCATGTACTTGAATTTATGTTGATTTATAAATGCATAAATAAACATAATAAATATGAAAGCTTTTCATTTTTCATATCATCCAACAATTTTCCAGTTAATTCTCGCGTGGCGATAAGAATAAATCAATTTCATGAGATAATTTATGATCTAATGCATGTAAGTGTTAAAAGAAATTGAGCGAAAATTAATGGAATAATAGTTAATGTATGAAACTAATGTATGTTATTTAGGTCAAGCAAAAAAAAAATAGTTACCACAAACTGAATAAGCAAAAGTTAAATTAAAAAGAAAAACTGAATTTTTAAAAGATACACCTGACAGGAGGCAATATTACAAATCCAACTATTATTTTTGGTAGTTAATAGTTATTTTGTGACATATTATAAGAGAAGATGCACAATAAAACTGGGACAAAGATGCAGAATGTGTTAATAAAATGTACAAAAATATAATAATATTTTATTTTTATTGAGTCAAAAGTTAAAAGGAAGAAATGGGTATATGGATAAAGTGCAATATCACTCGCGTGTACAACTCAGATGTCAAGTATCGTTGGTCAAGCTTAATTTTTGTTTGGACAAATGATAGTTAGTGTAAAGAATTTCAAAGTTATCTCAATCTGAAAAAAGGTCAAAAAACTATACGTAAAAGTTAACACAAACCACATGAACTATTCATGTAATTTACTCTCTTTTCTAGGATGTAGCGACTTTATTCATTTATTGAAAAAATAACTTGGTTAATCCATGAGATTTGTTTCTATTTACAAAATATTTAAAACCGTAAAGGTTTATATTATTTAGATATCAAGTGGTACTTTATGTCGCTTACAAAATATTTTTTGTTTTTTTAGCTGACTTTAATCTTCATCTTCAATTGTAGCAACAATTAATTCACTTTCATTAAACATGCAATATTTATAGCACCAAGCTCACTAGTGTAAAAAGATCAAAAATAGATTTTAAAAGGAATTAGAAAATATGTTCAGATTCATATCTTTTAAGACATAATTTTCAGAAAAGCGAAATATATACTTCTATGTTTTCTTTATCATTTTCAAAATCATCCGCTTTTTTAATAAATAAAATACAACGCTACATAAACATGTTATCTAATTTTCTAAATACACTAACAATGAAATCAACTCAAATTTTCTGCAAATTAAAAAATAGAAAAATCATACTGACTGCGTCCCAAATTTATTGTCCTTATTTTCATTTTGGGTCCCAAAACAGTATTCCTCTTCTTGAATCAAATTGTCAACATATCAAAAGAGAGATTAGGGGTGGTGATATTTGATTAGTTGAGAGTGCAGTGACCTCACTTTTATTAAACTATATATATTTTTTTCTAGAGACAATAATTTGGGACCGAGAGAGTATAACTTTTTTTGTAAGATTCCCAAATAACAAAATATAAAAATGAACAGTAACATTATATATCATAAAATAATTGTCCTTCGACAAAAGGTAAAAGGTTTAATAAAAAATAATCATTACTGTTTTCTTTTCCCTATTTGTTTGCACAATAATAGTTTTAGAGTTAACTAATGAATTAGTTATTTCTTTAAACGTTTAAATAATAAATCCAAGCAGAAGTAATATGGCGAATTGATCAAACTAAGTTATCTGATTATAGTATTTGATAACTTAATAAAAAAAAACTAAACAAACAAGCCATAAGATGTGCTCATGTGTAAAATTAAAAACCACACAACATATTAATATAGAACTTTCACTACTACTACTACTATAAAATTAGAGGAGAGTTATTTTAAATACCAAATATTTATTACATACCAAGGGACTCATCCTCACTATCCATCTAAAAAGAAATCAATTGTTGAAATTAAAAGTATTTTAATATTTCACAAATTTTTTATAATTTAAATATCTCTTAAACCGTTAATCGTTAAGCGAAAATAACTACACCATCGCGACGAGCATTTAATTATCTTTCTATAGACAGGCACTTTGATTTACTTTTGACAAAAAAAAATCGTTTTTTTCACATTTTTTTTGTGGCTGAAAAAATCACATGTGATTTTTTCGGCCACGAGAAAAAACGTAAAAAAATGAAAAAAAAATTGTCGAAAATTTATCAAAGTGCCTATCTAAGAAAGATAAATAAATGCTCGTCGTAATGGTATATACATTTTTTCCGCTTAAAAAAATGAAAGTGGTTTTTTATATTGTTAGGATTAATCTTATCCATTAGATATTTAGATCAAATAAAAATGAATGGTAAAAATTGATCTCTTGATATGTAAAAAAAGTTTGGTCCTGAAATGATCTTAATTTGTAAAATTAACAAATGAAATATGATAAGATTTATAAGTGAATAAAAATAGAAAGGTAAGATTTATAAGTGAATTTAACAAGGTTTTTTTATAGGGAAATTTTCACAAAACCCTAGCCACGTGTCTATAAATGACTAAGTTGCGATCAATTACAAAGTGATAAAAAATAAAAAGTGCAAAAAGCCACTCATTATGTAACATGTGTCCCTCAATCTATTTTATTCAAATAATCCACCTAGGGGTATATTGGTCATTATCCACGTTTTTTATATTTCACCTTAAAAATTCAAACACATATAACTCTTAAACGACAAACTTTTAGAAAAGACCGATTTCATCATAATTTCTAAAATTGAATCCTCTTTAATTTGGTATAAATCTTGTTAAAATTTTCGAAACCTTATTTTCTATATATCAAATGGGTCTTATTTTCTTGATTTTTTTGGCTTTTTCCACCCTATTTTTTACCCTCATAAATGTCGAATCATGAAAAAGTTAAAACATGAAAGTTGTAGGATTTGGATTACACTTAAAACAAACTTTTGAATCACTCAAATCCGATGCCATATGAGTGAGATATCACACGTTAAAGATGACATTTTAGTCATATTTATTGTACACAAAGTGTTTGATGAAATGTCTAGCTTAGATTTTTCGTGTTGAAATTGCGTTTAATGCATTAATTTTTGTACCACAATGAATCATTAATCATTTTATTAATGTAAGATTCAATAGGTTCATCAGTTAGGTTCATTGTTTTTTGATTTTTTGATTTATTAATTATAGGTTCATCAGTTAGTTTATCAATTATTAACTAACTGATGAACCTATAATTATAGGCTCATCAGTTTGTTTATCCGTTATTGACTAATTGATAAACCTATAATTATATGTTCATCAGTTATGTTCATTTATTTTTTTTGGTTTATTAATTATAGGTTCATCAGTTAGTTTTTTAATTAGTACTAACCTGTTTTGGAACATTTACCTATGATGAACCTATAACAACATAGATAATAGTTAAAATAGACACACTGATGAACCTATAACCTATGATAACACAAATAAACTAACTGATTATCCTATGATAACATAATAGATAAAATAGACAAACTGATGAACCTATAATAGCATAATAGCTAAAAGTCAATAACTGATGAATCACAAAAATTAATGAACAAAAGAATTAATGAACCTAACTGATGAACTTATAATTAATGAACCTAACTTATGAACCTATAATTATAGGTTCATCAATTAGTCAATAACTGATAAATTAACTGATGAACCTATAATTAATAACCAAAAAATTAATGAACCTAACTGATAAACCTGTAATTATAGGTTCATTGGTTACTCAATAACTGATGAACCTATAATTAATGAACCAAAAAATCAATAAACCTAACTGATGAACCTATAATTAATGAACCAAAATTAACAATTAAAAAATATCACTTTTTGAATCCTATATTAATAAAATGATTAATGATGAATTGTGGTACAAAAATTAATGCAATTAACGCAATTTTAACACTAAAAATCTAAGCTAGATATTTCATCAAACACCTTGTGTGCAACAAATATGACTAAAATGCTATCTTTAACGTGCGATATCTCATTCATATCATTTCTGATTTGAGTGATTCAAATTTCTGGGTAAAGAGTGAACGAAAATCTATAACTTTCATGTTTTAAGTTTTTCACGATTCGGCATTTATGAGGGTAAAAAATAAGGCCAAAAATGCCAAAAAAAATAAAGAAAATCAAGACCCATTTGATATGTAAAAAAAGTTTCAAAATTTTTAACAAAATTTACACCAAATTAAAGAGGATTAAGTTTTACAAATTATGGTGAAATCGGTTTTTTATTTAAGTTTGTCATTTAAAAGATATTTGCGTTTGAAATTTAAGGTGGAAAAGAAAAAACGGGTTAAATTACAGTTTTACCCTTAGGCGGATTTTTGAATAAAATATGTTATATGACACTTGTCAAATAATAAGTGGCTTTCTATACTTTGTAAATTAAGTTACTTTTCAATTGATCCGTTACCATAAACGACTTGCTAACTTCAATGTCTTGACCATGTTTGAGATGGGTCGGATCTGGCTAGTGACTCTTGGGCCAAGCTTCATTTTTTCTTGGGCTGATTCAACAATTTACTGGAGCTTCTATTGTTCAATGTATTGTTGCAGTTTTTTATGAGTTTGTTCCGGGCTTAGCCAAGTCATCTATAATCTTTGTTTGGCGTCTAAAGAGGCATGAGGTATATATTTTTTCTATTTATTATCAGTAAATAACCAAAATTAACAATATTTGCACTTAAAATACATATTTTTTTTATTTATTATCAGTAAATAATAGAGGTGGCAATTTGAGACACATTAGTTTAAACGTGCGTGTAGTTGGGTAAATATATAATAGGGATGGGTTTAGTTGTATCTCCTTAAATATTATAGATATGTTATAATTGGAGTAATAACTAGCACGGTACCCGCGCGTTGTGGCGGCGGGTACTCTGAAATAAAATTTTTCGGTGAATCATGTATTTTAGTTTATTATGTTCTTTTTGACAATAAATTTACGGATATCAAGAATATTGTTTAGTTCGTGTCCGTTCAGGCTCGAGCCCGTTGGCTCGTGTCCGTTCGGCCTCGAGCCCATTTTGCCCGTTGTCCGTTCGGGCTTGAATATTTGTATAATGTGCTTTATTATTTTTATTGGTGATATTTAATGCAGGAATTGTGTTTAAATTGGTTGTACAATATGCTTAATAATTTGTATTTCTTATGTAAGTGGTGTTTTAATAACTGCGTTAATTAATTGTATTTAATGTATATAATGATTTATTTATTGTATTTAATGTTAGTATTTTTATTTTAAATTGTTGTACTTTGAGCTTAAAAATTTGTAAATGTTAGAAAATGTGTTTTAGTTAATTGTAGTTTTAGCTTTATAACTTGGATTGTTGAATTTTAAGAGTTTCTATATTAAGTAAGTCTTCCTCTATTATAAGATAGTAAAATTACTCAACGGGTTTAATGGGTAAAAAAAATTACTTTTTTTCATCATTATAAAAAATATTATGTAGTTTGTAAGGAACATGTGATAAAGGATTTTTGTAATGTGACACATATAGCGGTGAGAATCTCGACCACCTATAACTAATTCAGTTTGGGTTTTGATTTATCTTAATGAAACTTGCTAAATGGGACAAGTTGATGTATCAAAAAAGTTTAAAGTCGCCGGAGTATATTTTCAATAAATAAGACCTCCCAAATCATTTTGTTGAGACATTTAAACTTATGATTTAGAATCAAATGAGAAGAAAACTTAAATTAAGAAGGATGAGAAATAATTATAACCACACATTTGAGATGCATCAACTTAAATTAGATGCATCTCTAATCTTTTAGATGCATCATAATATATTTTCTAGCAAAAAATTAGATGAATATACATATATTAGATGCATTTCATCAAGTTAGACAAATCCTATACATTTTTCGTCCTCCGCGGGTCAAATTTGTTGTTTGTACTACTTTGCATCGTTTTCACTTCAAATCACTTTTCGGAACTAATTGGGATGCATCTAAATGAATAGAGATGCATCTAAATCAAGTCGATGCATCTCAAATGTGTGGTTATAGTCATTTCTCATTTTAAGTTTTCTTCTCACTGGATCCTTTAAACTTATTTGTTAAAAGTTTAAAATTTGAGTTGTCTTCATGTACATTATCCTAATTGTAAAAAGCAAAGACTTTGTGGTGGATGTACGTTAATAATCCCCACTGTATCAGCGTGAACCCGGTTAAGACAACATAGTCTGAGTATGTGGTGGATGAAGGCCTCCCTTGGAGTAGATGCGACTCTTCTTCAAAAAATGAAAGTCACCGTTAAAAAAAAAAAAAAAAACATAGACTTTGTCAAAATAATATGAGAGTGGGGTTGTGGGCTCGAGTAATGTGTGAAATACGTGCGAGATTGTTTGAAATGTTAGGTGTATCTAGGGGGGTGAATAAGCTGCGTTAAAAAATATTTAAAATTGCAACAATATTCATTCCGTAACTTTTTTGATCATATAGAACAAAAAAGTACTCTCATATAAGGTATAACTTTTAGTTTCTGCTCTTATGTTTATAAACTTATAAGCAATGTTTTGAAAGCCGGGTTCGAAATCGACCCGGTCGAGTCACCGGACATCGGGTCAACTCGGTTTTCAATTTATTATTTTTTTTATTTTTTTGACCGGGTCAACCCGGATTTTTATTAAAATTTTTTTGAAAAAACGGAACCCGGCCGGATTTCGAGAACCGAGTTGACCCGGGTCACTCAAAACCCGGCGGGTCTAACCGGTTAACCCGGTTTTAGAAACCCGGGTTTTTTTGACCCGTTTTTTGACCGGAACCGGTCGAACCGATTAACCCGGCCGGGTCGACCCGGGTTTCAAAACACTGCTTATAAGTTATAATCACAGATTGTTTTTAGGTTAATAAATTATGCTATCATATGAGCAAGTATAACTCTATATACAGTTCATTAAAAAGGTATAATTACGACACGCATAAGAATTTAGTAAAAAAAAAAACATAAAAAAAAAGTTAATGGCATGTAATAGCAACGTACTTTCCTATTTGTGTCATTATCAGATACGAACCCAAAAAAATAGCACAATACCCATCCAACTTTCAAATTTTGTTTCATACTTTCTCATTTGTTCAAATATAATATACGAACTTTAAAAAAAATACCACAATACCCATCAAGCTTTCAATCACTAATCTTACTAATATAAAGATTATAAACGGCTTTGTATCCGATAACAAAAAAAAAAAAAAAAAGTTTATTTATTTTAAAAAAAATTTACTGTTATTGGACACAAAGTTAGCAACCTATACTCAACTTCAACCCATAAACTTTGTTAACGTTATTTTTATACCGTTCTTTTACTTAAACACAAAACCTTAGGTGACCATATTTGGTCGCTCCATCAACGTCATTCGCCAGTCTAAATTTTAATTGGATAATTTGTAGTTGAATGAGGCTTTATAATTGATTTGTGGTTGGGTTTTCATTAACCCCCTTAATTTCAGTTGGTTAATTTGAACACATGTGTATGAACTTTTTTCGTGTACAACATTTTTATACGAGAAAGTTTTTGATAAAGGGTGTGTTTGTTAAAAGTGGGTAGTTGTTTTTTAAATCAAAATGTTTGTTAACATACTTGTACTTGTAATTATAACAGATACATAAGAGAGTTAAAAGCATTTATAGTTGGTTAAAAACAACAGTCATAATGGTTTGGAAAAAGGAGGGAAAAAACAGGCCAAGTCATTTGCAAGGGGTTATGCCCCTTTTACTCCTACGTCTTTATCGTGGTGGAAACACATTAGCTTAAATGAGTGTGTACTTCATACTTCCCCAACTCGTATCTGAGTATAATATGAAATCTCGTTAGTCTCATAGTAAATCCTGATTACCTTTAATAGTTGATGACACTAAAATCACAAACATACCCAAAGTTTTATCGGGAATGTTGGCGTTAATTGACATACTCAATACTACTTATGGTTATTGTTGTTCATTTGCATATCATTGACCCCTTGAATTTAATATTCTTTCCAAAATATTAGTTGTTTCAAATACGACGCTCATGTTTAGTTCATGGGGTGCTAGAAGACGAAGAAATGATTGGTCGTGTGATTATCATTTTAGATATGATTTATAATGACGACTTCAATATATTCTTCAAAATTGCTCTTGTTAACGATGAGTCGAACAACGGATTTGTTAATGTAGATGAAGATGAGGTTGAGACTATAGAAATCGAGGCAAGTCCAAATGACTTTCATGTGAGTGAAAGCAATTTCACCTAACGGTTTAGAAGATAAACTTTTACAGACAAGGAATAAATAACAAGGTTTGAAACCCGCACGTTGTCGCGGGATGTTTCAATATTAAGGTATGCATGCTCACCCGGGTTGGAGGAATTTCAAAAAAATGGGCCACTGTAGCAAACGAAAAAAAAACCCAAGGCCGGTTACTGTAGCAAGCCCAAAAAAAAGGCCCAAAAGCCTGTTACTGTAGAAAGAACAGTAATTACTGTTCATGAAGCCACGGGAAATGTATATATTACTAATTAGAGCTATCAACCTCCATATCATTAATTAAGACATAGTAAATATATTTATTGTTTTCCCGTTACTTCAAATAATGATCAACGCTTTAAATGAGAACTACGATGCTCTTTAATTAAAAACTATTGTGTTTCACTTTCTCTGTAAGCATTTTGCTAACCAATGCTCACTGAGCCGCCTTTAATGTATAGTTAATAAACACAAACTTTTTTAATTAACCAATAAATGCATTAATTACATATTAAATAAACTTGTAAATTATTAGGGTGGTAGCAGTGGTCACTATGAAAATCCCCCATACCTCCCAACTAACCAATAATATCATTCCACCTCACTCACACTTTTTTCATACCTCCCAACCCTTTTTAGTGGCAATGGTCACTTTTTTCATACCTCCCAAACCATCAACTTTTATTTTTTTATTTTTTATTTTCATAAATAAATAATTTAATAAAAACATAATATTTCATTAATAATTAAAATAAAAATACATAATACTTAAAAAGAAAATTACACAATACTTGGAAAAAAAACATAATTATTCTAAAAATCAATAGGCCATCCATATTTCTCCGCGATCTCACGTTTTTTTTTTGCCAAGAGTGAAAGAATTGTGGATGAACCGGTGGTGGAGGTTGGGGATAGTAGCCCGATTGAGGGTGTTGTTGACTTGCAACTTACGGACGAAAATGTTGTCTACGAACGCCACGACCACGACCTCTTGTTGAGCTTGATTTTCTTTGATCCATGCTACACTTTTTTTTAAGTATGAAATAGAGATTATAGAGTTTGATTGTAAAAGTATGAAATAGAGTTTGATATAGTTTGATTTAAAGTGTAGTATTTATAGGATTTTTTTTTTCTCCAAAGCAATCACCAACGTCTTTTTTTTTTTACCCCCCAACGTTCCACTCATAATTGCTCCAACGTATACATTTCAATTCAAACCGCAACAGTGAAAATCCCCGCTGGACCAAACCGCTCACCCAAACCGCTGGGGTGGCGGCGGTGTTCCCCGGCGGTTTGGGGCAAACCGCTGGCCACCCCGCAACCACTGCCACCACCCTTATATTTGAACATGATTTTCACTTAAATGAATTAAAACATTCTTTTTATAAATAGATTAGTCTCTGCCCAGTGGGTAGAGGTTAGCATACGCATATGTTGATTGGGAAAAAAAAATTATTCTCTTACCCAATATAACATTGGGGTTTTATAATTTGATTTGTGAAAAGTAGGTTTTATATATTGAATTGCTAATTATATAATAACGATAAAGAATGTGAAAAAAAAAAATACTTTATTTAATCCTTACTTGATGTGTAATGTAATATAGTAATTATCTTTTTCAACTTGGAGAGATGGCTGAGTGAATGAAAGCGGCGGATTGCTGAAGAATAGGTTTGGAACTTATTTTAGTATTAATATTTAGAGAAAATGATTAAAAAAATTATTATACTTGTCATATAAAAATTTTGCTTTTGTGAGTATTTTTTTTTTTAAATTCATCTTTTTTAAGGTATTTTGTAAAATTTTTGGACATTTTTACCTCTCTGAGCTAATAGAATTTTTTTCTTCCTAGAAGGCCAAAAATATCAAATAATACCCTAAAAATGACAAATTTGAAATAAAGGTACCTCAAAAGCAAAAAATTTTGTTCGCTACCCACAAGAGAAAATGATGACAAGAGAAAATTATAGCAAGTATGATGTCTTTTTTAATCATTTACCATAATATTTATGAACTTCAAATTGAACAGTAGAGTTTGAAGCAAATCCTGAACAACCCCCCAACTTTAACAAAATGATTATTGAGCTCAAAGTTTATAGTTTACCAAGAACTCCATACACCCTTTTATATTTAGTGGAATGACAAATTAACTCTAACTCTATATTTTAACACTCTCTAAGTTTTGTAAACTGATAAGTTATTCACAAAACTCATTACACTTTATACTATAACTTGTTGCACATCTTTTTACAAAATTTTGTTTACATTTTTTGCTGAAAAGCGTTTGCAAGAAGAATAAAATAAAACTCAAACTCAATTATCATACATAAGTTATGATTTATGATTTTTCGTTATACATCACTTAAATGATAACTTGATTTCCTAGCTACAAAAGGAATGTTTTTGAGTTCGCTACAACGCACGAGTAACAAAAACTCATTTTAAGAAGTTTCGTATGCATTGAAACTACTTGATAGAGTATTTTAGTGAAAATTATTAAATAAATCTATAATAAACTTTATTTGTCACCGTTTTAGTCTTAGGCAAATGGCAAAAGAATGCATCAAACTTGATACTTTTGTGATTGTGTGTAGCCAATTATTTTTTTCTTATTTTGTGTAGCAAACTATTTTTTTTTTCTTATTGTGTGTATTGAACTTTTAAATTCGATCATTGTGTGTATTTTGTGACCATTTTACCTTTAAAATTTTCAAATTTCGAAAGATACAATGGTCATTTTACATGGCAGAATAGTTACAAAATACAAATAATGATCGAAATTTGAAATTTTAATACACACAATAAGGAAAAAAAAAAAAAAAAAAAATTGACTACACATAATCACAAAAAGTGTCAAATTTGATGTAGTCAAAAATTGACTACACATAATCACATAATCTATGACTATTTTAGTTACGGATTGCGTCTCTCGCTAAGAAAAAGGGTGACCTACTGACATTCTAATATTCTCTAGAATTGTTTATGAGATTGTGTAACTTTTTACACGGATTTATGTAGATAGAGAACACGATAAAAAAACTTATGACATTATGTAACATTACTCTGCAAACCTTTAACATTATAAAAATTCTACATTGGTATAAAAAGTTTACAATCCAAAATCCCTATAAATAGGATAGAATACTAATTGGTAGCTCAAACTAAATGAGCTCTATACCCACCCCACTTTTCGATATCTCAAAAATTATAATCTCGCTATCCAAATTCGCTAAACTTCAAACATGTATCAATACATCATTCACAATCATTTAAGGCTTGTTTGGGACATGTAATCAGTTTTATGAAAAAAGTCTAGGATACGACTAATAAAAGAGCATACCTCTCGGTCTTCAAAAGCAAATCCAAATTCTCAATGGAAGGCAAAAACAATATTATTATTATTATTATTATTATTATTATTATTATTATTATGAAAGGCAATTAGTTACATTAATAATTAAAGCTAGAACGATGCTAGGTGTGAAGATGATACATAATTTTGACCAAACAACTCGGCTACAACCCCGAACGACTCAAAACACCCAACCAAATGGCTTTAGACCACACTAAGGGCAATCACCTAATAGAAAGTATGAAAACGGGTGAAAACACGACCATGATCCTAACAACTGAACAAAACCCGTTGGAATCACAAACAAAACAATTTCCGACCACACAATCCGGCCGAGTGGTGGTAAAGCAAGATACCGAGATTTTTTATGGATAAATACTCCCAATTGTTAAACCACAGAGCTGAGATTATCATGACCCTTACCGACCCTTATCTATAAACTTAACATGAACTACAGATTCCAAGTATCACTCATCTTAAACAAGGACACTAACAAAATCACGACGCCACAACCTAAACCACGAGACCACAACCTCGACACCACAAACCAAACCACGACTTCCACAACCTCGACACAACAACGCAAACCACCCTCTATAGCCTCCTGGACCACCTTCCACACCCTTATGGACTACGACACCATAACCCGGAACATGACCTCCACAACCAAAACTATGACCTCCACAACCCTCCTTCGTGAACCACGACACCCACAACCTAGACCATCCACAACTTAAACCATGATCACCACAAAACTACAACCTCCACAACTTGAACCACGACCCACAACCTCGACCACGATGTCCACAACCTGAACCACGAACACCACAAAATATCTTTGGAAAACTACATATTCAATGTATTTTGGTTTGATACTTGATAAGATTAAAACAAGATCAAAAACCCTTTGTAGAGAAAAAAAACAAAGAAAATATTCTTGGAAAGAAGCCATTTTCCAAAGAATAATAATCAAGTATTAATACTCGTCCTCGTCATCTTCACTTGATGAATCGTCGTATTGTTCAGGGCCGTTGTATTCGTCTTCAATTTGTTTTTTGGGTTTGAGTTCTTCGTAGCATTTTTTGTTGTGCGCGTAACATTTGGCGTAATCTTTGTTGATTGTGATTGTGTTGAGGTCGACGGTGTCGGAATCGGATAGTATGTTATGTTTCATGATGGAGATTAGGGTTAGGGTTTAAGGTTTGTAAATGGGGAATAAGCTGAAATTGGGGCGCTTTTTATAATGGGCCTTTTTATTATAGTCTAGGGGTGTAAAGTGGCAAGTGACCCTATCTTAAAAACCCGGCCGGTTTAATCGGTTAAACTGAGAATCGATTCAAGGACGAGTCTGGATGTCACCAAGTTTTTACTCGTTTAAGAACCTAATTTAACTGGCAGTTTTTCGCAGATTTAATAAACCCGGTGGGTTCATGACTTAAAGAAAATCATAAGTAAAAACTTTTTTTTCCTTAAAACATTATGCAAATCTAATTGATAAGTTCAAGTGGTGATAACTAATGTTAGTTGAGCAATATATACACTCTTTGGAAAGATAGTTGATAAATATTTACTTGAACAAAACACTATCTAAGTATACTCTATTAGGATTATCAAGCAAAGATATTTAATACAGATAGGTTTGAAAAAGCACCATCTAGTGTAGTATGTTAAAGTTAGAACTACAAATCAGTTGTTATTGCAAATCTTTGCTTTGATATTGTTGATAAAAGAAACTAAAAACAAAGCACCAGTTACGTTGTAAAACAAAAGGAAAAAAGCTTTGTACATGTAAGATTGTAAGGAAGTCTAATACAAAAGGGCTTACAAAAAATCTTCGATTAGTACAAATGCGTGGCTCGAAAAAATTAGTGGCCCGCTCTTTAGAGAAAAGTGAGCAAAACCAAAGAGTCCTGAAAGGTTTTACAAGAATCGTGTATTTAGGGGGTGTTTGGTTTATAATGAGGAATGACATTGAGAATAGGAATGGGTTTACAATCCCACTAGCTTTGGTGAGCTTGGGTGCGTTTGGTTCATGGGTTTTGCAATGTGGTATGAGAATGTAAATGTTAAAAGGATGTTTGGCTGAGAAATATAGGTTTTGATATTGGATTGAAACCCACAAATAAAGGTGTCCCCGTACCTGCCTATAATGGTAGATTGGTAGGTTTAGAAATCTATTTTCATTTCCATTAAAAAATACTATCAAACCCATACCAATAGTAAAAGTAAAGTAACTCCCAATACGATATTCCACGGGTTATGGGTCCCAATACCGTCTTCCACGGTGTATGGGGGAGGTTGAGATGTAGACAACCATACCCCTACCTAAGGTAGAGAGGTTGCTTCCGGTTCTACCTAAGGTAGAAAAGGACCTCCGGCCTTTTTTAGGGAGTGAGGATCGAACCCTTGACCTCTAGGTTAAGAGGCAAGGGGTTTTCCAACTGATCCAACCCTACTTGTGTGATACCCATACCAATAGTGATTCCTAATTGGCGAAAAAAGACGAATCCCTAGTAACCTATATCGATACTGTCACACCCTCGCCGAAGGCGGAAACACGAGGTGCAACGAATCAATATACATTGCCAAAAAGAAATAGAACAATACCATAATTTACATTAAAGGAAAAGTATATCATTACAACATTGTTATAGCCGACCTTGGCAATTTAAAACATAAAGTTTGGTTTCCAAAAGATAGCATTTTAGTACATAATGATCCGTAGTGACATGTGAAAACTTCATTATGCAAAGACCTTGAAGAAAAGCTTACTGACGATCACCTGAAATGCATGAGAGAAAACGGGTCAACTATGAAAATAGTTAGTGAGCACACACGTTTTATATAATATGAGAAACCATTAGAGAAAGTTCACAAGCCAAAGGCGTTGTCAAATATTATGTCTTGTAGTCAAGCACCCGCGGTCATAATAAGTCACAATATAAGCACCACATATATAATAATGTATTCCAGGCAAAGCCCCTAATTAAATAATATGCGTCCCGTAACATAGTGGACGAGAGGTTGGCCGACCTCTAATAGCGCTATCCATATTACTAATAGGTGACGAACAATGCGAATGTACGAACAGTACATCATACAACTATTATATACGATTAAGAACGCTCCAAACATGGGAGACTTAGCACGCTCCACCAATAAGGCGAGACTTTAGGGTTAAGAACGCTCCACCAATAAGGTGAGACTTTGCACGCTCCACCAATAATGGCGAGACTTTAGGTCATAGCACGTACAATACATTAAGTTCAAAAGTTCAAGTTGAGTTCAAGAGTTCTAAACAAGTTATAAGGTCAAGACAAGTCAAAAGAGTTCATAATAATCAAAGGGTTCAAAACAATGTTCAAAGTGTTCAAATAATAATTCATGCATCCACCCCAAAGCGATTAAAATAGTTAGAAAAAGGGGTTCGTGAATACTCACCTTATGCAACAGATACAAAAGGCTAGTGATTGAACAGAAATAGGCTCGATTCCCTAACAACAACCTAATATGAATGAAGTGTTTCCAATGTAAGAAATGAAACAATGTTACACATGCGTATACGTACGTTATCCATACCACTTGTAGTTTTTGAAAATAACGTTTATCGTTTAGTGTTTTATTAGTAAATATAACGTTTTCGGCGTAGTTTAACCTTGTTCTAACGTTAGAAAAATATGTCCAAACGGCTTCACAAAACTAGTCGTGAAATATAGTACGTTAAGTGTTAATGTTCAAGCTCGGCGTTTTTGAAAACCTTGTAATAATGTCTAGATGTAGTCTTGTTTAAATTTTGATTGTACGTGCCTCGAACGATAAGAAATATAGCTCCAAATGTTGTTACTTGAAAAATATAATGTTTAACACTTAGAAAATTCAATTATAGCAAAGCTGCCAAAAATATATATATTTCGTCAAAGTTCAAATGCTTGTATCTTCTTCGTTTTAAGCTTGTTTTCTACGTTCTTTATATCCCCGGAATCGTGGGACAACATACTAATATATTTTTGATAAGTCGGGACGGCTAGATTACGGCTAATGCTTCAGATTTGCCATTGAAAAACGTGGGACAGCAAGTAATTTTCTGAAAATATAGTTTTCGTCGCTAACATAAAAACATCGTATCTTCCTCGTCGTAAATGATCTTTTAGCGATTCCAGCGGCTACGGTTTCGTTTTTGAAAGTATTTCTGGAATATGTAAACCAAAAATTCGCCACAGCCTCTGGATTTTCTGGATTTGACAAAAATGGACAGTAGCTTTTTAAAGTTGTCAAAAATCACTTTTCTAGTTTCAAATCCTTGTCAAATCTCTTCAAAACACCACAAGACTAATCTAATCTTACCATATACCTTCTTAGGGTATCATGGTTCCTAGTACTCATAAAATTAGTGGGATAACAAGGGGATGATCATAGGCTTAATATAAACTCATAAAATTAAAAGTATACTTGAAAGTGGTATTTATAACTTAAGTATTTGCATGTTTTGCTAATATATAATGAAAATACATCATGTTAGCAAGTAAATGAAAGTATAAAAGATTAAAAAAAATTACTTGAAGCTTACTTGAAGTTTGAGGTGATTTGATGAGAAATTGATTAAGAAACCTAGGTTTTTATCACAATACCTTAACAAGGAATGAAAGTAAAGCTTGATTATGTCTTGATCTTGAAAGTTTGATGGATTTCTTCTTGTTTTTCTTTTTGAACCGTGGGTCACCAAGGAAGGAAGCAAAAGAGAGTTTTGCTAGTTTATGATTTTGTAAAATATGATAAGTGAAGACTTTTGGTGTTTGTTACTTGCAAATATCTTGCATCTATGGCATATTTGTAATTTTCTAGTCAAGTTGAAGTATAATTTGTGTACACATGCAAAGAAATGTCGACCTACGTATATACTTGAAAGATATTTGAGGTCTTGTATAGTATTAAGTGTATTATTAGTCATTTAGTGTATAAAATGTGTTACGTTGTAAGTTTTGGGTACCGGGTTAGCTAGAAATCAATTTTAACGGAACGAAATGGAATATATTAAAGTTGTAAAAATTATAAAATTACATTTCTCGCGGGTATCGGGTGAACAAATATTTGTCGTGTTGAAATTACAGAAAACCGTCGTAGTTATAAACGTTTAACGATACGTGTACTAAATAAATTCAAAACGTCGGGTAAATTAATAATATAATTTTTTTATATCATTATAACGAGTGTAAAAATATGTTAGGACTATAGTCGGGATTGTCGGATCAATTATTCAAAATAATAGCTCATAGGATAACGTTTATTAGATAGATAACCGTACGTATACAGAAATGATGCAACTCACGCATGAATGACAAACTTTCTCCGGGAGTGAATAGTGTTTCGTGAATAGTAAATTTTTTGAAAACATCTCAATATCACTAACCGACTCCAAAAACGATGAATAGTGAAATGATGAATAGTAACTGATGAATAGTAAATTTGAAAAGTTCAGGAAATAAATGAAGACGTGGAAAATTACGGGTTGTTACATTCTACCAGCCTTAAAAGGAATCTCGTCCTTGAGATTCAGTTCGTTTATTCTATAGATGTATGTGATCGTGGTCAAATTTGATGAGGCAACTAAGGTCGAAAACGCTAGGTCTCGGATTATCTCAATGTCGTGAACTTGGTAAGAAATGGAAATAAGTCATGCACTCAAGATTAAGGGGTAGTGAAGTGAGGAGGTCGTTCAAGAGAATGTACCCGGCATGTTGTCCTGATTCTGTGATAGACCAAAAATAGTTGGTTGAGTGAGCGATACATGAACGATGACGGATGATGTACGGTACAATGACAGCCGTGACATAGAGATCGGGATATGAAGAGAACAAAGACATGCTTAATCTAACGAGGCGTAAGTTAGCAAAGAGAAATCATATACATAAATGCATATATAAGGTACTGTAACACAAACTGAAACAAATAAACAGGTTATCTATACCCACCCGACCAATGCAATTTCAGGTGACCATACTCTCTAGACCCGACCAGACATGATCTTTGACTACTACTCCCATCATCGCATGATTCTTCCTGAATTATACATAGGTGATCAGGCTATGCATACTTGAGGATTAATAATGCAATGCTAGGACTAGTCGACTCGTATGATTTTTGATATTTAAAAAAACGTTATTTTGGTTATAGTTGCGATTTTTATATTAGAAAAATCGGCATTCTCTACAACCTGGCTCTGATACCAATCTGTCACACCCTCGCCGAAGGCGGAAACACGAGGTCCAACGAATCAATATACATTGCCAAAGAGAAATAGAACAATACGATAATTTACATTAAAGGAAAAGTATATCATTACAACATTGTTATAGCCGACCTTGGCAATTTAAAACATAAAGTTTGGTTTCCAAAAGATAGCATTTTAGTACATAATGATCCGTAGTGACATGTGAAAACTTCATTATGCAAAGACCTTGAAGAAAAGCTTACTGACGATCACCTGAAATGCATGAGAGAAAACGGGTCAACTATGAAAATAGTTGGTGAGCACACACGTTTTATATAATATGAGAAACCATTAGAGAAAGTTCACAAGCCAAAGGCGTTGTCAAATATTATGTCTTGTAGTCAAGCACCCGCGGTCATAATAAGTCACAATATAAGCACCACATATATAATAATGTATGCCAGGCAAAGCCCCTAATTAAATAATATGCGTCCCGTAACATAGTGGACGAGAGGTTGGACGACCTTTAATAGCACTATCCATATTACTAATAGGTGACGAACAATGCGAATGTACGAACAGTACATCATACAACTATTATATACGATTAAGAACGCTCCAAACATGGGAGACTTAGCACGCTCCACCAATAAGGCGAGACTTTAGGGTTAAGAACGCTCCACCAATAAGGTGAGACTTTGCACGCTCCACCAATAATGGCGAGACTTTAGGTCATAGCACGTACAATACATTAAGTTCAAAAGTTCAAGTTGAGTTCAAGAGTTCTAAGCAAGTTATAAGGTCAAGACAAGTCAAAAGAGTTCATAATAATCAAAGGGTTCAAAACAATGTTCAAAGTGTTCAAATAATAATTCATGCATCCACCCCAAAGCGATTAAAATAGTTAGAAAAAGGGGTTCGTGAATACTCACCTTATGCAACAGATACAAAAGGCTAGTGATTGAACAGAAATAGGCTCGATTCCCTAACAACAACCTAATATGAATGAAGTGTTTCCAATGTAAGAAATGAAACAATGTTACACATGCGTATACGTACGTTATCCATACCACTTGTAGTTTTTGAAAATAACGTTTATCGTTTAGTGTTTTATTAGTAAATATAACGTTTTCGGCGTAGTTTAACCTTGTTCTAACGTTAGAAAAATATGTCCAAACGGCTTCACAAAACTAGTCGTGAAATATAGTACGTTAAGTGTTAATGTTCAAGCTCGGCGTTTTTGAAAACCTTGTAATAATGTCTAGATGTAGTCTTGTTTAAATTTTGATTGTACGTGCCTCGAACGATAAGAAATATAGCTCCAAATGTTGTTACTTGAAAAATATAATGTTTAACACTTAGAAAATTCAATTATAGCAAAGCTGCCAAAAATATATATATTTCGTCAAAGTTCAAATGCTTGTATCTTCTTCGTTTTAAGCTTGTTTTCTACGTTCTTTATATCCCTGGAATCGTGGGACAACATACTAATATATTTTTGATAAGTCGGGACGGCTATATTACGGCTAATGCTTCAGATTTGCCATTGAAAAACGTGGGACAGCAAGTAATTTTCTGAAAATATAGTTTTCGTCGCTAACATAAAAACATCGTATCTTCCTCGTCGTAAATGATCTTTTAGCGATTCCAGCGGCTACGGTTTCGTTTTTGAAAGTATTTCCAGAATATGTAAACCAAAAATTCACCACAGCCCCTGGATTTTCTGGATTTGACAAAAATGGACAGTAGCTTTTTAAAGTTGTCAAAAATCACTTTTCTAGTTTCAAATCCTTGTCAAATCTCTTCAAAACACCACAAGACTAATCTAATCTTACCATATACCTTCTTAGGGTATCATGGGTTCCTAGCACTCATAAAATTAGTGGGATAACAAGGGGATGATCATAGGCTTAATATAAACTCATAAAATTAAAAGTATACTTGAAAGTGGTATTTATAACTTAAGTATTTGCATGTTTTGCTAATATATAATGAAAATACATCATGTTAGCAAGTAAATGAAAGTATAAAAGATTAAAAAAAATTACTTGAAGCTTACTTGAAGTTTGAGGTGATTTGATGAGAAATTGATTAAGAAACCTAGGTTTTTATCACAATACCTTAACAAGGAATGAAAGTTAAGCTTGATTATGTCTTGATCTTGAAAGTTTGATGGATTTCTTCTTGTTTTTATTTTTGAACCGTGGGTCACCAAGGAAGGAAGCAAAAGAGAGTTTTGCTAGTTTATGATTTTGTAAAATATGATAAGTGAAGACTTTTGGTGTTTGTTACTTGCAAATATCTTGCATCTATGGCACATTTGTAATTTTCTAGTCAAGTTGAAGTATAATTTGTGTACACATGCAAAGAAATGTCGACCTATGTATGTACTTGAAAGATATTTGAGGTCTTGTATAGTATTAAGTGTATTATTAGTCATTTAGTGTATAAAATGTGTTACGTTGTAAGTTTTGGGTACCGGGTTAGCTAGAAATCAATTTTAACGGAACGAAATGGAATATATTAAAGTTGTAAAAATTATAAAATTACATTTCTCGCGGGTATCGGGTGAACAAATATTTGTCGTGTTGAAATTACAGAAAACCGTCGTAGTTATAAACGTTTAACGATACGTGTACTAAATAAATTCAAAACGTCGGGTAAATTAATAATATAATTTTTTTATATCATTATAACGAGTGTAAAAATATGTTAGGACTATAGTCGGGATTGTCGGATCAATTATTCAAAATAATAGCTCATAGGATAACGTTTATTAGATAGATAACCGTACGTATACAGAAATGATGCAACTCACGCATGAATGACAAACTTTCTCCGGGAGTGAATAGTGTTTCGTGAATAGTAAATTTTTTGAAAAACATCTCAATATCACTAACCGACTTAAAAAACGATGAATAGTAAAATGATGAATAGTGTTTGGTGAATAGTAACTGATGAATAGTAATTTTGAAAAGTTCAGGAAATAAATGAAGACGTGGAAAATTACGGGTTGTTACAGATACCTTAAACTTTTTCGTTTCTCTGATCTCTACTATTATTCCTTGAATTAATTTATTATTTTAAGGATTCATTGTGGGTTGCTTATCCACTATTGGTCCTTGAATTAATTTAATAATTTAAGGATTGATCGTGGGTCGGTTGTTACGTATTTTGTTTAAGCACTTTTAGAGATTCGTTTTTGTTGAATGCTATATTCTCATTCTCATTTTTTTTCCTGTAAATCATTAGTTGATCGCATATTATAATTGATTTATTATATTCCTGGTTCGATCAACATGGTGGGAGGTTAGTCTTCTTGAAGCTTAACGTTTAAAGCCCTAACTTTACAGTTAGGGTTTTATTTTTTTCAATACTGGTCGTGCTTGCATGCTGTCTACTATTGCTGTTTGTTTGAGTTTGGATTGGTTTGTTGTGCGTGGGATTGAGAGAGATGAATAAAGGTTTTCTAAACAAGCATGATGTTGCGTTATTAGTCAAGGATGTTCCTGTAACAGTGGTTAGCAATGAGAAGCAGGATTCCATTGAACAACATGTTCTAAAGCCATCGATGAGCCCTAATGGAGGTGATACTTCTGCTGCTAATGATTCGATGGGTACTAGTTCACTAACACAGCCTGTTAATGTGAACTTAGACGAATTGAGTACTAGATTCAAACGTTTTAAAACCCGCGAAGCTGCTAGGAATGCTAGGAACACTAATGATTCTGGTTATGTGGTGCATGTTGCGAAAGTAAATGATGATGTGGTGTCTCAAACACCACTTGTTGCTGCTGATCATGAGGTTAACGAATTGATGTCTCATGGTTCACATGGTAATGATCCTATTAATTCTAATTAGCCTATACATGCTTTGCCTGGTCTTATTATTTCTGATTGGAGTGTTGAGGATGGTGATATTGAATAGAATATGGTTGTGGACAAGAATAAACAAGTGATGCCGGTTTCACTTGGTTCTTTAGTTAATGATCAGAATGGTTCACATGAGGATGCTAACCAAGCTCATGGTTCTGTAAAGGTTGATATTAATTCACGTGGGGTGCTTGTATTGATAAGGTTGGCGTGGATGCTTTGAAACAACCTCCTACATCATATGCTAGTGCTACTTCTAGTGAAACTATGAAACACACGTCTAATTTTCGGAGGCTGGAATGTAGCAAGAAATCAAATGGTGTGGATCTTTCTGTCCCTATGAAAGTGGTTGAAAAGGTGAACACGAGGTTTGAGAATACTCTATATGGGTATTTCCTTGGTCAACGCCTGACATTTCCTGTTGTTGATTACTATATTCGCAATGCATGGGGAAAGTTTGGTATACAAAAGGTAATGATGAATGCTAAAGGATTCTTTTTCTTTAAGTTTAACTCGAAGAAAGGTGTTGATGAGGTACTTGAAAATGGTCCTTGGTTGATTAGAAATGTTCCTATTATTCTTAAACCATGGACTTTGAATACCAATTTACTTAAAGAGGATTTAACTAACATCCCGGTGTGGGTTAAATTCCATGATGTTCCTCTAGCTATGTTTTCTGATGACGGTCTTAGTCTTTTTGCCACATTGATTGGTACGCCCAAAAGATTAGATGCTTATACTAGCCAAATGTGTAAGGAATCTTGGGGCCGTAGTAGTTTTGCTAGATGTATGATTGAAGTGAAGTCAGATGAGGTACTTCGGGATAGCCTCACTGTTGAGATACCTTTACTTGATGGTACGGGGTCGACTATTGAGCAGATTCGAGTTGAATATGAGTGGAAACCACCGCGTTGTGATAAGTGTAAGAATTTTGGTCGTACTCTTATTGATTGTCCTAAAGTTTTTGTGCCTTCTGTTCAGCCTACTAAGGCTGTTGATGATGGTTTCAAGATTGTCAATAATAAGAAGAAAGGTAAGCAAGGTGGTCCTATTGCTCCGGGTCAAGGAGGGTTCTCTAAACCTATTGTGGGTAAGCAGTTTCAGTACCGACATAAAAAGACTCCTTCTGATCATAAGAAAGTGGATGGAAATAAGAAAAATGCTTCGGATGTGGCTAGTTCGAGTGGAATGAAGATTTCTACATCTAATCAGTTTGATGCTCTTAATATGGTTGATACGGATGCGTTTGGTATTCCTACTAATGACACCAACAAGGATGTGGATTCTGGTCGTCCAATGGAAGTTAATGAGGATACGTCTAATAAGACAGGTACTACACCACAAGAACCTCTTGTGAGTGATCTAAAAGAGAATGAGTCGGTTGTGGCTCCTAAAATTGGTATTTCTTCTACTCCCTCCACCTCTTCTACTAAGAGGGTTAACCCTTTTTCTAAGGTGGGAGAGATCGTGGACTCTGATTCTGATGATGAGGTTCTTAACACATTTGATAAGTCTGCTAATCTATTCGGTGGTGGTCAAGGGTATGAAGCAGACTATGATGACTCTGACTATGATGACTATGCGAACCAGGTTTATGATCTTTCAAGGAATTTGGATGCTTTTAATGCCATGTATGGTACTAAGCTTCAAAGTCGTAGGATGTAATCTTTCATTATGTCTTATGTTACTATTTGAGTAGTGGTTGTTTGCTTGGTTAGAAAATTGGAATATCTTGTTATGTAAGCTTTTTGCTTATGTAACGGGCTGAGATATGTGATTTTACCATATCCATTGTACTTAAACGTTTTTTGGTTTATATATTTACCAGGGTGCAGGATTACTCCCCTTACAAAAAAAAAAAAAAAAAAAAAAAAAAAAATAGTGATTCCTAATTACAAACTAAACGCACCCTTAACAAAAGTAGTTTTGAATGTTTGATACCCATTTTAAGTATATCAAACCAAATAACTAAACAACTATAGTGGGAATGCAAATCATTTCTTAGGGCCCGTTTGGTTTGGGTGTATGGGAATGAGACTATGATTTTGAAAGTCATTAAAAGTGTTTATTTTGTGGGTCTAGAAATGAAATGGGTATATCATACCTATAGATTCATTACCCACCAATTTGATGTCTATGAAATCCATTCCGTGGGTCCTTCTTTTTTTTGCTACAAAATTCAAATATCTATACATTTTTTCATACCATATTTTGTCAGGGGATAGCTTGGCTACAATTTTTGTAGCCAATTGGCTACAATTTTTGTAGCCAATTGGCTACAATCCTTCATTAAAAATACACTAGCATTGAATCAGGGACCCACAGAAAAAAATCAGGACCCACAAAATGAATCAGAGACCCACATTTATAGCACAAAATTGTAGCCAATTGGCTACAATTAATTGTAGCTAATATTTTCCCATTTTGTCATCCAAACATAAACAATAATAATGATACACTTTTTCATATCTATTGTCATTCTACCTCATACCAAATCCGATCCCCACTGTGATTCCTAACAACAAACCAAACGGCCCCTCAATACTCATTACCTCCGAACCAAATACCCCTTTAGAAGTTATGGTTAAATATGAATCTAACCCCTCTACTAAACTTGTTTTGTGAGTACCAAGAACCTACCCAAATTTAATAATCTTGTAACAAACGTACCCTAAAACAGAGGCGTTTGGTTTGTTATACGGAATCACAATCAGTATAGGTTTTGCATAGGGGTAGAATAAGATGTGGTAGAGATTTGGAAGAATAAATAATAATAACTAAAATGAGGGGATGAAAAAAGAAAAAGAGTACGCAAGGACATATATTTTATGGCGGGAAGAAAAGTCAGAAATTTCAATTTTTATAAAAATCTCAATTTTTATTTTTGTGTTTTGTAGTATAGGGTTAGAATTAATGTAATTTGGTTCTTATGTTTAAGTTTTTATTAGAGTTCTTGCTTTCTAATCTTCTTTTTAATATACGTCTTTCACTTAATTGATTGGATGTTTGAGAATTTTCGTGATTTTGAACTAGTGACAAAATGCCGCCAAACCAGAGGGACTAACGGTTACAGTAGGGGTGTTTGTTTCGGCTTATATGTGGGTTTATGAGCTTATTTGATTTGGGCTTATATAACATAAGCCCCAATTTTGTGGCTTATATTGAGACTTATGAGCTTATGTAAGTTTATCATATCGTAATAAACTTATATTAGCCCACGAGTCTCAAAATAAGTCGGAAAATTTGGGCTTATGAAATATAAGCAGAAACACAAATAAGCTCATAAGCCACGTATAAGCTTAAACAAACACCCCATATAATACAAACAAACTATAATTTATCTTTCATTCATAAAAAAAAAAAAAAAAAAAAAAAAAAAAAAAAAAAAAAAAAGCTGCAAAATGAATCAGTAAAGGGGAATCTATCTATCATCTTCATCACAAGAAAGATGTGGGTTTTGAAGATGGGTGGTTGATTTACAAGTACAAGAGGTTTTTCTTCTTTAATTACTATTACTTTTATCATTATATTGATTTATTAAGGTAGGAATTTTGATTAAGGTAATTAGATTTTAGGAAAGTAAACACAATGTCGACCTATATTGGAGTATAAATATTGATTTTTCAATTCTTTTCGTTATCTTCTTTTGACAACAGAAAAGCAGAGGTCAGGATCGGTGGTTATCTTTTGAGTGAGGTAATAAATATATCTCATCCAGCAATTTATATTTATATATACAACAACCTAGGCTTCTTATGTTGTTTTGACTCCTATTTCTTTTAATCAATTGTAATACTACTATATATATATGCAGATTGCAAGAATGAATAATAATAATAATACTAATCGATTTCGACCATGGGCTGATCTTCCCACAGACATTCTCTCCAATATTGCAGACCGCTTACCCATCATCCAGCTTCTAAGTTTCCGTGGTACCTGCAAGGATTTTCGGCGTGCTTCAGTTAATGCATCTGCTAGAATTGAGTCCTCTAGAATGCCATGGATACTCGCCCACAATCCCAACCCCGACGACGATGCCTGCCTTTTCTACAAGCATCACAGACGAACTCCACAGCGCATCTACCTTCCTCATCTCAAAGCTTGCATGTTCCTCGCATCATATCAAGGCTGGCTCCTTGTATTCAAACCAAAACATCGCTCCATCTTCTTCTTTTCACCTTTTTCTCAATCCAAGATCAACCTCCCTGATTTCCCATACAAGCATATCCCACACCAAGCTTCTGCCTTTTCTCACCTGCCTACCTCCCCTCACTGTATCGTCTCCATTAGGACCCCCACTCAGGTTCTCGTCATCTCTAGAGGTCACACTGCTTGGACTCGCCACAAGGTTCCCAAAACCATAAGACGTTCATGGCCCGCTTCTACCACCATGACTTGTGCAGCATTCGACCAAAACACTCAAACTTTTTACTTCTTGGATAACTGGAAACGTGTCCTCAAATTTTCTGTCAAAGATAACAAAGTGTACCATCACCCCGTCAAGGATATTGTTAAGGATATACACGGTCTCCCCTTTCATTATACGGATGGGGAGTTGCGTCGAGCCTACAGGTATCACGCACGCCGCTTCAACACTATTGACCCTTTTGACCTTCGACAAGGTAAACCTCTCAATCTTTGCGGCTGTATACTTGACACATTCATCCCCAACAGTAATAAGAAACATGTGTTCCCAAACGAACTTACAAAATGCCGGGCTATAAACTGTGATGAGCGATGAGGTGTTTGGATTCAGGCACGATTCTTTCAAGCTCTGCCCAACACTCAGTGGTAGCTCAGCGCTACTTACCTGTTACTATCATTAGTTTGGGACTCGGTTTTATTCTCATCTATTTCTACTTTTTTTTTTTAGGTAGCTAGTAGTAACTTATTATTCTTCTTCTATGACATTGTGGTTGTATTTAAATGCATTGCATTATGATTAACTTTTTAGAAATTCTACTTGAAGTTCCCAAAACCTCTCTACGTGTGCATTTCTTGTCTGAATCGAAACTATCAGAATAACAAACTGGGACCCTCATGCTTGAAACCTCAAGTTTAATAATTTGTTGTTGTGGTTATGTGCCCTGTTTGTAGTGTTGGATAATGTTTTTTTATTATGTGATTATCCAAAGAGTTTTGGCGTAATGGTAAAGGGAGTGTCTCAAGTTATACGTTAATAGCAAAGTTTTATAATTCCATGTCGTGGATGACAATGTGTCATCGCTTGGACTATTTACTGAGAGATTTTATTAAAGAATGGTGGATCTTGCTGACGATAATGACATCTTGTAAGGCAACAATTGAGGTATCTATGCGCGTACCCTTTTTGATGTTATGAAATTACTAAACTGTGCTTACCCTTTTTGATGCTATGAAATTAGTAAATTGTGAATCTATGGCTCCTTGCAGACATAAGTTAGCTCCGCCCAACACTCAGTGGTAGCTCAGCGCTACTTGCCTGTTACTATCAATATTTATTATGTATTCCTACTTATTACTAGCTAGTAACTTATTCCTCTTCTTCTATGACATTGTGTTTACGACTTTAAATATAACGTGTAGAAACTTTATTTTCAACACATCAATAAATTTTATACATTGCATTATGATGAACTTTGTAGAAATTCTACTTGAAGCTCAATGAAAGTGAAGTCCTCGAAACCTTTTTGATGTTATGAAATTCTACTTCAACACATCAATAAACTTTATGCATTGTGTACCCTTTTTGATGTTATGAAATTACTAAACTGGGCGTGCCCTTTTTGATGTTATGAAATTACTAAACTGTGCGTGCCCTTTTTGCTGTTATGAAATTACTGTAGTAAATTGTGAATCTATGGCTCCTTGCAGACATAAGATAGTAAATCGTGAATCTATGATTTTATTAATTGACATCCCACCGAAATTTTGGTGTGCAATCGGGGTGCTTGTGTATGACCATGTGATCGCCCTGAAGTTCAACAGCTCTGAGTCTCGTTCATCAGGTTAGCTGGTGGCACCAGTGGTTTTGTTTATTCTGACATTGTCGACTCAGCTTTTCACATTAGTGAGATTGATTCTTGCAGGTGAATAAGGCGATCAGACACAAATCCATCTCTACAGATCAAGTACTGAGTAATACGGAGTCTGTAGTCTGTATGTCATTGATTCATTAGCGAGTTATGGATGCCATGAAAGTAAGCTGTATCTCCCTTGCTCTCTTCTAACAGATCATCCTTGTGGTGTTATGGTTTCGGCTCTTGTGTTTAAAACAAGTTCTAATCCATGTCCTACAGGATCGGAAGCATATAACCTCAATGCTGCTGGATGAGAATCCCTCAATTGAGCGTATAACCTGTGCATCTGTCAAGAAGCCTGTTGGAGAGAGGATTGGTCTTGCTCTTTACCAGCGAAAGCAGAACCAAACTAAACCTCAGACGGTAAGCTTGTTTCAACTCTTCCATCTGATATGAAGTTACGCACCTGTGTATTTCATGCTGCATACATAAGTCTTGGTATGTTGGTTACTATTTTCTTGAATCCTTGGCTTGGGATTGGAATAGGAATAAATGGAAGAAAACGGTTCTGTGATATATCGCTATAAACTTTTACCATATATTTCTCTCTTCCACTCCAGAAATTTAAAACAGTTCTTCAACTAAACTTTCTTTAAACATGGTGACAAAGATTCATTATCGTGTGAAGGAGGCTGAGGATGACAAGGATTCTCTCAGATCTTGTGTGAAGGAGGCTGAGGATGAACTTGTGGTTATCAATGTTTTGCAAGATTCATTATCGTGCATCCACAAATCACATCTGTTATATAGTGCACTGTAAATCAAGCCATGCATAATGTAACATACTTAATATTTCACATCAATTAGTCTTTAGTTGCTATTACAATTCCGTACACTTCAATTTATTTGTCCAATTTGTTATGGACATAGTTTGACATAACAAAGTAACAAATTACCGGCACTTATCTGATATATCAAGCTTTTGCTCACAAAGCTTTCCTGGAGGTTTCGGAAACTTCCCTTTGCTTGAGCTTCAAGTAGAAAGTGATTGACTTCATCATATAAGGCATTTCCTTGAATATAAGTTTATCGAATAATAAGAGCAGAAACTAAAATTTACCTTATATGCTATGCACAATAGAAACCATTTCTGTAAAATTACTATTTGTAGCTGTCAAATAAAATTACTATATATTTGAGCTATCAAATGAAATTAAACACTCTAGGGTTGTTGCATTTTGCAGTAGTATCACCACAGTTTTTCATAAACCAAACACTTCATCTATGAAGCAACCAAACGCGTAAATTTGCTGCAAGATCACCGCCCCGCTGCAACGCGGCGGCTCGCAGCCTTCCTCGTTTCTAAAAGAAACCGTGATTGACAACTCGACATGTCTTTTGGGCTTGTCCAAGTGGTATGAAGATCCATGTCATTCAACGGTTATACCCGAATCCAACAAAACAAGATCCAAAACATCACGACCAAAAAAAAATCTATCTGGTCTTCACCACTCACCAACCCACCACTGAATGCAAGCAGCACTTGCAGCAGTAATGGCAGCGCACACAATCCTCTTCTCATCCTCAGCCGCCACACACACTCTCATATTCCCCACTTCAAATCCCAACACAATCACATTTCAGTCATCTTTTACCGGTATGTTACTAAAACCCACCATCAGCCGCCACTCTTTATCCCTCTCAGCCGCCTCAGCCGCCACAGCACCTAAGCCTTTGACAGTTATGGCTGCTACCAAGAAAGTTGTTGCTGTGCTTAAAGGGACTTCTAGTGTTGAAGGGGTTGTTACCCTCACTCAAGAAGAGGATGATATTAATATATATTGATACTTACTTTTGTTTTAGTATATATAATTTTATTTTATGTAATGTGTTAGGATTATGAGATAAGGGGGTGTTTTGAATTTGATTATTTCAAAAGATTACATAAGCTTATTGCATTTTCTGAAACTAAGGCCCTTTGTGGTACCCTTTTTGATGTTATGAAATTACTAAATTGTGAATCTATGGCTCCTTGCAGACATAAGTTAGTAAATTGTGAATCTATGATTTATTAATTGACATCCCACCATAATTTTTGTGTGCAATTGGGGTGCTTGAGTATGATCATGTGATTGCTCCGAAATTCAATAGCTCTGAGTCTCGTTCATCAGGTTAGCTGGTGGCACCAGTGGTTTTGTTTATTCTAACATTGTCGACTCAGCTTTTCACATTAGTGAGATTGATAGTTTGCAGCTTTTCACAAACTATGACAGAATGAAATAACTGATTTTGTTCTCTTTTCAAAAGTTTAGGACTGGACCAAATATAGTCTGGACTGGTTCAATTTTTTGGTTTATTCACCCAAGTTTGAAAGATAAGGTCCTTACATGTCAAGAAACCTGACCTTAGGCAGTTTGGATGGTAAATTTAACAGCGTGTGTCGATAAATATAGACAAAATGTTTCGGGTAAACCCAACTTGTTTCGACCCATACCAAAGTTACACATGCTCCGACAATGCACTGCATATAAGAACTGTACTGGATATGAAACGTTCCATGCTCCGACAATGCACTGCCCCCCTCCCCCATTTTGCTTTATAAATCATATAAGAACTGTACTGGATATGAAACATTCCATGCTCCGACAATGCACTGCATGTAGATATCAGGATTTACGATTAAGATGCACGAACAAGATTCAAGTTGAGGTATACAATAATTTTATGGTGAACAACACATGTAAATGTGTAGCACATTATCAGTATGCAGACATGATTCAGTAAGTCACTGTTACAAAGTTTAAATCACTGTTTAAGGTCATTTACATGTAAATGAAATTTTGTAAGTATCGTGTACTAGTTATAGTTCATTCTTCAAGTGAGAATCAATGCCAAACACAGCATTTAGTTTTAAGCAAGGTATAGTTGAGAGCATAAATGTTTTTGCATATACAAATGATAGAAATGAGTTTAAATAAATCATATTGCAACGAATACTGCTACTCACTGAATACTCAAATATGTTTCATATATATTTTAGCAGTTTACATGAATAATTTAACAGCTCATTTCAATAAAGATGGACAAAGTATTTCAGGTAAACCAAACTTGTTTCAACCCATACCAAAAATTACCCACTTTTACCATAACCCGTGCTGAGATATTACCCAACCCACCCATTTCTCAACCTATATGCATTATATTTGTAAGTATAATTAACTAACATTAACAACTGAGTTCCCACAACATCTGCTTCCAACAAGTATTATTTTTAAAAACTTCTCGTAAAAGTCTCTTGTGAAACAAAAATAGATAAGTACAACATGATAACCTTGTGAATAGCTCCAGCCTCCAGATTCTTAAATATGCCATACAGGATGAGCTTAATCACTTTCTACTTGAAGCTCAAGGAAAGGGAAGTTTATTAAACCTCCTGGTATGTTAAGTGTCTGTAGTTGGTTACTTTGTTATGTTTTTTCCTTAGTCGCTTGGTTATAAGAGAAGACAATGATGCCTAAAAATCCGAGATGTTGTCCATAATTGAGTGTATTAGTGTAACCACCCGATAACATGCAAATACATGTTAAGCAGAAAACCAACAACCTACATTATGGCAAGATAAAGTGTGATGACATATAAATGTGCGACTAAGGAAAAAACATACAGTATATTGCAAAGCGTTTGAATCACAAACATCAGCATCGATATATTGATACTTCTTTTTACAGCCAAAATGATATCACCTTATAAACTTTCAACCAGTACAAACCTCATCAACCGCACTAATACAAACTTTTCATTCTACAGGAAAACTCCATTTCATGTTAATGCGACTGAACTGAACCAATCACCACCAAAACCAAGGAACACGTATGCACTAAATAACTCAATACCAGATGGAAAATTGAAACAATCTTACCCTCTGAGGTTTAGTGTGGTTCTGCTTTCGATAGTCATTAATAGGAACAAATCCTCTCTCTAGTGAGCTTCTTGATAGATGCACAGAACAATCATGTCAGGTTTGTAGCATCATTGTGTGTATGCTCAATTGAGATATTCTTATACGCAGTATTTGATGTAACTTTCAAAATGCAAATCTCAACCACTTAGGGTGACCTATTAATGGTAAAAAAGACTTGTGACTATTATACACTTAAAATTTGTGAAATCTCAAGTTCTGGTAGGTGCAAATAACCTTGAAATGGCTACGTCAATCTCTTGAAATGGGAGGGCTTTACCCGGTTTAAGTATGTGTGGCGGTGGGTTCAAAGTTCAAAGTACGTGAATTAATCGGCCAAAAGGTTGGAAACCATTGTTACCATAAAAAAAAAAAAAACCCCTAGAAAATGCCAAATCTCACAACAAACTTACAAAATTGTGTGAAACTACATATTTGCAGTAAAGCAAATTGAAAGCTATTTCCAATTTTTATATGATCGGCAGTACACACTTCATACTAGCAAACTGTAAACAGATGGATAATAACCAAATTCTAGTATATAGGAAACAAAATGGGACTTACAAAATTTCAAAAAAGAAGAGATCAATGGGTTACAAAATGATCGATTACGTTTCTTTTCAACTACAAACAGCCTTGTTTGGGTTTTTTTTGAACGACGATATTTTTAATAAACATAACTAGCAGAGGCTAGTGAAAAAAGATACAAGAGAGCATTACAATAGTTTGTCCAAGCCACAATTAGATCACTAATACAATCTTACCAATTACGGTTAATCTTATTGTTCCTAGAGAGAATCCATGTATGCGACAGGATTTTTATGTCTTCACTAACAATATCATTGCGCTGAGGTTTCAAGTAGAAGCAAACGTTGTTTCTATAACTCCAAATAACCCAATAGATTGTTCAAAGCACAACAATCTGAGCATTGTTAATTACATTGAGAATGGGATTGGATCAAGTCGGGGATAAGGAACACAAACCAAAGGCTTAGCTCTAGGGAGTGTGAGCCCGAATCCCTCTTCCATATCAACACGTGTGAGGTTTCCATCTTTCCCAGCTTTCCAGTCAAAACACTGGATCATAGACCCAAGCGTTCTGGGTACCAAATGGAGTGCTAGTGATATCCCAGGACACATTCTCTTCCCGCTACCAAATGGTAAATAATGAAAATGTTGTCCCCTCACATCCAGCTTGTTTTCTTGGAATCTTTCTGGCCTAAACTCTAGTGGATTTTCCCAATGGTTTGGGTCTCTATGGAGGGCCCACAAATTTATATAAATATGCGTGTTTGCTGGTATGTCGTAACCTGCCACTGTGCAATGTTTTGTTGATTTTCTTGGAATTAGTGGGGCAGTTGGGTGGAGACGTAACGTTTCCTTCACAATCGCTTGCAGGTATGGAAGGTTTGGTACGTCTGATTCTTGTATTAGTCTGCTTTCACCAACAACTTGATGAATTTCTTCAATTGCTTTCTTCATTATATCGGGATGATTGATAAGTTCCGCTAAACCCCATTCTATAGTACTTGCTGAAGTGTCTGTTCCCGCGGTAAATATATTCTGAAATAACAAAGACATGAAATATACTAATCACTTATATACGCAATGGAGTTTTTAGGCTATTTAATATAAATGTACTTATCCATTTTACTAAATGTGCAATATGTAATTAACCGTTCAGTGCAGCATTTAGCTA
Organism: Artemisia argyi; assembly: GCA_030686995.1. Classification (NCBI taxonomy): domain Eukaryota; kingdom Viridiplantae; phylum Streptophyta; class Magnoliopsida; order Asterales; family Asteraceae; genus Artemisia; species Artemisia argyi. The sequence continues at coordinate 181,711,800 of CM060682.1, forward strand.
GCTTTGTTAACATTTCTAAAAATGGATGATCGCTGCAATAGCATCAGCCAAAGCCCTACGAAGGCTGTAACAAAGGTCAAAGGGTGAAAAAAAAGAAAAAGAAAAAAAATGAGCGACAATAATAATGTATTAACAAATTAAGATTGCCTAGGGCTCCCAATAGTAACAACCCTATAACTTTCTTATATAAGAACAAACACCCCTTCTCTACTGCAATCATCAGTCCTCTACTTTAAAAAATTTGAATACTTTTGGTTAAATAATGAGTATTTTGATATGTTTCAAAAGATTAAGCAGCATGCATATATTGGCAAAACCTGGATAAAGGCTTTGATGTTCTCCCTGGTCAGGTTTACTTCCATGCTCTTATCTTGTGCGATATCAAGTAAAATGTCAAGCAAGTCCTGCACTCCTCCAATCTCCTTGTGCTTTCTTGCCTCTTCATGCTCTTTCATGATCCTCTCTATTATTACATCAAATCTTGATCGAAGATCCTTCACCCTCTTTTCGAATCCCTGCAAGTCTAGATTCTTAAACAACCATATGTAGTCGGAAAGGTTAAAGCTACCACCTGCCACAGTTATCTCAGCAATCAATTTTCCCATACTGTCTGCCTCCTCGCCCTCCTTGTCCATACACCTTTCACTTGTAACCATTCTTGATATCACATTGTTAGTCAATTTCATGAGCTCCCCGCCCAGATCCACTGATTTTCCAACTTTGGCATTTTCAGATAATGATCTTATAAAACGAGTAAGCTCATCGTGCCTAATTGAACTGAGAAAGTCAAGTGTTGCGCCATTTAGGAGCTGCAAATTAACAATCTTCTTCATGAACTTCCAGTAGGGTCCATAATTGGCAAACACGAAATCTTTTGATCCATAAGTTATATAATCTAAAGCTAAGCTTTTGGGTCTATCTAAAGAGGCATTTTCATTGGTTTTAAGGAATTCTTTCGTAGTTTCTGGTGAAGAAGCAACAATGCAGGGTACTGAGCCAAGAAATAAATGAATAATTGGCCCATATTGAAGTGAAAGCTTGTGAAATGCTTGGTGAGGGATGTGGGAAAGGAGGTGAAGATGTCCAATGATCGGAAGGACGACTAAGGGGCTTGGTGGAAGATGAGATTTAGCTTTACTGTATCTGAAGATGAAAATGGTGGACATCAGGAATATGAAAATGAGAGACAAGTAGGAATAAACATTCTCCATGTTAAGGTGAAGTTGAAAATGATAAACGTATATAATTCGAATTGGTGGATTTCACCACATGTGCTAGGCTTCTTTATATCTCATATAAATACTAGCAGCGTACCCACGAAATGCAGCGACAAGCACCATGTGACTATATTTTGCCGCGAGCATAGAGACTGAGGCCACGAGCCAATAAAGACAGTTCGAGGAACCTTGTTTTTGAATGTAGGGGTGGAGGAGGATGAGCTTCATGCCACCGTTGTCCGAAAAACCTATGATGGATGAATCTATTGTGCATGAAGTATGATTAGTTTGTGTCGTAGCTTTTTTATTCTTTCATAAACGATGAGTTCTTTTTAAATTAAGATTTCATAACTGACATCTTAATGTATATCAATAATTTTTTCAGTTTCATATGTTACAACTTACAAGTATTGATTTGGTGATTACATGTTTTATTTCCATTAAATCACTTAATTGATTATTAGTTATAATATTGTTAAAAGTTTTGAAATTCTTCCATAAAAAGCAAGTAGAGAAGTCTGAATTTTAATTTTTTCTAATTCTATAATAGTCATAAATGCATTATAATATAGTTAAGATATACATGGCTACCCCACTTATTTGACAATAAAAACATTACACACTTATTTGACAATAAACACATTACACATGCTTAACAGTTAACACCACTTGGTTAATCATTTAAGACCAAATATCTACCTTGTACAAAAGTCACACGCTTAACGTTTTCTTTTAAACACATGCTTAACACCACCTAATTAACCATTTAAGACTAAGGGCTCATTTGGTATGCGGGTGTGGAGCAGTTTGGTTTGATTAATAGTGTGAATCGATTGTTTGGTATCATTTAATTCTCTGACACAAAACTTTTGTCTACTATTTCAAATCTAGCGTTACCCCATTGGTTTCGGTTGAATCATGTGAATTAAATTTTCTATTTTATTTCACAAATTTTGTAGACCACATATTATATTATCAAATTTTGTTTTTATACGTTTTTATTTTCAAATAATGTTTTTTATTCTATATAATTATATATAATAATATATTTTTTCTCTCATACTTTTTTCTCAAATCTTTCAAACAATCTCAAATCCAAATCAAATTCTAAACTCACCTACAAACCAAACGGGCCCTAAATATATTCCTTGTACTAAAATGGACCTTCGTATTCAATTATTTCTTAACATTCCGGCCGACTTGTCAAGATTGTTGTAGAATACTGTATCTTCTTATGTAGTGAATTGAATCAGCCTAAAGCCCCAGTATTATCAACAGCAAAAGAGAATAGATTTTTTTGTTAATACTCTCCTACTAGAACAGCTTACAAGCTCTACAATTGTGGTTTCGAAACAGATGATGAGCAATATAAAAATTAAAATAAATGACTAGAACAATTAAGTTTTCTGCCAACAGCTCATTTGGTTGGATTCATTTCCGGCAGCCAATGTTGGATAACATATGGTAAATCCTTGTATAACAGAACTATAACAACAGTTTACATCTATCTATCATCATATCACGTATGGATATACTAATTAATTTTACTAAATTTGCAAAAAGAGAATCAGATAGACCATTAATAGTATACATCAAGCTATCTGATTAAATATATGGATAATTATATGACTAGATCGTTACCCTATGGTTTGTCACTTTTGAGAACAGGGGTAATTTTAATTCGAAAATAGACCGGCAACTTGTACAACGGGACACTTGTTAGCTTATGAAATTCGACAAGTGTCCCGTTGTACAAGTTGCCCGGTCGCCCGATCTATCAAAAAAATTGCCCGGGCGATTGGTCTATTTTGGTAATTTTCCCTTAAATATAGAGGAACATAATAGTATTGCAGGGTTGGCCCAACCCAACCTACCCACTCTTACTAGAACCCATTTTGATCTTCATCTAACCCACCCTTTTCACTACTTCTAGCTCGCTTGTTCTAGTAAGCTATTTACGAAACTTATTTATAATTGTGTATGATTCAAGTAACCAAGTTGGGCCATCAACTTAATGTGTGGAGTTTGAGAAAACATTTTTTGTTTAACCCGTCCCGTCTTACTAAACAATAGTAATCAAGTTTCATGTTTCTTCAGTTGATGGGGAAAGTTTGGATATATCATCAAATGCGCAATGTCACTGTAATTGAGTTGACATCTTATCTACTTAATCATAGCGATACTTTAAATTTAGACCTTTCGTTACTAATTATTACTCTTTGACACTGTTCCTGAGTTTTGATATGAAAGAAAAGAAGAGAAGAGGTTAAAATAGACAGAAAAGAAGAGAAGATGAAGAGATATTAAAATTTTAATTCGTGTTCCTGAGTTAGAGAGAAAAGAAAAGAAGATCAAGAATTAAAATGATGATTTTACAATAATGCCCTATGTTATAGATATATTTTATGTTATATGTTATGGCATTTAAGACATTTTGATTATAATTAGTTTCCATAATTACTTTCCTTCCAAATCATCCCACATTTGAGAAGAAAGTTTAGGAGAGAAGATTAGGCAATTTTCCACTCTTCTTCCTTTCTCTTCTCTCTTAAAAAAACTCAGGAACACAATTTTTTTTAATTTACCATCCACTTCTCTTCTTTTCTTTCGAAAATAAAACTCCCCAAACAAAAAAATGTTTCGTTGATAACAAAGGTTCTATGTATATGTTTCAACTACTCCATTAAACACACTAGAATATCATCTCAACAAACAAAGGTACAAGTAAAATGACTTTATCATACCTAGATCATCAATCAAGAATCGTATATCGGTTTGTGTGGATCAAAATAAAAGAATGTCATTACGACAATAACTAGAGCTATCATTTGTTAAAGTTGGGGTTTAATTGTAATAACAAATTAAAAAGTTAAGTTTAAGACATATGCAATAGTGCAATAGTTTATCTCGAAGAAAAAAACGGTGCAACGCACATGTCTGAATGTCTCGTATTTATAACTTTTACATGGTGCATTTAATATTTCAAACTTTTTTAAAAATAGTATTTGAATTCTAAAGACTCTTTCGATTCAGGGGCCCAAATAAAAAGACCGATTGACAATTGTCCAAAACTTTACCCACACCACATGAGACACAGAAAGGGTTGTATAGTTGTATGTTACAAATTATTTTTGAAAAACACATATCGTATGAAAATGTCCAAAAAAATTCATTTCGAGAAGACGTACTTTGAGTTCTATTATCAAAGAGGCATAGACAAAATGATAAATTAGCTTGTATACGTTATTTGAAAGATGTTTTCATATTCAATCATATCAATTTGTTGTGAAAGATGCATATACGAAGTAGATGGCATATGTATATATCATTTGATTATCATATGTGTTTTTCAAGAGGTTAACAATGACTCCACTCTATTCGACAGATTTTTGGATCCGTAGATGTTTTTGTAATACATGTCAAACACATAAGTGAATCTTTTTCAAGATCGGGTGTTATGGTTGTGCATCACCACACGTGAAGCACCTCCATCACATGTGAAAGCCATGAAGGCTCTCCACCTTGGCGCGCGAAGTCCCTATGTTTGTGTTGGTTAGGCGGTGCAGACCGCCAAACTGAACCCTTACTAAAACACACTCTTTTATTATTATTTTATTTGTTTATGAATTTGTGTGAGGTATGTTATATGGTATGTTTGTATAAAGTGAAGTATTTTTTGTGTTTAGTTAGGTGGTGACCACTACGTCTTTAAAGATGATGTCTTAAAAAGTTGATGTTGAGTTGAGATGAAGGTGATGGTAGGTGACCATTACACCCAATTTAGCTGTTTTCTTTTAAGATAGATAGTCCGATCCATATCTTTGAACCACTATGAACATATTGAATATACGACAGCCGTGCAGTTTACTTTTGTTTTTTATATTTTATTTTAGTGTGTGTGAGTGTTTTTGTCAGGTATGTTTACGCAAAGCCAGACACTTTTTGAAGGTGAGGGCCGAGGAGAGTGAGAACCATTGTGGCTGAATGGTGAGGATGATGATAATATTCTGAATGATGATTGACAATAAAGGGTGTGATCACCATTGTGTCTAGCCTAAACAAGTTTTGCTTTAATTGATCATCAGACCACTCAATCTCCAAACCACAACTCTATTTGAATTATCATGTCTCGATATGTATCACATGGCAATATGGCACAATGGGGATGAATGATTTTTGTTTCGAATGTCCCATTTGGAATTTTAGTTACAAACTCTCGTGGAAGCACATTTTTGTATCCAATGAAAAATAGTTCACCAATAAATCTTCAACATTTAACCATACCATAGATAAATAAATTTCAATACCAAAAACTAAACAACAACTCATGAAGAAAATAAAATTAAAAAAGAAACTACAATTACAATGCAAACAAACATACTAACTCCGACTAATAAACGGGAATAAAAGACGAAAAAATAAAAGTTATTAACGAGGACATAAAAGTCTTTTGACGAACTTAAAAGTCTGACCCGGGCACCGCCTCATGGCCAGTACGGGTAATGAAAATGAGCTCATAAATAGCTCCAGCGAGACCAGCCTAGTAAATCTAGTGGCTACTCCAGGTCTAGCTAACCACGGCAGGCCCAAAAGCCACAGTTGGGTTCATTGATACACCAGTAAGCGCACCACCAGCTAAAATGTTGGCACCCACAATGAAACCAATTTGCCAAAGGTGCAATTGTGCCAATACCCTTTTTAAGGTTGACTGCGGTCACGTAAACTGTGTAGACTAGACCGAATGTCATCACGATCTCGAAGACGAAAACGATACTCCCTCATTCAATTCGAATCCGGATGTGGCCTGTATTTTTAAACCAAAACGTTAATTTTCTAAATAGTTCATTTTGGTCAATATCAATATTGTAATTTAACCATTTTCATGAAAATGTTACCGCACAAATTAACTTTTTTTAAAACATTTTTGTCATTTTTTAGTAAGTGTACCTATCAATCTATCACACTGATAGAAACAAAAGTAAAAGTGACCAATCGCATGAATAAAAAAAAAGGAAAAAAAAATTGTTTGTTTTTTAGTTATTAAAAATATAGTCTACTTTTGATCTACTAACGGATTATCTAAGCAAGTGCTACAAACACCTACGGTAAGTTAACCTCCTCTCCCGAGTTATACCTTAACGCACCACATTTTTGGGGTTCGTTAACTTATCGGCACCTGCGCTAAGGGCAAGCCATGACCTGGTGAGTTATGGTATTAACGTGCGTTAAAGGTGAACATGGATTAAAAAAAATTGCATATCCACCTCCTCAACGGCTATTTATTCAAAAAAAATGTCATTCTAGCCCCTATACTTTTTATTACCGTTACAACGGCTATTTTATATATATATATATATATATATATATATATATATATATATATATATATATATATATATATATATATATATATATATATATATATATATATATATATATATATATATATGCGAGAACCATATTATCAGCGAGAACTGAGAATATATATATATATATATATATATATATATATATATATATATATATATATGCGAGAACCATATTATCAGCGAGAACTGAGAGAACCACTAAAAACATACATACACGCCTTCAATAATTATATTTTTGCACATATGTTCTAAAAACAACACATATGTTTAAAAAAAACATAGTTGTTCTAAAGAATTTGGTAAGAAATTGGAAATATAAAATTTTCTTTGAAGGTGTGCATGTATGTTCTTATAAGGCGTGCAACGATAATATTGCGGCCGTGTGTAAGGTTTTTCTTAAAAAATAGGATGAGTTCATGATGATATTGAAGAACATAGGTGGATACTTACGATTATTGATGATTTGCATGTATTTTAAAATGCGTGCATGCATGTTTTTGGTGGTTCTCTCAGTTCTCGCAGATAAGATGGTTCTCGTAAGAAAGTCTCCCTATATATATATATATATATATATATATATATATATATATATATATATATATATATATATATATATATATATATATATATATATATTCCAACCCATTTTTTTACCACTATAAATAATCATCTCACACACCTTTTATTTTCAGACTTACACAACTCAAGTTCAACTTATATACTTCCTCTCTATAAGGAAAAAAAAAATCAACCAAAACTTTCATACTCACAATGGATCCAAACAAAAATAACCAAGAAGAAAGGAGTTTCTCTGATAACATCAAATTTACCCCATATTTTATGTATCAAATTCCCTTGTTTATTGCCTCATTATATTAATATGATACTTAATTCGTTCATATTTGTATTTCATGTTAATTGAGGTGTTGGAATGGAAAAGATACAAGAAATGGCAAAAATAAAAGACAAATATATATATATATATATATATATATATATATATATATATATATATATATATATATATATATATATATATATATATATATATATATATATATATTCCAA